>BMAV01025144.1:0-344784 GCA_019973955.1 Trichonephila inaurata madagascariensis | reverse complement strand
TTCCCTTTTTTTTAAATTTTTTCTAATATGTCTTCTGTTAAATGAACAGAATTTTAGGAAATATTTTAAACAAAGAAATTTCGTCCCCAATTGGATGTGGGTGTTGGAGGGTTAGAGGAAAGAGCTTTTTTGTAATACTAACACACTTTTATTGGTTATTTCACTTAATAACTCTAGACAACTTAAGGGGAGAATGTACTTATAACACTAAAACCGAGGAGAAAGCAAGTTTAATTAATTTAAATACCATATAGAATTAATTTAATTAATATAATTAATTTAAATATCACCTATTTTAATCCTGAGTGCTTTGGTCTCCGCTACTTGGATAATCTTTGGATATCTTCCAACTTGACTAAACTTTACAACCTCCGGTTGTTACCTTATTCACGCTTCTATATCCACTTTCAACCAGCATCACACCTACTCTCAATGGCGTAACGGAGAGTATTAGGGCCCCCCTGCAAAGTCAGGTTTTTGGCCCCATGTCGGATCTTACAAAGGATTGCAACTTGGTGTCAGTCCGGCTTTGGGCCCCCTAGAACCCTGGAGTCCTCCCCCCGCAATGCGGGGGTGTACGTTACGCCCCTGCCTACTCTACTACTAACACTTAAATATACAAGTTCTAATTTACATAAACCCCGTCTTCACTGAAAGCGTTTTTGAACTGAAATCATAGTTAAAAAGATTATTTTACCCTAGAGTATTATTAGTAGAATCACGGATAGACCCGTAACAAAATTAAATCAGTTTTCAGTTTTTTAAAACTTTGTTGCCCTGTGTATTAAAACACACCTTCTCTCTTAACCACCACCATATTATGTACATATATATTATATATGGGAAAGAAAACTATTCACAAATGTTTGGGCTATAAAAACAGTAACTTATCAGAAGGGAAATGAGGTCGCACGAATGAGATGAGATTTTTTTATGGCTGATTGCTTGTTGATATATGTGGGGAAGGATATTAAGAGCTGTGTGATTCCTTGGGTCAAGTTTACCCTTATTGATCTCTCATGGGTCTCTCACACGCAATATATATCTCATTTTTTCTATTCTCTGGTTATTTTATCATCCTTTCTCACAAATCCTTAGTTTCCCTACCCACGCCTGTTATTTACTATACCAAAAACAAAAATTAAAATGATATGCTTTTTCTCATATTCCTTCATTCCATTATTTTTACTATTTTAAGTTGCTTGAACTACAATGCTATCAGTTTCTTAGTGTTTTTAAGAGAGCTTGCCATTAATTTATTGTCTTTTAAATATCAGACATTCAGCTAAATCAAATTTAAGTAAATATAGTAATTTCAATTTTTTTTATTTACGCTTTGTGACATTTGAGAAAAGTAATGGTAGCTTCATATTTTTAATTAAAATATTTGGTTTATTTACTTCACAGCTGCTAATTACCGTATAAAAATTGAAGTTATTAAAAGGATTGTGATTAGTTAGAGTTTAAATTCTGGTGTTTGTGAGGGAGGAGAATGCATCCGTCCTGTTCGAAGTTTTCCAACCGAATTCTTCTCTGCCCTCTCCAGGGTCTCGGAATGGTAGCGGTCGGCCTATGTATCCTCGAGTTACATACGGCTCGTGGGTGGTGTTGTGGGTTTCTCACGGTGTCAAAGTTTGCAGGAGTGATGACCAAAGACAAGACCTTGCAATATTTTAAGGGTGCACGTATGCATAGAAACGCGGTTGTCCTATTCACAAAAAGAAGCCGTCTTTCAGCTGAGTGACGGGAAAACCTTACAGCTTCCTATAGTAAAATTATAGTTTTTCAAACTGCTTTTATGTGTATAGTTATGAACAATATAAGCGAAACAACATTCGAAATTTTAAATTTCTAATTTTCGTTGCAGGCATTTTTTACTGCATGCTTATTTCTACTTCTTCGAAACATTAGAAGTTAGAGTTTGTCATGGTTCCTCCTCTGGTTGGTTGAGGTGAATATCTCGCTGATTGTTGAGGTTCCCGGGGATCCGAATGCAGTAGTAATTGAGACTCCATTAAATTCGACGCGAAATGATGACTAATACATATTCACTTTTATCAGTTTAACGTTAAACCTGATTACGCGAAGTTTTGACAAGATAAACTGAATAATAAGAAATAATAGATACTTATCGTTTAAATAAGATGAAACGTCTGAGCTCGCTAAAAAGAAATCCTTTTATACAGTGGTTCTTAAATTTCCGATCGCCGTGACCACCCTTTACGTATCAGCCTAGCATCGCGGAAGCCCCAACATTTTGAAAAACCCTTTCTGACTCCCAACATATGGCCAAATCATTTAAAAGTTCTTCAATAATCCTAAGACTGTCTCTGCTACTTAAACAGACTTTTTTAATGCTTCCCCTCCCGTTTCAACTATTTTTTGAAAATATTATGTTACAGTAATGGCAACATGGTTGCAAACAATAAGAAAATGAATTATAGTATTCTCGATCGAAATACATGTTTTAATAGTTTTTTCAATGGGAGCAATTTAGTGATCTGGTCTAGGATGCCACATTTTTCAATTTTTCCACAAGATCTTTCAGAGTCTGTAAGGGAAGGAAATCTTTACATTAAACAAGAGGCTTTCACGGATTCCCCCTCCCTAGAAGGACACTGCTGACTCCCAGAGGTCCTTGGACCACAGTTTAAGAACCGCTTCTTTCATATATTCGAATAACAAAATGACTATAATACTGGATGATAATTCAGGAATAAGCTTCTACAATTTAGGCAGTACTAGAGTGGCTATATTGTCCAACTCACAATCATTCTCTATCTCACTAATTATTTATATGCTATTTATAGTAGCGACGTTCATTTGCGGCATTGAGTTGTTCTTGCTCAAAGTGCCAATTTGCCTGGTTGGAAAAAACCGAAATTAGAGAGAGCAGACTTCTCGGATAGCCCATTGTTACTAGCTAAGAATTAATATTAACAACTATTATATATATTTTATTTATTTGTTGCAAATTGAGTTGTATTTAGTAATTATGGCTCTACGAATTTCGAAAAAAAATATAAATGTCTGTTTATGCAGCATTAAATTACCGTGCAAAAGTAAATACTGTTAGTTACTCACTGGTTATCTAATGTAAGTTCTGATTTTTTTAAAAATGTTTTGTTTCATTTCATTATGTCACACAAGAACTGATAAAAAAGAATCCACGTATAAAACTATCACTTCATGACGTATTTCTTTTTAGTTTTCATTACTGTAAATACAAAATATTAATCTTATCTGAGACCAAAACCACATTCTATCAAAACTCAAGATGATAGGAGGGAAAATTATATCATAACAAAAACTTTCGCTTACGTTATTGATGAGGCAAGTGATTATCTAATTATATCTGATAAGGATATTTCTATAAAAAAATATGATAAAAATTTCTGTGTAGCCACATGATGGAAGACAATTCACAATGGTACTCAATTAGTTTGAATGGTTAGAGAATTCCTTGTGATCGCTCAAGTCTGAGCTATGATTTTCGTAATTTTGTTTTTATAATTCCTCGTGTTTAGAAATTCTCTTATTTTGAGGATCTTTAATATTCTAAATATCCAACATAAAATCCTTTATTAACCTAGTAATTAAGCAAATGAAAATAAAGAAAAATAAACAAATATAAATAAAAGAAACCAAGGATAAAAGTAAAGGAAATTTAGATGTAAATGTTTGGCTATCCTATAAGGACGATCGACACTTAAAATAAAAAAATGCTTTATTACTAAGGAATATAGAAAACAGAAACCTTTTCACAGAAAGATATTATGTAAGGAAGGATAGAAAATCCCAAAATCATGTTACACAAAATTTATTTCAATATTTCAGCGGGAGCTGAGATACCAAGAAAAAATATTTTTTAGATCAAATGTTTGTACCAAAGTTTTATTTGTGGATTATATCACACACACGCACACACACACAAGAAACCATTGCAATTAAAATTTTATACTAATTTACCTAAAAAAAACGCAGTCCTTTTTCTTTCATACTCTGATCAATGGAATATCTTTTTATTTCCTTATTCAATTCCTACTGTTATTTCTCATTCTTCCTGTATCTATATATATAATTCAAATTTTCAATTGTTAATAAAATACTTTTTATTCATCCACTCATGTTAAAATTCATTTTTTAAAACTTGTAGCGGATCACACTTGATGTTAATACAGTTTTTTCAAATATTTATTCAATAATTCTACTTAATTAATGAATAAATAGTAAGAAAGAAAAATAGTCCAACGCCAAATATACAAAGGAAAAGTGCTCTTTGTGTCTCTATAGCGCAATGGATAGATGTTTGGACTTCTAACCCTAAGGTCGTGAGTTCGAATCCTACCTGGGATGACCTAATTTCTGAGAATGTGATTTATGAATGAATAAATAGTAACAAACAAAAATAGTAGTCCAACACCATATATAGAAAGAAAAATCGCTTTCTATTTTGTCACTTAATATTGTGTGATTCTGTTATACGTATATTTATATTAATTGTAATTATTTAATAAAAAGTAAAAAAAAAATAAATAAAGTTTTTCTTTGTTGACGTGAGTAGCAATTGACTTAATTTTTTTATATTACTTGTTTTCTTACTGAATTTTAATTTCAGTGTTTGATATAAATGCAAATAAATTGACCCGTTTGTAGTAAGAGCAATATAAAGGTAATTTTAATTTTGTGAATTTATATTGAAGCTTTTCTCTCTACTCTTTGAAATCCAATGGAAAATGTAGTTAAACACAATTAAAGTTTTAAAATTAAAGATGTTTAAAATACTGTTTAGCTCTGGTGACTCATTATGAGTAACATCCTGAAATCCTTGCTTGCAGAAACCAAAAAAGGCAGCGTTAGCGACTTCAAACAAGGTTCACGTAATTAAAGTAAGCCTTCTGTATTGTGCATTTAAAATTTAGAAGCCAAACAATCTACGGAGTAATCCTAATATTCAAAACTGCTGAATATTTCATAAAGTTTTCTTTTCTTGTGTTGTCTAAAATTGTCTTCAACTAACTTCATCTTTAGAGAACAGATCTCAAGAATGGGAAAATTTTTTAGATTAAAATATGATTAATATTCATATTTTATGTTCTGAGAAGTCTAGTAATACATTTTTAATTAAATTTAGCAGTTTTAGAGTTTGTATGAAACCAAAGCTTACACTAGATTATAGGCTCATACAGACCCCTGGGAGTTTTTGTGACTGCTGGGAAGGTTAGAGGAAAATTAAAGTTTGAGGAACATTTTTAGTTAGCTAGTGAAAGGTTTGATATTAAGTAAAATATTTGTGACATATTTCCATTATTTTGAAAGTTAAAATAAATTAGTAATGATTTTTTCATGTTAAAAGTTTTAGAGTAAAATATGGATAGGTATCGAAGTAATGACAAGCTTCGATGGGAAGTACGGCCTTCTATGCACAGGTTTAAATAGGAACGAAATCTCGCAGCTACATGTAACAACTTGTCTAAAATATGGCAGTATAAAAGTGGAGAGATGTGAAGTGAATGTTAAAATTTTCCTTAGTTTTCAACCAAAAACATTATTTCTTTGAACTGTTAAGAAGATAAAGTAAGTTAGGAAAGTATATTTTTGAATACAATCGATATATCTTGCACACAAATTTATTAATCAAAGTTATACTTTTATTAAAGTTCATTCATAAAATAGTCTTATCGTGTAATATTAATCAATATCATTTTTTTTCATTTAATATTTTCAGGATTATTTTAATTGGGGGTTCATGGTCAAATTTTTGGTATAAAAAGGGGTTATGAGCAGAGTAAGTTTGGGAAACACTGCACTAAATAGACTTGAAATGAAATAGCTCTTTTTTATTTAATTAAATAATTTATAAACTCTCATAGCTTGATATGTTCAAGAAAAGTAGGAATTTGTTTGAGATAAACAGGAATCCAACCTAACAGTATTGAGCAGAAAATTCAAATTGCGATTAAATTTAATTACGAACTAAAGAATCACCCTATATCCAAATTCGATGTACTCCAAGTCAAATTCGGATCAGTTACGTTTGCTGTTGGTGTTAAGTATTTTCCTGAAGAAGTACAGTTTACAACTCAATATCTTCTTTAAACAGCCTCTAGGAATGTCATTATAGGCTAAAATATAAAATGCAATTCACTTTTGTTCTTAGCCTATTTGCGTGAGAATTTGTTTTAAAAAATGAACATAAGCTAGTTGGAAGAAGAATTGTGAGAACTGAATAAAATCCTACAAATGAAGCAAGAAAATAAAAATGAACCTCACAGTACTTCACCCATGTACACTTTTCCGAAATTGGGACTGGCGATCATCTTTCCCAAATTATCAAAGATCGCTCATTAAATGAAGTCTTTTTGAATCAATACTATTTATTACCGATTCTTCTAAGCGAAATTCAAATAGTATAAGCAACATCATTGAATATACTTTGTAATACAAATTTTATAATTTTGAACGAATAAATCTGTGGTAAAAAAGTCTGGTACACGGGAAAAAAAACATTTACAATAATGGATTGTAACTAAAAGTTAATACTTTTTAAGTTTTCCCGTTTTTTTCTATAACTCCCCCAACATATTTGACAAGGATTTAACTAGTTTATTTTTCCATCTGGGAAATTTGTTTTCCATTCTTCTACCACAAATTTTGGGCATTTTTTTTGATTTTTATGTTCTCCTGATTATTCACCGGAGTAAATCCCACAAAACTGTATTTGTGATTGGTCGGGGGACTAGGTTGACTTTCTAATTGGTTTGGGATGAGAACAGCCAGGTTCACACAAACTTCACAATGTGAATTTGCTTGGACCGTGCCGCGAAAGTAAAATCATTTACCACAGCAAATTTCTCGGCATTTTTTCTGATATTTTTACTTCAATAATTTCGAAACCTTTCGTAATTGTTGATTCAATAAATTGATTACCAGCCGAAAGGCTTCAGTAACCGGGCTTACCCTCCTCCTCCATGTTTGATAGTCGAAAAGGATTTTTTTTTTTAGATCTGTCCCGGAATTTTCGCAGGCAATTTTTGTGCTTTTTGATTTAAATTTTAAAAAAACTTTTAATTGAATATATTACATTTTTTTAAAAAAAATGTTTTTTAGGGGCTTTGGGGTTCCCCAGCCCTTCATTCGAAAGATAAAAGGGCCTTGAGTGCAACTCGGGCATGATAGTCACCCTTTTCCATTTTTTCTTCGAATTGTAATTAAAGTAAACATTTTTTTGTAATATCTCAAGCAACACTTTGTTTTTTTGGGGCTTATAATCTTGGATTTATTTTTATAGAGCGCATTACAAAGCAAGATTCTCGAGGTGACACTGCAGACGGATGGGCAGATCTTGGCTTGGACATTAAAATTTTAGTTGATTTGTAGTTTATGAACACTTTTTGAATCTATGAATGTCTTCTATTAATAGTTTCAACAGTTGCTTTAAAAACTTCCCCCTTTTCTGATGGTCTATGATGATTTTTCTTTCAATAGTGTATTCATGTGTATTCTTTTGCCGACCATGGAACCACAAAAGCTTTCAAATCTTAAATCCTAAATATATTCTAAAAGAAGCTTGTAAATTATTTTAAAAACCGATTTGGTAATTTTTTTTACAAAAAAAAGGTCTTTAAAAGCACTATTTTGTAAGTGTACGCAGATTTTTGGCGGGGAAGGGTTTGGGTGATTTATTTTGGTCATTCTCGTAAAGGGGGTTTTTTTTAAATTGTTTGAATAAGGTTTTTTTAAAGAATTGTTGAAAAAGTTTTTTTGTTTTTTCCTAAAGTGAGATTTTAATAAAATTATGGCAAAATTTACGAAAGATTTTGAGTACCCGGGATTCGGAGGCAAGTGTACATCACACACTTCAAATATATTAAAAATATATTTGGCATTAAAAAAAAGTTGCATATTTATTGAAATTTTGGAAGCATTAAAAGCCTTTATTATAAACGAGTCTTATAACTACCCGAACTCGTAACATTATTGGAACCCGTTCCTAAAAAAGTGTTTCCAATTTGGTTTATGATTTTCTAAATGTGAGTGGAGATAGCTATAAAGGTCTTTCAAAGAAGATGTTTTAGCTTTTTTGAATATTTTTAAAGTTATCAAAAAATTTTTCCTTTTTCCACTCGTAACGACCCCGTTCCCCTTTGATCTTTTTTGAAGTTTTTTTATGATTTCCTCTATTCTTTTTAAGTCAGTTTCTACATGATATTCTACAATGCTGGATAAGTAAAATTTAGCTAGAACTTGGATATTTGTTACTACAAACCATATGAATGAGGTATTTTTTTACATAATCCTTTTTTCAGATAGCCATAAACTCAACTTCCTTTAATGTGATTAAGTCAGATAGATATTTTGCTTTAAAAAGAGTTAAGGGGGGGGGGAGATAATATCTCTAGATGTTTAAAAAATCAACTTTTCAAAAGCTTGTTTAAAAGTTTATATAGAATTTGGTTTTTTTTAAAACTAACCACTTGAAATGGAGTTTTACCGCAAAAAAAAACTTAAAGTAACTCATAGAGTTATTTTTTAAATAATATTTTATATATAATTAAAAAAAAACATGTATACACACACATACAGAATTCCCTTTAATTTCTGATAGAATTTGACCGATTGAATATTTGTTTCATTGATATCTCTTTTCGTTATTTTAAACTAGGGTCAAGTGATGAGGATGATCCTTGAGTTAACACTTTATTTTCTAGTCTCTGTTTGAATTTGGAATTTACTATTAAATTTTTTCTATGATGTATATATATAGGGCTGCATAACATTATAATTGTGCAATAAATTATGAAATAATGCTCTATATCTGCCCAGCTGGTGCTACTTTGTAACGTGCAACCCTTCCTTTTCAATAAACTTAGCATTATTGTTTTGTTTAATGTATATCATTCTTTATAGAATTATCATCCAAACTATTAAAAAAATATTTGGGACACAATGATTCAAAATTCAAAATAATCTTTTTAAACAAAAAAGGAAAAATTTGGACTTCAAAACAATGGAATTTGGTAAAAAAAAAAGAAAGAAAGAAACCGGTGATATATAATAATGGAATAGCTGTTCGCCCGAAAAAGGCGATTTTTTTCAGTTAAAAGCATTTTCCTGTCATTTCTGCTTTTCTGGCTGTCAGTGCTCGAATAAAAGGCAGAAAATTTTGATCTTCCCAAAAAAAGTTTAAATGAAAAATAAAAAAATAAAGACCCTTTCAAACAGAAAAACCCAAAAATAAAATGGTACAGTTTAAAAGTAAAAATATTGTATTTTAATTCAAATAGTTAAATTTAATCTTTAAACTTGATTTTTTCAGTTTCTAATTTTCACACTTTCCCACAACATTAAAAAAATCTTCAGTTGCAGAGCTATGAAGTTTATGTGTAGTCTTGTAGATTGATCTTGATTCTGAATACTTCAGTGTTGTAGATGAGATCAATAATTTTTTAATTTGATAAATAGAAAAAAAAAAGTTCAAAAAAATTAAAAATGGGAATAAGAATTATGTAAAATATTTGAACTACACACAATGCAGGTATTATTTTGCTTTAGCTTTATATAAGAAGATAGGCTTTACCTTACATCTTTCAAAAGTTATCTTGTGGGAAATTAAAAGTAAGTTAGTTAGCTTCTGTTATTTTTGTGTTCATATTTTATGCTAGTTAAAAATACATTAAATTTATTGCAAAAATTGTTTTCATACTTTAAATTTTGCCCTTTTCCCTTTTCTACACAAACTGCAAAATTCACATTAAAATGAGCAGAATTTACTGGTTTATGAGGAATATGTGTCAAATTATACATTTTAAAAAATTCTCTATGTTCTATATACGATAGAAAACCTTCAAGTTGTTAACATGCTTCAGTTTCTTTTTAAAGTAATCTCGTCTGTCTAAAGGTTTATTTTTTTAAACTTGTCTCAGGAATTTTAAGTTTGAAAGATTAATGAAGACTTTGAAAATTTTCTACCACAATCCGCGTTAATACTCATATATCTCTTAAGGGAAAAAACTGATATTTTTGTTTATGTGAATTTATACAGAAGGCTGGAAGTTTACTTTTACACTTTCAAGTATTTGTATTAGAGGATTATTCCTTGTAGACTGATAACATAATTTTTAAAAGAGATCTGATTTAAAGCATATCTGCAAATATGAATATTTCAGGTATTCCTTTTTTAAAAACACAATCAGAATGAGATTTCATAGCTTAAAAATAACTAACATAATTACAAAAAATATATTAGCATTCAATTTTTCAAAGAAGTTACACCGTAATAAATCTAAAAGTATTGGTCCATTTTTTTTTGTTAACTACTTTTCATTTTGTGAAAAAATAATTGAAAAATTAACTTGCTGAATTCAGTAGATTCATTCGTTTAACAAAAAATAAACGTATAATTTCTACGTAAAAATTATAATAAGCACATATTTTAAAGAAGATTATTATAATTATACAGGATGTCCGAAAAATATCACCCAAACTCTTCACATCTTAATTCTTTGTTGGGAAAAATACGAAAAACGAAGTATACGTCAAGCTGGTATTGAATACATCAACAGCAGTAATTACAAATATTTCTAAGGGCAGATGTTCAAAGTGTCCGTTGTGCGTCCACTGAAGTACAAGTGGCATGCAAACGAGCAATTAGGTCCGTTCGTGTAGCTTCTACATCTTGATATACCATTTCCTTGAGATTGCTCTTTAGGGAAAAAATCCAATGGTGTAAGATCTGGAGATCGGTGTGGACATTGAACCAAATCCCCATGTCCGATCCAGTGGTCGGCGTATGCCATATCCAGAAAATCGCGCGTAGGAGCGCAGATATGTGACGGAGTACCATTAAGAGCCCTCATTCATCATCATTTATTCATCATTATTTACCGTATTAGTCTCGTTAACTATGGATAGTACAAGTGGGGTTTTCGGGGAAAATTTTTTTTTCTCCCAAAAAGGGAAACTGACTCTGCAGATTTTTTGGGGTCTTTTTTAACACCCTGTTTTTTTTATATATATATATATATATAATCTCATTGCTCATTGACCCATTGTGTGTTTTCCCAAATGTCTATGTGTTTTTTTTAAAAAGTGATTGATGGATGTTTATCTCTTGTTTTATAGAAATTCGCTGTTTTATATATATATATATCTTTTAATGTTTTGAACTGAACGAAATAAGATGGAACGAATATAAATATAATACAAAATATAAATGCAGCCGAGATAGTTTTTTTCAAATATTTTATTTGGTATATAAAATATTGTGTATTTTAATAAATTGCTTTATTATATATTTTTATTGTTAAAATATCATTTTAACTAAACAATTAATAATTCCCTTTATGCAATTATTGAGTTTATTAATTTTCTAATGCATAAAAAAGCATAGGATAATTTTTTATCCAATAACAGTTCACCATTCAAAAATAAATCCTACGATAAAGAAATGTGTCTCACAAATTTCTCACAAAATTTTAGATACTTCAGATTTCTCTCTCTCCTTTCCTTCAAATTTAATATATTAAATTGAATTCGACTTGATGGGGAATTGAAGCACTTACTTTATTTTCAAATTACATGGGAATTTTGGGAATGAAATAGAAAATAACTGAAAACGAATAATGTTATTTACCTGTTTAATCTTCTAATTGAAGTTTATCGATGAGAAGATGGAAGTCTGCTCTCCGTCTAGAAATGTTTCTCTACTTGCGACTTAAATCTCCCTAGAAGTAACATCATTTATTTAATCACAAGCTTTCTTCAACGGAGAGATTTCTCGGTTTAAAAAGTATCTTGATTCGATAGCATTAAATCTGTAATATTTCATTCGAATTACAATGAGATTCTTTCCAACTATCCTTCTTTATTTACAGCAAATCTTATCGGTACGTTAAGGTATCTGACTATATTCGGAACCATGCGTTTACAAAAGTGTAAAAACGAATATTTTTTTAATATTTAGGGTCACTTAGATTAGAATACACGTATAAAGTTGCTTAAGAATATTATTACAATAAAAAATTCTTTAAATGTCATATTTTAGCAAAAAATGAATATAGAATTACCTATTTTCAAAATCTCATTTTATGGAAAATGCTTTTATAATAATAACTAGCTGGTATATCCGTTTTTCGCACGGGTAAATTGAAAAATTACAGACTGAAGGTTAAATAAGTTTTTAATGAGTAAATTTTACGTAAATTGCAAATGAAAAAAGCTTTTGCATATCTCAGCTGAACAACAACAAAAAAAAACATGTTTGTAAAATTTTAGGTCTGTAGATCTAATAGCTGATAAAAGGGACTTTTATTTATTTATAACTCCCCGTAACTCTCTTGTCAGTCGATTTTTGAAAACATCTTCCTAAATTGATCTCTGCTCAGCAAAAGTAACACATTGTTTCAAATTTTGTGTTTAATGAACACTTAAAATAGTGTAAATAATTTATATCTGAAGTGTAATACATTAATATTACTTTCTGTTGTATTTATTTTATGTTAAAATCTTGCCACCACCTCTCCCCTCGAAATCTAGTTTTATTATGAAATAAAAAAAAAAGTAGTGATGACACTGATCAACGGAATAAATTAACAGCGAGCCCACACTGAGGCATGGCGTAAACAAAACAAAATGGAAAATTTTGCTTCACACAAAAAACAGATACATATATGCTGTTGTGGGCTTTTTTACAGATGGCAGAATTTTTTCCTACTTTCTTGACAATTATCATTATATTGTGAAAACTTCACACAATTTCTTTATAAATTATAACCTATGTGTTATTCTGATGTATAAGCTATATTATTGTAAAGTTTTATTAAAATCCATTCAGTTGTTTTTCCGTGAAAGAGTAACAAACATCCAAACAAACTTTCGCGTTTATAATATTAGTAAGGATATTTTGCCTATATATAGCTCAGACCTTTGCACAGAGCCTGAACTAGGATTTTTGAAATATATAACTTAGAAATGGTTTTATTCATATTTTAATGCATCAGAGTGGATAAATTTTAACAAAAAAACACCTATTGGCACCTAACACCTATTCAATTGGCGATAACTCTGAAAACAGGGTGAATTTTTTAAAAGTCCTAGTTCAGGCCCTCTGGAGAAGTCTTTATAAGCAAAATATTATCCTCATTGAAGCATTTTTCACAAAAGGAAAATGTTTTGTGAAAATATGTAATTCTAAGTTAATTTTTTGCAAAATATTGCATTTAAATTTTTGCATAAAATTAAAAAATTGCATAATTTTTTTATTGCAATAACATTCTTAAAACAATTTTATACATGTTTTATAACCTAAGTGACATTAAATATTAAAAAAATGTTCTTTTGTAAGCTTTTACAAAATCACGGTTCCGAACGTAGTCGGATACCTTAAATAAATAGATTATTGTTCTTATTTTTGATATATTATAAAGCAAGATTATATTTGAAAAAGGAGTTTTGATTAAGTTTTTTCTTATGTTTCGGAATTTTATCTGGAGTCTAATAATTTTTTTCAAGATGAGAAAGAGTCCATACTACCTCCTAAATAATCTTAATTAATATCATTAATAATATATTTAATAACTATTTTAATCCAACTTAAAGAAGCAATAGAAAAAAAACAGCAAGGCAGTGCAGAACAAAGTAGAATTTCCACACACAACAATACAATAACAAACTCTTAGGCTTAGGGCGAAGATAGCAGGGTTAAACATACGTAATATATATACACTGTCACGAAAAATACACATACACCCAGAAAAAAAATCAAGCTACTATCACGAAACTTGGCAGGAATGTAGACTGGTAAGAGGTATGTAAATAATTAATATTTCGACGCCAATGAAACAAGGGTAATTGAGCTATGCACATATGACATGCGCAGCTAGAAGAGTTTAAAAGCATGATTATTCTTGCCATATGGTTATTCAAACAAATATGTTGACATGGATGGATGGCATTGTGACTAGAGATGCTTCTGAGACTTAACCGGTGACAGTACGAACAATTATTGGATTTTGAGAGAGGGTGTACAATAGGCTCCAGGGAAGTAGGTTGGTTAAACAGGAGTATCAGCTGCCAACTTGGTCGGAGCGATATGGTAGTTGTTCGGTGTTGGCAACAATGGATCACAGAAGGGATAGCCTTCCGTCGCGGAGGTTCAGGGCGTCCGAGGAACACAAATGAGTGCTATCATCACGCAATCATAACAGCGGCCCCATTCTCACTAACAATGTCACTAGAATCAGTTCGACGCTATTTATCACCATCCAGACATCTGATGGTATCAAGGGAAATGACGCAGACGACAGGCCGACGCAGGTATAAGAAGCCAACGACCATTAAGACGCCTACCACTGAACCCACAAAATAGGCAGTGTCGATTGGATTTTATCGACCTCGGGCAAGCTGGAGTGATTTTCTATGATGAATCCCGATTCAGTCTCAGTGCTGATGACCAGCACATACGCGTGTCACTGCGACCATGTCACTGGTCCGTTCCAGTATTTGTTGTCGAGAGCATACGGCGATAACACAAGGAGTGACAGTGTGGGGAGTGATTTGTTGGGACACACGATCATCTCTATCGTCTTTTAAAACATTTGGATGGGATGCAGTTCATACACGAGATTTTAACGCCAGGTGTACTGCCTATGCTATAAAGTCACTCAGGTGTTATTTATCAGCAAGGCAATGCTCGTCTACATACTGCATGACTCTTCCAACAAAGTCTTCAAAGATATGACGTATTCCTGTGACCTGCCGAATTACTAGAACTCTCGACAATAGAGCACGTCTGGGACGTTCTGGGAAGGCAATGCAGAAGTCCCGGAATCCCGGTGAATTAACTGCCCAGTTGAGAAGATTATGGCATTAACTTTCATAGGAAATCGTAGGTGATCTCATTGATTCGGTACCATGCTGTGTTGCGACTTGTATAGCTGCCAGAGGTGGATTTATTATCTCCTGATTTGTGTAATTTTTTTCAAGCCATATCTTCTTAATAAAACAATCTGTTTTTCTGAATTTGTAATCTCTCTCATTTGCTTATCTCCTCATACACTACATAAATGTTAAGTTTCTTTATAGCAGTCCTTCTTTCTAGTTGCATACGTTTCTTTTTGTGACAGTGTATATATATATTATTAATATATATATATATAAAAAAAAAAAAAAAATTTTTTTTTTTATTTTATTAATTTTTTTTGGTGGTCTGTAAATAAAAGACCGCCCATATGGCCTTTTTAAAAACATTTAAAACAAAATGCAACATTATGTCTGAATATATAGTTTTTGAATCTCTTTATAGAAATGTTTTGGGAAAAAAGATGGAAAAAAACGGGTACGGGAAACCCAAAAATATGTTCTGCAGTATTCTAAACATTGCTGACTTAGGACAGCTCTTGATATATAAAAATAATTTACATAAAAGTGGGAGTCAGCAAAGTTTAGAATACTGCAGCAACCATATTTTTAGGTTCCAATACCTGTTTGTTTCCTTTATCTTTAATGTTCAAATCATTTCTGTCTTTCTAGTAGAGATTAATAAAACTACACTGGTGTGCAAAACTTAACAACATGGGTTTTTGCCATAACTTCAGAAAAATCATCTGAGGCATGAAATTCTAAAATGAGGGAGGTTTATGTACGAAAAGGGGTGACGGCATCGGCGCTGAAAAGGAACACAACCCCTGGTATGGGAAACAAACAAAACAAGCTTTATTGAACCATAGTATCGTGACCATGATTGTCATCCAACAGGAAGAACAACAAGCCTGTTCCTTAATATTATATCCCTCCCCCTTTCTACAATGGTTGCTTTTTACCGTCTCCCCCATACCAGAACCAGCTGGTGCAAATTTTTTTTTAGGTAGGGTGCCCCTTCCTCAATCAACATCTGTTTGAGTTGTTGGTTGTACTCCGGATGATGTGAGGTGGCAAACGTCTCCCCCAAAACATCCCACACATGTTCGATGGGATTTAAATTGGGGGGCACGTTTGGGCCCAAACCATTCAGTGATATCTTCACTTTTCCCGCAGCTCCCAAAAGCAAAAGTGCATTGGGAGTGCATTGTCATCCATAAAGATGAAGTCTGGGCCAATGGCACCTCGGAAAAAAACGCAGATGGGGGGAAGTACCTCCCCCCACAATAGCGATCCCCGGTTAAGACCCTCTGTCGAAAATGGGAAGCCAGCTCCGCCGTTCAGCATAATGCCAACCCAGACAAAACTCCAGGACCACCTTGATTTTTTCCTTGATTTACTGGGAAAAAACCGGGTCCCGATCTCTCCCCCAAATAAAAACGCGTTGAGAATCGCTTCGATACGAACCGACTCTCATCCGTAAAGAGAACATGACTCCATTGATCGTTTGCCCAAATTTTTGTGCTCTCTGCCCCCTGAAAACGGTGGCTTCGGGGGCCCATCTTTCAACGGGAGGCAGCGTTGGGGACGGCCTTTGGCAGGTTTCGAGCAATGGCGCTTGCGAGTGCGTCGAACTTTTTCGCCCCGGGTGATTTTCGGTCATCCCCTGCGGTTGTCGTCCCGGCCCACACCAATTTTTCTAACAGCGATGTGGTTTGGAACGTTTTCCCAAGCGCGCGAAACCCCTTTTTTTTGTTGATTCCGAACCCTGCAGCTACACTGGTGACAGTACGCCCCTCCTCCCCCCCGATCATTTTTCCCACTTGAAGTCACCCGATGATTTCTTCTAGCCATATTTCACGAACTGACTCCGGCCGCAAGAATATGGTGAATTCGTCTCCGTCCTTCATTTCATTTCTGTTGAGCACCGCGCCGACATCAGGGTTTTGCGTACGCTCACCTCGCTTCTGACATTTTGTTCCTGATATTTGCATACGCATGACGTTTCTACTGACTTACGTGTTCCCTCTACGATCCCCAGACCTCCTTTTCTGCAATTTCATGGCTATCTGCTAAATTTTTACATTGTTGCTTACGTTTTGCACACCAGTGTATATATATGCATGTGTGAATGTGTTTTAATAAACAAGGTGATATTGTTTTATTCGTAATAATTACTAATTTCGAGATTTTGTTAGCATACTAAGAAAAATGTTATCTCCAGAATGAAGTGCAAAATATATTATGTTAAATTTAAGTTCTTTTTATATTATTTTTAATTTCTCCAATTTTCCAACCCGTGAAATAAAAAATTGGACCAAACAGCTATTACGAAAATTTCACCATTTTAGAGACTTTCTTTTTTTTTATTTCATATTGGTTTTATGTTTTCCAAAAATGACTCAAAATGTCTCAGAAAGCAATTTCCTGTAACTTTTGTATGAGCCTTTGGTAATAATACAAGCAATTATTTATAAATTACAAGAAATATTTATCATAAATGGAACACATGGATATTATTATTCATAAGCAAACCAGAGTTTAACTATAATTTGTTATATTCTGTAAATTAGTTCTCCCTCATCACTATTACTACATTAATTATACTACTTTTAAAATAATTTACCTAATGAGAAAAATTAGTTTCTTCTTAAAATATTTTTGTATTATATATGAAACTCATACCACATCATAAAGGGAATAACACAAATAAGTAGCATGTGATGGTACTTACCAATACATATCATAAAGAAAACGTTGTGAACAATCATCCGTGATTTTCAAAAATTTCTAAAAGTGATTTATTTGCTTAACAACATTGTTGAAGTCTGTACTGTTACTTCTGTTGGTTTCGGGTATCAGAGAACAAAATTCAAACTTGGAATACTTTGTCAGACAGAAAACTGTAGTTCAAAATTACAAGGCCTGTCACCAATAGCAATGGTGGGGCTTCACAGTGTGACACAAATTAAAAATCAAATGAAGTCAAACCAAAAAAATAGCCCACCATTACAATAATTAGTGAAGTTATATATTCATATATATGAGTATACCCTTAAAATTTAGAAATATTTAAACAAAAGGACGCTTTTCACTTTAAAATAGAAAATTAAAAATCTATTTAAGATATCTGACTACGTTCGGAACCGCGATTTTAAAAGGCACATAAATGGATAATTTTCATGATATTTAGTGTCACTTAGATTAGAATACATACATAAAATTGTTTTAAGGACATTTTGACAAAAAAAAATTATTTAAATACAATATTTTGGCAAAAAATTAACTTAGAATAACCTTTTTCAAAATGTTCTCCTTTGTTAAAAATGCTTCTATTATAATAATATTTTGCCTGTATATAGCTCAGACCTCTGTACAGAGGCTCAACTATGATTTTTGAAAAATTCACATTATTTTCAGAGTTACAACCGTTTGAAAATAATTATCGGTATTTTTTTTTCTTAAAATTTCTCCCTCTGTTGTCGTAAAACATGAATAAACCCACTTCTATGCTATATATTTCAAAAATTCTAGTTGAGCCTCTGTACAGAGATCTGAGCTATATACAGGCAAAATATTATTATAATAGAAGCATTTTTCCAAAAAGGAGAATATTTTGAAAATGGGTCATTCTATGTTCATTTTTTGTCAAAATATTGTACTTAAATAATTTTTATTATAATACTAATCTTAAAACAATTTTATATACATTTTCTAATCTAAGTGACACTAAATATCATAAATATTATCCATTTATACGCTTTTGCAAAATCACGGTTCCGAACGCGCGTAGTCGGATACCTAACATCAAAGACACTGGCGTAGCTAGTTCTGAGTGGGCCTCGTTCAAAACTCATTCGGGGGCACATTTTAAAAAAAGAAAGCCCTATTAGTGGTACTGTAGTTACACATGTTGTAGCCCCTGTAACTTGGGGGCCCCGTATCATTGATACGATTGATTCACGATAACTACGCCCCTGATCAAAGAGAGAATTTATAATGAATTGTGGCTCTATCACTTGTGGTGAAAATAAAAAAGGAACAAAAATAAACAGTTTTGTAAAATTTGCTATCTAAAAATATGACAGTGAAGCATATTAATATTGGAAAAGTTTATTATTTGAAGAAGTATTCTGAGTTTAAATCTTAACTTTTCAGCTTAAGTATAAGCCCAAGGAACTTAAATTAAATTTGAAAATACATTCAGGATCAAATTATAAACAGGAGATTAGTTAGCTTTCAGTTATATTTTTCCACATTAAATAGTCATCGCTAAAAAAACGGGAAACTAAAAAAAAATCTTCTTTTCTCTTTAAAGTTTTTGAAATGACATTTTTGAGATAACCATTAAACACTTGAATAAAACTACTTTACAAAAATATAGACGACGTCACGCATAATTAATCATGAAAGGTATCTTGAAACACCGAAAATAATGAAATGGGGACTTATCATGGGGTTCATGCGTGTATATATTGCTTTTATATTGAGTTCATGGAAACCATTAAATTTAGGAAAATAAGTTCAGAACTCTTCAAAATTTTATATTTTACTTGATTAATTTATATGTTATTTAAGTGTTCATAATATATCACGACTTTTAATAATTCATATGCATTCCAATTTCCTGAAAAAATATTTTAATAATTTGTCTAAAAACTTCTTTTTATAGCTTAAAATGACATTGACAGTTTTGAAGATTAGTTTAATTCTAAATAACTTTGGAGTAGAATTTTAAATGGCACTTATAGTATGCATACGCATATGAAAATAAATTTAAAATTATCTGAATATTAAATCTTACAACGCGTAATAGATAATAGACTAGAAATGATTACTAGGTAAGTGTTAAGAGTTTTATATTTTTAGCATTTTCTGCATTTAAATCTTAAAACAATGCCCTATAATTAAAGTAAAATCACAACGTAGCAAAATGTGTTGAAAAATCGGAATCATAAATCATTTGAAAAATTCTCTATTTGAACTGATTACATTAACATGATTAGCGGAATAAATGCTTCAAAGATAATTAGCATATAATTAATGCATTTGAACAAACTCTTTGTGCTTATTTTTTACAAATTTCCTGTCGCTTTAATTATTTATTATTAATCATATCGTGGGATATAATTAGATATTTCTCAATGGTTCTGCAAATGTTTCAAATTTTTTGCGTAAAATGCTTAACTTCCAATTTTTCAAACATTTTGAGTTCATCGGTAGAAGTTCTGTAATTGCTTTCATTTCAACTAATTAATTTTATTTAAACCTAGGAGCATTTGTGCGTTATTTTCCATAAAGTATTAGGGTTTTTAAAGAATTTATTTGAAGTTCTGCAAAGGTATCAAAGAGTTCATAAAACCGTTTCTATCAAATTAGTTTAATAAATGACTAGACTAAAGGAAACTAAATAATAATAAACTGGTTTGACATTTTTGAAAAGCTCTTCCCTTTAAATTTCTTCGCGAAAATAGTTTAGTATTAGAAAGATTATTTTCAAAGTACCTTTTATTAAGTAAATTAGATATAATTTCGATTAACTTTAATTCAGTTGTTTAATTGTAGTTATTTGAAAGAGGTTATTCTTTAAGTAATATAAATATCGGAAAGGAATTTTCTCTGTATGCTAAAAATTATATAAATAAAGTCGAATGCGACATTTAGATACTTTCAAATTGAAACAAGTTTTAAAAAGAAAATTCTGTAATTGAAAGAAAGTTAAATGCTTTAATCAGTTATTATCCTTATTGACTTAATTTTCGGAATGTTTCAGATGAAGAAATTATCCAAATCAGTAAATTTTTAAAGCCATTTCTTCATTCTTACACTGATATAATGATATTCTTTTATACAGATATTTTGAATTCTAACTTTTTAAGTAGATTCATTCTTATTATACATGATAATCCCATTTTGATGCTCTAAAACAATTTTAAAAAACGCTATTGCGATAAAATTAAGTATGTAACAATATCTAAATCTACAATGGAATTTTTTTTAAAGAAAAATTTCTAAAATGAAAGAAGCATACAAAATCAAGACAAATTTAAAAAGAAACGTTCTTATCAACTTAATGATTAATAACTCGTAAAAATTAATAATAACTTGGCTGACTGATGATGAATTGTCAAATGGAACAATACCTAATTTAACTGAGTGTTGAACTACTGAAATATACGTGGCGTGACACACAAAAAAATGAGACTAGTCCAATAAATCAGTGTACATACAGAATCAGCTCTCCGTGACATTATCACCTTCAATATAATCTCCTTCAGCATTCACACACTTCTGCATTTGGTGCTGCCATCACTGGTAATATTTCTGGAAGCCCTTCAAGAGATTCTCCGTTTTTGCCTGAACCTCTTCAACTGAGGTAAAATGTAACCCTTTAAGAAATATTTAACTGTTGGAAATAGAAAAATGTCGCATGGGGCCAAATCAGATGAATAAGGAGGATGCCCCATCACAGTAATATTTTTTCTGGTCAGAAACTGCTTGACAGATTGGGCTGTGTGATCGGGTGCATTGTTCTGATGCAACTGCCATCCATCACTCCACAACCGTGGTCCTTTTTTCCTAACTTTTTCAAGAAGTATTTTTAGTACTTCAATGTTGTACTTTTGATAAACAGTCTGATCACTGGAAACCCCCAATTCCATTAATGTCGAAGATGACAGTTAACATTGCCTTGCATTTTGATCTTGAGATGTGTACTTTTTTGGGTCTTGTGGATCCTGAAGACTTCCACTGCATCGCATGGCTGTTACTTTCTGAGTCATAGGTAAAAATCTATCTCTCATCACGTATTATAACAGATTTCAACAAATTCGGCTCGTTCGCAATGCTTTCTAACATGTCCACACACACGTATTTACGGCACTGTTTTTGGTCATCGACAGAACTTTTGGAACAACCTTCCACAAATCTTCCTCATGTGTAATTCATCTGTTAAAACGTATCGAACAGCTTCCCTATCAGAAGTTAAGCAACTTCGTCTCACTGCATAAACACTTAATCTTCGGTCACCCCGGATCACATCATGAACTTTGGCATTGTTTTGGTCTGTAATCGCTGATTTTGGGTGCCCTGCACGTTCATCATCCTCCACACTGTCCCTTCCCTCTGAAAATCACTTATGACATTCAAACACACGTGTGCGAGACCAAGTTTCATCTCCATAAGCCTCGGTTATCCGTGGCTAATTTACTAAAGTTTCACGAGAAACTTTAAGTTGATTCGCTGTTCGGTTTTTATATTAGACATTTTCCCGGCAGAACGCAGATGCACATGTTCACTCAATGGTGCTGTATTCCCCAAGTCGAAACTGGCCGCATGGATAGAGGTGTGTGGGATGATGTCACGAAAACAGTTATTACCAATTCCAATCTTTTTTTCAAGCTACATACTTATTCTTGTTATTTCTTGTCACACCTCGTTTATATTTCATAAGAAATTTGTTGAAAAATACATCAAAGCGTTTCATTTCTACAGAAGCTGAAGATTTCTTTAAAAGCATTTAATCCCTTAATTTGCGTGATCGAAATAATTCGATAGCACTAAACAAGCCAAACTGAGTACACTCGAGATAATTAAAGAAGTATATTTCTTTGCTGCTGTATTTTTCATATTCGAATATAACCGAGCGCCGTCTGCATTCGTGACACTGATTGCTATCCGTTATCGTTATTTCGTAAATTTAGATAAATATTCTAACAAAATATTCTTTCACATACGCTTGGCATCAGCATTTGGAACGCTTATGTTTTGTTTAATAAGATGAAAGTGAAGACAAATTATATTTCAAAAGAAAACTAATAGAAAGAAATATATATAACACTGTCATAGTGATGCAAATATAAAAAAATCGGGTTGGCCAAAATCTTCTGGAATGCTACGACTAACGAAACGTAATGTTCCCAGTTTTTGTCCATCAACACCATTAAAAGAAGCTCCCACAAGATACTGCGCTTTGTGTTGTGCTAACAGGGATATAAGAACGGGAAAATGAAAAGAAAACATGTGTTGTGCTAACAGGGATATAAAAAAGGAAAAATGAAAAGAAAACAGAGTCGTTAAATGTGTAATAATTGCAATGTAAGGCTATATGTTGCACCTTTCTTACAAATATATCACACGAAAGAAAATTTTAAACAACTTATTTAAAATAAATACTACTATCATTATTTCTGCTGAAAAGTATAAATAAGTATTTTTACTGATATTTTTTTTCTTTCTTTCGAAACAGAAATTCGAAAAGAAAGATAATAATACTCAGTGTACGCCCAAGATTGCAGTATTTGGCTCTTATCTCTTCAATGTAAATCAAAATCCAAAATTAAAATAAAAGTTTTGATTGATTTTGTATTCTTTTCTTATTTTTTGTCAAAACAAGGTTCTAAAATATGTTTTCTTAAATAAAAAAAATGACTTATTTGTCGTTTATTCTTTCTATAAAAAAAAAGGGTCTGTCAATAAATTGTTCTGGAGAAGGATTATCAGTTTCTTTAGTATTTCTTCTTGACAACGAAGTGGATTTTTATATATATTTCGAACACTCTTCTTTTACAGAAACAAGGCAATTTTAGATTTCAACACTTCAAAAGAATATATCAAGTGTATTTATTTATTATTACAAATAAATAAAAAAAAAAACTACATTCAATCATTTTTGTAATAAACTTTCTAACAGTGTGTTATTTAATGAAGTGAGCTGCTAATAAGATTGCAAGAAAATGAATCAAATTTAGCCCCTAGATGCGCACAATCAAAACTACTTCCCTTTCCTGATCTTTTTCCACTTCAGTAGCATTCCTTGAGACGTTCTCTTTCAACCCCTCCCTTTTTCTTCTAGAGTATTAATTTACTTTTGGAGGAAGAAAAACAAACATGGTGCAAAAATTGGGTTTCTCTTTATATCTACTTTATATATACTACAGAAAGTTTATGTGACAATTCTCTAGCCAGCCTCCGCAATCATTGACGAAGTTAAAGACTTTGTGTTTGTTTATAGACCTTTCAAATGTCTGATTGGCTGTGTTGTTTTTCTTTTCCAAAGAGATTCACAAAGCTTCATTAAACTAAGTAGAGGGTGAGGCAATATTGTCTGATTTTAGTTTCGGAATGTTACTTACTGTTTCTTCTTTCTAAGGGTTTGAGTTTTTAACACATTCACATCGAAAAGCTAACCAAAGCTTTTTACCAAATAATATTGACTCTGAAAAATAAAAATTTCTGTAATCAATGCATTTTGCTATAGTTATTTTAAAAGTACAAGTTGAATAGATGAGACTCTTTAAGGCAACGTTTGGAATTTCTTATTAAATTTTAACTTTTATAAGCCTTATTCTTTTATATATTAACTTTTTATAAACATATTTTTAACGGTTCCTTTTGGAATTATCTCTATCTATCTATCTGTCTTTTCGAGGTGATAAGTGACTCTTGAAATTTGGCAGCCATGTTCTTTTGTTGAGTAAAAATCCGCTAAGGACAGGTTTTTCAAAAATCGTTACAGACGAAATTTCCCGTTTGTTATCTAAGAAACCCAAGGACTTGTAATTTTGCAAACATGTTTCTTCTGTTGAATAAAGATCCACTAAAAAGGGTTTTGGGAAAATCGACTCTAGAAGGGGTCATGGGGCCTTATAGATAAAAAGAAATCCCGTTTCATTTTTACAATTAGACCAACAGACTTGAATTTAGAAAGCTACAGGGATGTATGTGATAAATATACATCTGTTTTAGAAGTTAAAGTCCTGTCCTTTCTAAAACAAGATGCGAGGACTGTAAGAATATGTTTCAATACAATCGAAACCTTAATGCTAGGACTCAGATAACAATAACCTAAAAAAATGTAATGTATAGTCTTACAATATAATGAAATACCCAGTGAAGCGGGTGGGTAACGCAGTTAGTATTATATATGTCGCAGGAAAATGATGAAATTAGGAATTTCATCAAATCCCTAAGGGATATGACCAATTGACGAGAGATGTTAAAATAACGTTTCTCTTCAAGGTAATTTCCCCGATAAAAGTAAGGGATTTGAACAAATCCCTGATCTGTTTCAGTGAAATGATGAAATAATATTGTCAAGAGTTTAAAAGTGTTTATTTATCAAATATGGTGCAATATTAAACGTAGAAGTAAGTAATACAACAGTAATCAATGAAATATAAATTATTTATTCGAAACTAATTAACAAATAATTAAAAATTAGCTGGTATTTTTTGCTTACACACTAAAATATCAATCCTTATGTTAATCCTATGATGCCATTTTTTTAAAGATATGGGGTTGATATTTAGGGGATCGATAGTACTACCTGTTTGGTTAGGAAGTACAAGAATTCGACACCCTCAGGTGCCTCCCCGGACATCATTTTGCCAATGCAAATCCAGATCATATCCCTTAGGGCAGGGATGGCGAACCCATGGCCCGCGTACCTTTGATGGCACACTATACAAAATTTTGGGCACGTCACCGATCGAAATGATTTGCGTTTTAGTTCAAAGAAACAAATTTTACAATAAAATATTAGATGTACATAAGAAATCAGACGAAAAAAAGTTATTGAAGAATTTATTTCCATAAATAATTTTTCAATCAAGAATTTTCAGTGCGATTTTCTCAGTTCAAAGAACTATCGGAAATGCTCAAGTTTATTTTGTACTCTAATGGGACTTCATTTGATAAACTGAATTTGTCCCAATTCGGTTATTTCGAAATTGAAGAATTTGAAATGCAACTGATTGATTTCCATTCTAGTTCAGTATGGAATCAAAAATGTATTGAAACAAGAAAAAAGTTGGAATGAATTGAAACAGAAAGGTTAAAAGCAATATAAGTAAAAATGCCATTAACGAAATTTTGGAATTATGAAATTCGATTCCACAGACACATTTAACTATTTGTAGAAGCTGGCTTACGCTATTTTAACCATATTTTCATCTACCTATGCCTTCTTCCTTCCTCAGTGGCACGACAGCCTTCTCAAGAAGCCTTTTCCAGGCCAGCCTTCTTCCTGCCAGTGTTCTCCAACTCCTAGTTCTTAAAACTATAAGATCTTTTTCTAGGCCATCAATCCATATGAGATTTGGCCTGCCCTTTCTTCGTGTGCCAATTGGTGGAGCATTGAAGACTTTTTTAGTGGTGCGATCTTCGTTCATTCTGATAACCTGACCTGCCCATTTAATTCGTTGTATTTTGATGAAGTTAACAATGTCAGATTCCTTATATGATCGATAGAGCTCTAAATTTGATCTTCTTCGCCATGCCTCATTTTCCTGAATTTCTCCAAAAATGAATCTTAAAATCTTGCTTTCGCGTAGATACTTATCATGTTCTCATCTGTTCGAGACATAGATCAAGTTTCACATGCATAAGTTAATACTGATCTTAAAAGAATTTTACTGCCTATGCCTACGAGTCATTATTTTCAGAGATGAAGAACAATGAAGACTCGTTCAGAAATCGTTTGGCAGATGACTCTAATCCAGCATGCATTATATATACTAAAAATAACATCTTACTATCCTAACATAAGTTATTTGTCATCTAATAGGCAACAACAGAAGTCAGACTAATATTACTTTAATTTGAATTACACGTATAACTAAAACATTTACTACTATACAGTGCAAAATGTATTTTTTCGTTGAAAATAAAGAGTCTTGAGTTGTTAGTATTTAGTTTTGTGTTTTATTTTTCCAAGAATCGCAAGTCAAAATTATTTGATGGCACGTCTGTACCTTATTGAATACATCCTTAGAAAAAATGGCACGTTGATCCATAAAGGTTCGTCACCCCTGCCTTAGGGATTTGATGAAATTCCTAATTCCGTCATTTCCTGCGAGATATGTTTTCTTCTTCTCAGTGGAATTTTTGAGAAATGCTAAATATTAGAAAAATTAATAATTCTTGAACGGCATTTTTTAACCTATCGCATAAACACTTAATCATATCTGAGCAATCAATCCTTTTATAGACAAACATCCTGATGAACTGTTTAGAAATGAGTTATTTTCATAGAATCTTGCTTTCGTAAAAATATACAATTCCCATATAATACAATACACACACACACATATACAGCATAAAATTTAATATCATTTCTTTTTCAACATTTTTTATTTATTGTGCATGAGTAACTTGAATTAATAATATAAGTATTTGGTTATATAAGCTAGACATGTAAGAAAAAATAAAACGAAAAAAGGAGGAAGTGACTTAAATGGAGCATATCTGAATTATTTTTTAAACTCCAGAGTTCTAAATGATTCGATTTTGTTTTAAATAATTTAAAAACAACTATATACTTTTGAAAAAGCTCTTAACGAAAAAAACGCATTAAGTAAAACAACACTGGTAAATTATAAAATGAATTAAAATTGATTAATCTAAAAACTTCAAAAGATTAAATTTAAAAAAAATTGCAAGATAAAATGCCATAAATTTAAGATTGTTTTTAGCACACAAAAATAGGTCAATATTTTCTGTATTTTGCAAACTGAAATTAAAATGAATATCAAAGTACCCTTTTAAAGATTTTTAGATATTCAACTTAAAAATCAATGCAAATTAAAATTTGAATTAAAAAGTATTGGTGCAGTAAAATACAAAGACTTAATTTAAATGTAAATAATTGAATATGAAGAATTTAATATATAAATAATTGAATATTGTACTTTTCTGAAAATTAAACGTAAAATTTATAATTTCATTGACGCTTGAAGGAAATATTTGAATTGATAATTTCATTTTAAATTGTGTGTGAAACAACTAAATAAGCTAAATGATTGGAAATGTAAATTATTTCTTCATGCTCCGCGAGTTTATAAAACACAGAGATAATTTTTTTTACAACAACGATTTATAAAAAAAAGAGAGCAAATTTCCTATTAATTAAACATGAGTGAGTGAGAATTATCTTAACGTTATAGACCATACACGAGGGCTATTGGCAGCGAACCTACCAATTTTAAGCTTCGATCAAGGGATGAGGAAGATACCTGAGCTGGCACCCCTCTCTCCTAACTACCACACCACACCAACGGTAGGACTTTAAGCCTCAACGGATTTAACGTGCATCAGCCCCCTCTAGACGTTGGGTCTTTAGTGGCTCCGGGACACTAACCCTAGACTCTCCGGCCATGATTTCGTGACCTTAACCATAAGGATACTAATGCCACTCATTAAACATGAATCTAAATATAAATTGTTATTAAATTGTAAACATGATTTTAGTATTGTTTTTCAAAAATTTAATTTTAATGTTACTTTTGAATAATGAGTAATAAAATAGCTTATAATTACTTACTAAAAATCTCTAATACTTTAAATTTAAAATAGCTCTTAAACTAAGTTTAATGAATAAATACATTAAAAAGTAACCATTATATGGTTTTAATAATAAGTTTTGAAAACAGTGTCATTGAATCAAAAGTCAAAACGGAGAATTACATACAATTCTTAAATAAATTACATGAGCCTAACTGGAACAATTCAATTAAATGTGCCTGGCATGTATTTTTAAATATTTATAGCAAACCCACATTTTAAAAGAATTTTAAATAGAATAATAACTTTTAAAATATTATAGCACATGTCATAAGCACGCGTAAGAAATAATGACAACCTCTAGAGTAAGCTTTTGCTTCTAATTGGTTTTCTCCGGAAATGATTCAGGATAACAAAATCAGCATTCACCGAACCGAACAGAAAAATTAATCGTGTGAATAGGAAATGACTAGAAATTGTGGCTGCTTCCAAAACGGCTGTGAAAATCATCAGCTCCTGAGAATCCATTTTTTAAGATTCGAAGAAAGAGGAAGTAAGAAAAGATGGGGCATTTCTTCGAAGAAATATTTATTGATGAATTGTTATTTTCCTTTCCCTTCGAAAGAGATTGAATTTCCTCTTTTTAGCTACAATTTTCCTCTTTTATTTTGTTGTTACTGTGTTGCGCATTTTCTTTAAACGATAAAAAGTTTCCGTTTTGCTAGAAGTATAAGATAATTTTTATTGTTATTGTCATGGATAGTTATTTTTTAAAAAATTTTTTCTGTTTCTAAAAAGTAATTTAAAGATTATTTTTCAGTAGCACGTTCAGTAAGCAATCGAACTTTTTTTTTTGAAAAATGTTTATTGTTTTTGTTTAATCATCAAACTTTGTTAAAACATACTTGTCTGTAGTGAGTTGATAAATTACATTCAAAGTGTCTGTAAAGTATGTAATATATTTAACTTGAAAATTATTTTCTTAGATAACTTTGCGAAAAATGCTCGGTCCGTAGAAATTGAATAGTTTTGAGTTTTTTGCAATAAAAACTGCAATACAACACCTTAAAACAACAACATTATTAAAATCGTTTTTTCTTCTTTTTGTGATTATTTATTCCAAGGAAATGATACATTTTAATCCTTCGAACGGTAATAGTGGCCACGGTAGCTAAGTGGTCATGGTCATGAACTCGGGGTCTGTGAATCGTGAGTTCAGTGCCAGTGAAAACCCGCCGTGTAGAGCAGCCGATGAGAGTTAAGCCACACGGCTCAAAGTCCTCACTTTGGTGTGATGTGGAAGTTAGGACAATAGCGCTCCAGCTCTGGTGTCATCCTCGTCATTTGACCGTGGTTCAAAATTACGAGGTCCGTCACCGAAAGTATTTGCATTTCTCCAGAATGAGACATCAATAAAGAAGATAAAATAAAATAGAACAGTAATATCCGTTGTCATACGAAACTAATACATATTATTTTTCTAAAAATCTTTCTTTCATTATGTAAATTTGTCTTGAAAGACCAATATCTACTAAATTTTTAATAGAATTTTTATCTTTTTGAATTGTTTCGTAAGTAAACATTTTAACTGTTTTACTATAGGTAATAGTTTTTATCAATTACCTAAGTATTATAACTGCCTTACGGCATATTGTAGACGAATCCAGTCATAATCAGTATCTCATTTTATATCAAAATATAAAGTATAAAAAGGTTAACTATAAATACTTCTTCTATTATGAAAGACTGGCTTAATTTTGAAGTTCTTGAAATATGTGTTGGTGTTTTTATTTTATTTCAATATTATTCCGTTAGGATTTAATAACAAGATGTCAGATTATAAATAAGTGTACAGAAATTCTCTTGCATAAAATTTATTTCTTAAAATATATAATTGTATCGTAAGATGTTTTTTAGTCATGAAATTCCAGTTTCAGTACATACCTTTTGGATTTCCTCATCTTCAACATAAAGTTATATTAGCCTAATTTATATAACTTATTTAAAAGGACATATTTATATGAAAGTAAATAAAATTATATATAAGCGGGTTAAAAAAAACTACATATTCATGACGTTTAATCAAAGAATACATCTTTTTTTTATAGAATTCAACTATATTAACAGTAAATGCTTATAAATCACGAAAAGAGACATTAAAGTTTTATTTTTATATTCAGTCATTGCTAACTAATATCTATCTTTTCCTACCTGTACATCTCTCTCTCTCTCTCTGTACATATATAAACACGTATACACAAATGTATATGTATGCACTCTCTCTCTACACACACACATATATATATATTTCAAACCAACACATCAAACTTTTTAAAAACAGTTTCATTCAGTGAGAATCTACCTGTCACTGATAGAAAAAGGACGCCAAGAGTAGTTTTATTTGGGCTGACTCTTTTTTCCATAACTGTTAACCCTTAACTTCCCACTGTTGCATTTCTGCTACATATGGTTTATTTTAATTTAACAGCCTGAATATTTTTTTAATTACTTACAAATCACTTTATCTGAGAAAAAAAGATTACTGCAACGAAATACATGCTAATTTTGTCACTAGATGGAAGTACATTTTTTCCAGAAATCACAACAATTATAAAAATCTCTGATGCCTCAAGAACTGTGTTTTTGCTGTAAAAAGAATCCATTAAATTTTATGCTTCCTCTTGTATTTTGATGAAATAAATTACCAGGTAAGAAATTTAAACATTTTATGATGAATAATAAAACCTCATATAAAAAAAAGTTTTGTAATTTACAGCACTACTGCGCAATGTTGCACTTCTGCAACAAACAAAAAAAATGACTGAAATTCAATTTACAACAGCTTAATTTTATATGTATATATTTTCCCCTTTTATTATTACTTGAGAACTTGCTAATATAATTTTTTCATAGAAATTTAAAAAATTGGGAAGTTAAGAGTTAAGTACTTATTTTAATTTATGTGTTCTACCTGAAAGTTAAGGAGGGCATATGGAGGCTATAAGAAATAATGATCAGGGATTAAAAGTGTTCTGTTTGGACTATCTGTTCGAAGAAATAATTGGGTGTTTAATTTAAGATTTGAAGATGTAACGGAAAATAAAAGTTAAGTGGTAAATAGGGGATTTTATTTTAGATCTAATTTAATTAACCTTACATTTATGTATATATATGTGGTGGGAGGGGGGTGTTACCGTTAAAGTGTATAATTCAGTTATTTCATAGAATAACTAGATATTTCATGAATTAACTAGGCAAGTCAGTTAAAGTTTATAATAGATGAAAAATTTCATACTTAATTAATTCATGAAATAACTAATGATAGACCATTAAAGTGAAAAATGAACAATTTCAAAGTTATTTTAAAAATTAAATGATCATAAGTAGCTAAAATCTCTCGAAAAATACATTTTATCCCTATTGCAGATGATTGATTAATTGATAAATAATAAGGAAAAGCACAGAAGATATAATTTATTATTACTCATATTGCTAACATTAGTTAAATAGAAATGAAGAAAAGAATACGTTGCAAAAATATAGTTATATTTAAATAGTATCAAAAAATACATGCTGGGAAGAAAAACTGTTGCTTCATAAAACATTGTGTAAACTTTTTCAAACAGAATTGTAAGAGAATATTAATTTAAATTTTATGAAATACTTTTATTTTACTTTTCATTATTTATTAAAGCAAGGATTGCTGTGGTGACACTTTGAATTGGGGTTCAAAATTGACTAAAAGCAGCTTGAACCAGTTCAAAGAACTTACAAGTGCCGTATTTCATACTTTAACGATCAAGTAACCGTTATTCTATAGAATACCTAGTTAAATCGTAGAATTCAATAATTTTATATACTTTGACTGACTTGTGTCTAGTTATTTCATGAAATACCTATTTATTCTATGAAATAATGGGTTTCACACTTTAACGGTAACATATATATACAGTAGCGTAACCTACACCTCCGCAACGCTAGGGGTCCCTTAGTCTATGTTAAGTTATGGTTTTGCAATCATTTCTAAGATCCAGCTTGGGGCCCCAAACCTGACTTTGCCGGGTGCCCTAATATTCTCCGTTACTCCACTGAATACACACACACACTCGTGTGTGTGTGTGTGATAATTCATCATTTAAATTTTCTATCGAGGGATTTTATTTAATTTAGGATGGGCTTGAACCCTCCAAGATATCACGTGATAGTTAATTATTTTTAGTTTCCTCCCTTAAAGGAAAATATTCTTTTAACCACAATTTTACCCTTTAAATGGTCTCATACACTTATTCTGACCCTTCACGGTATTCATTAACGAAAACCATGTAATTCTCAAAGATTCTGGTTAAGGAAACTGTAAAAGCTGAGATCCCCGGAACGAACAAAGATCACTTCTGTCCCTTGTCTTGTTTTTTTGTGTTTGGGCGGTTATTCGTTTTGTCCCTTTATATGTGTAATCGTCAATAAAATGTCAAACTAAATTAAAACACCAAAATGTTACCTTTTCCTTGCAATGACTGCAACCAGATTAAGATGATCCCAGTTAAAGACTTACATCCCGTTAATTCTCGTTAATAAATATATATATACATACATACATACATATCTGCAGGGACGTCTTAAGACTGTTTGAGGCCCTAGTCCCAGAGAAATCTTAAGATTTTTTGAGGCCCTAGACCCATATGTATAAAAGTAGGCCCTACCTGAAGTCTTTAAAAGTAGACAGTAGCATGCATTTTCAAATACTCGTTCAAACGGTAATTTGAAACAAACAAATGAGTACGACTCATGATCTCAAAAACATAGACATAAACTGGCTCGTCCAATGGCCGCATTTCGACTAAATGAATGATTGTTTATGGTATTAGGCCTTGACCTAGACATAAACAACGGTCATCACATAGTAATACAGTTTTACCACTTTTGCCAGTAAACATGCAGTTTGACATTCCCTGTTTTTCAGAGAATGTATGGGAATAATATTTGACCATTAAAATTATCTGATCATTATCTTATTAAGACAGAGTCAGAATGAAATGAGGGTCCCACTGAGGGTGAAACCCTGGGCCCGGACCTATGTCTTAAGACTTCCCAGTATGTCTACTTCGAGAACCGAAAAAAAGAGCCCAAGAATCTTTGTAGCTGAGTATATTACATAGCTGCTATACATTGTATGTAGATATAGAATGATACCATTAGAGACCTAGATCTTTTTGTTGATTTCTTTGTATTTCAGTAAAAATTCTACGTATCTTTATTCTTTAGTTATTATATGGACAGATATAATTAAACTTTTCACAAATTAATAAGACCAAATTCATTAAATTAATTATTCATAAGGTAGATGAATGCTTTGTCGAAATAAGTGGTCTATTTGGTCAGTTAATTTCCTATTTCATTTAGTCTTTCATAAATATCGCGAATTACCTATCTCTCAGATGACAGCCACAATTCACATTTAATCTCTCTAAACTCTAACCTGCTTGAAAGCTTTCTAAAAAGGGAAAAAGACGTAAAAATTCCCCTGGTATCTTTCTGGCTACATTTATTTGGCTGTTGTTAGATATCCACACTTCTTCGCATTGTCGAAAAATTTATCACAAACACCATTCAAAGCAAATGTATCGTATTACTCTTTTTACCAGAAACTTTCTCTAACCATTGGATGGAGTGGTAAAAAATAAATCAAGAAAAGAAAAATTTATATCTTTTTTTTCTTCTCTTTCTTTTTGTATTTTCTTCCGAATCACTTGACAAACAGCCCTTCCGGGAAGGAAGAAAAATCGTCTGATCTAAAAAAAGTAGAAAGAAGTAAAAAGAAAAAAAAAATTGAAGGAGACTCTCATACAGTGAGCACCTGTAACATTGCCCAAATGAAAAAATCTATAAATGATCAATAAAAAAGATTCAGTGCAGTGAAACCGTCGCTTAAAAATAGCTCCCTCAATCTATGATTTTGGTACTCGATGAGGCAAAAGAGCATGAGTGAAGGACGTTGAGAAATTTATTTTCGTCATACTTCCAACAAGGTAAAGATAGACAGCACTGCGTTTATGAAAGTCATCCATATAGACCTCTCCACATTGTTTCGAAAAGTGCTGATGTTAGCGTCTATGAGAGGGCAGAGTCTGTTGTTGTATGTAGATTAATCTGTTTCGCTGTAAGCAATGAGAAAATAACTATGAGGAAAGCTGTAATAAAATATCTTATTTATGAATGATGTGTTTGTTAATACAGGAAAAGGATACGCCATCAGTGCAAAAAATACAATATGGAAATGTACAACAAAGCGAGTAATGTGTTTAAAATGTTATTTACAAAAAAAAAAAAAATGGGTTCTCGTAAAATTGCGTGAATTAATTTATTTTTATTTTTTGAAAATAAAACGATATTAAGATAGCGATTTCAATTCTAAAATGAATTTTCCATACATTTAAAAAATTAAAAGCATTGTCTTTTGTTTTTCGTGTGGGTTTTGTTTCGTTAAAAAATCAAATAAACAAATATTTAGGTCATGAACTAAAGCTTTGGTCTTGAAAGAAAATAAGAATAAGTTAGCATAAAATGTAGAACAAGTAATAAAAATTAAGATTAACAAAAAAAAGTAACGAAAAATGAAAAATGTGTAAATAACATTGAAACTAATTTTTTAAATCTTTATTTAAAGTCAGGTAAAGAAAGAGGGAAATGAAAAATCCATCAAAAACATTAAAACGTGGACAGAACTTCTTACCATTTAATTTCTTTATGAGAGAGAGAGAACCTAAACTATTAGAATTACCCTTTCATTTTAAACTTAGATGTGACAACCGTTTTAGTCCCTTTAATTAAAGCATTTCTTTAAACTGTCCACAATTAAATGTTTTTAATTACCAAAATAATTAAGAAATGAATGTTCTTTAAGTATATATTGATCTAAATGCAATTGTCTATTGACAATTCAATGAGTCTTTACATATCTTCCCTTCTATGTTGGTTGAGTTAATATTAGTTATTAAAATGAAATCCTATAAACGAAAAATATTCTTCAATGATGTTGAAAAGTTTTTTTTTACTTTTTACTTTTTTCGTCGAACGAAAGAAGAAATTAAGTATTTTTTCGGTACGCTACTTTCTTGTTTATAAAACCAAATTCTCCAAGACATAGACGAAGAAACATTTGGCAAATTATATTTCTCTCAAGAGAACTACATTAGGCCAAAATATTTTTCAGTTTAAAGTGAAATATTTTATCCATCTGGATCTTTTAGCGATTTTAAAAGCTGAAAACTCTGTATTCATTTTACATGTTTTTCAACATGTAAAAGAAATTAACATGTGCATGAATTTTGGGTAAGCCACATGTTCCTAAAATAAAATTTCTCTAGGGTTTATACTTTTGTTAGTTACATTTTTAAAACATAAAAACAAATGAAAGATAAATCTTGTCAAGAGACCTTTTTCCTTTATTTCAGCTATTAAAAAGAAAGGAAATAAGATTGCGAATGTTTGTTTGTCCACAAAAGTAACATCTTTAACACATAGCAAAATAAGATTAACTAGGAAGTAATTTGTTTAGTAAGGAACTGCTTAAAGGAATTCGATATTTGTACTTGCTAATAATATGTATTAAAAATAAATATTTTCGTCAATATTAAAAATTTCGAATATATAAGTGAATAATATGCATAAATAAATTTATATGCAACTTATATTCATAAATATGATATTAATAAAATTAATTTAATAATTTTTTTCTATTATTCTCTCTCGTTCCGTATTCTGATTTTAAGGTATACATTCTCCTTTTTTGCTCATTACTTAAATTTAAACGGCCTTTAATCTATTTCCTGAGGTACACAATTGGCTAATTATTATGATTTTTTCATTTCGTAAGTTGGGCATGAGGAAGCAATTGATTGGTTATATGTTTTTTAAATACAACAAACTTGAAACGTCTAAGGACTTCTTGAAACCTTGGACCTCTACGCAAAAGTAGGTCCCATCTGCGACCTTTTTCAGTACACAATATATAGCATATGCTGTCAAATATTTGTACAAACGATAACTAGTAACAAATAAATGTATGCACTGCTTACTATCTTACAAATCTAAGTTCAAACGGACTTGGGCCCCAAACAGTTGTCGTTTTTCAGCTAAAAGGAATAATGATGAGTTAGGTGGTAGACCTAGCCTAATACGGAAGACGGACATGACACAAAAATTAAGTTTTTTCCCTGTTTTGCCTTTTTGTTCCCTTTTTTTCGGAGAAATGCAAAAATATTTGGCATTAAAATTATTCCCCGTTTTTGAAAACCGATTTGAGAACAAAACAGCCTTCTTCAAGGAGGCCCTGGGCCCAAATCCAGTTGGCCCATGTCTTAAAACATTCCTGCTGGCTTGGGAAAAAATTTTAGCCGGGGGTCAGTTTTCCAAACGAAAAGAAAATTTCTCACTTGTTAAAAGTTATTTAAAAATTTCTAAATTTAAAAAAATTTTCCTTATTTTAAAACTTTTCCTAAAAAAAATTTTTGATCAAAGGTAAAAAAAATTACTTTTTCTTTTTAAAAAAAACTTGTTTTCATTTAGAAAACATGCAGTTCCTCATACAAATTTAATTTTTGCGAAAAAATTTATACGAAAAAAAAAAGAAAAAGAGGCTGAGTTTCATATACGTAGTTTTGGAAATTTTTACTGCAGAGTTCCAAAACGCGTTTAAAATTTTTAAACACGGGTGAAAATTTTTTCAAAAAATTTTTTGTTTTTTGGGAAAAGTAGGGTATATTATTCGAATCATTTTAGATTGATGCCCCCTTTTTGTTTTTTTTTTTTAAACATCTGCTTCTGAAATGTCTCTAAATGTAACTTTTTTTTTATTTTTCCTGTGGGTTTGCAAAATAATAAGAAAAAAAAAGTAAGTTCTTTATCATGGAAACTCAGGAAAGTTTACTCTTTGACAGATCAAAATGCGAGGTTTAATCGAGGTAAAAAGTCAAGTTTAAATAAGCCGAAGGACAGCCCCCTTCCGAATTTTTGGAAAAGGGACCAAAATTAACCGTTTCTTTTTACCCTTCTGGCATAGATATGGCATAAAGAATTATTTGGACCCAAATTCTAAGGAAATTTTATCTCTAGAAATTTTAATGTTTTGTTGTGTGTGATTCACTTACAGACGATTATGTTAATTTGTTATAATTATTTTTACATACAGTTAGTGCCTTATAGCAGAAGGATGGTTACCCTGAGAATTCCAAATGAAAGAGTATCCAATCAAAGTGTTGAATAATTACTTCCTCTTAAACTTCAAATATTTAAATTTACAGTAATACCTCGACTTAGCTACACCGACTTACGCGATTTTCAAATTTCGTCAATTCGTCTTTTGTTTGAGGGGGAGTTGGTGAGAAATCGGTAATACGGTTGAAGAAGTTGTTGATCTTGCGAGGTAAATAAATTTAGAAGTGGATAATGATGACGTTCAAGAGCTGCAGGATTCCCACAATCAGGATGACGATTGATGAGTTTATAGAAATGCTTGAGCAAGAGCAAGGCATTCAAGAACTTCAGTTTAATCAGAAGATCGAATGACGGTTAGGAATTCGACAGGAGGCCTCAGTTTAATTGAACAAGTAATATAAAAAAATTTTAAGCCAATACCTACTTAAATTAACATAGAAAATTTTTATTTTAGCTACTTTTTTATTAAATAGTTACAATTAATATAAATATGTATATACATATGACAGAATCACAACATTAAGTGGTAATTAATTTTTATTAATTATCATTAAAGTATCGTATTGTCATCCAAAACAATCGTGTATATAAAATTTCAGTTCAACCGAATGCTTTGAAACGTGAGAAAAAAAATCTTTTAAAGTTTCGACCCAAGTCACTAAAAATGAAGCCAACGTGGCTGTATCTGTAATTCTTTAAATAATTAGTTTCAGTCAATTAGTTTTTATTAATTATAATTAAATTATCGTATTTTTACTCAAAACAATAGTGTATTGAAAATTTCAGCTCTCAAATGAGCGCTTTAAAATGTGAGAAAAAAACCTTTTAAAGTTTTGACACAAGTCCAAAAATGATGTCAACGTGGCTGTATTTGTAATTCTTTAAATAATTGGTTTTAATTAATTAATTTTTATTAATTATAATTAAACTACCATATCGTCATCCAAAATAATCATGTATATAAAACTTCAGCTCAATTGAACACTTTAAAATGTATTTTATTAACGATAGAAAATTCCACCAAAATAAATATATAGAGAGTGTGAGCTAATAGTAGGAATTGAAAAAGGGTTATAAATTTTTTAGAAAATACAGACTCAGACGGTGAGCATATTTTTTCAACAAAACAAGGATTAAAAAAAGTATTAGCATGATACGAGGAAATTTTGAGAGAAAACAAATCTTTGAGCCGGCAGACTACTTTGTTAGCTTTTATGAAACCGTTCACATCAAAATAACTTCAATTTGCGATTTTATATTTGTGCTATCTAAGATTTCATTAAACATTTTTTCTTCTAAATTATTATTTTCTTTCGTTCCCGGCACCAACTAAAAATAGTTTATATATATTTATATGCGAAATTATACCTCTCCCCCGACATACGTGAATTTGACTTAGCTGCTCTCACTCAGTCCCACCTATAGCGTAAGTTCGGGGTATTACTGTACTTCCATTTTGTCTTCTTGAAAAAACTCTTCGCATTATAAAAATATTAAAAGCATATCTAAATGTGAACCTGGATCGATCTGAATAGTAGAAATTTTTAACCCTAGTGTTTCAAGATGAATTAATAGGACAAGCAAAAACTCCCTTTTCTACGAAATTTTTAAAATCCGCCTTATTTAGATGCAATATATATATATATATATATATATATGTGTGTGTGTGTGTGTAAGGATAATTAAATCAGATTAAAATTAAATTCCCCATCAGCACTTAACTTTTATTTTTTTTATTACCCTTCAAGTATCAAACTAATACCCATTTATTTCTTCCGAACATATGGCCTAGCCAATAAACATGTCTAATTCCAGATCGTTATATTTAATAGCCTTATATGTCAGCATTAACTTTCAAGTGCACTCATGAAATCCGCGGTCGGTGTTTTAAGTGTTAACCCACTTGAGATTTTCATGGTGGTGTGCTTTTTCTCTCTGCTTCTTAGCTTTAGATGAAATCTAGAAATGATTGAATAAAGTTCCTTTTTAAAAACTGAGTCTGTTTCTGACTCCAAAACATGTCGTATATATATATACAGAAGAAAAGCAACTCACGCACTCTTTCACTCACTTATTCACTTATCACGAGAACTTCAGAATTATTAAACCTACAGACTTGAAATATGGCTGGCATGTTTCTTTTTCTGGGTGGAGATCCTCTGAAAATGGCTTTTATGAAAATAGACTACCAAGTTGGAGAAAGGCTGTGTGGGGCGTTTTGAAAAAAAAAGTCCCGTTTTTGAACTATTACACCTACAGATTTGGAATTCTATTAGCATGTTTCTTTTGTTGAGTTAAAATTCTTTAAGAACGGATTTTTCGAAAATTCATTCCCAAAGAGGATAAAAGATAATTGTACTCCTTTTTTTTTTAAATTCAGGTCCTGTTATTTTTAAATAAAAAGGCGAGTGTTATAAGAATGTTTTTGAATGCAATCGAAAGCTTATGTATATATGCGTAGTACGATCCGAAAATTCAGGGACTGCGGTCATTGCTGACTATGAAAGAAAGTACCTAAAGTTAAACTACATGAAAGGCATTCTTCAAAATTCCCTACCTGGCCAGGTTGGTTTAGTCCATGTCCCCCATGTGACCAAACCGCATTTAAGATTTATATATAGATATCAATAAGTTAAAAAAACAAAATATAGTTATACAACATCATGAAATACCCTGCGAAACGGGGGAGTAATAACGGCTAGTGTGTGTATTTTTATTCAACATATATTTTTTTTTACTTTGCCTTAAGAATATTCTCTTAGATATTTATCATATTTGTTTATATCGTTTTTTGCTTAGTAGTATACATTCAAAGTTTTGATACATTTTAATCTATCACATATTTATTTAATTACATTTTTATTCGATGCCATTACGCGTATTCACACACACACACAATTTAAGAGAAATGCAATAAATCAATTAACTTACAGACATCACTTTGTATACCAGTGAATGAAGTAGCAAATCAAGATTGGATTATATAACGTATTTTTACTATATAATTAAAAAGCTCACATAATGTATGTATTAACTTAAATAAAAGCATTTGTTGATTTGCAAATACGGTAGCCATATAGTCTATTTCGAAGCTCGTAAACAATGTTTAATGTGTTTTTCTATATTTTAGCTAGGATTACATCATTGTAAACATTTCAATCGTCAGAAAAAAAAGAGCTATTGAAACTGATAATATCGATAAAAATGATAAAAATATAAAATGCATCGTAACTAGAATAGAAGAAACAATCATTCCTGAAATAAACTTTGTTTTATCAAAAAGTGAACAACTGTAATCGAAAATATGAATCAGAACTTTTATTTATCAGAAATCTTTTCAAGCAATTTTACTCTTTCTTTTTTTTATTTGTTTCGAATTCAGTTATCTGGTCAAAAGAAAATTTAAAAAGGAAAAGTTTCTTAAAAGGAACACACACACACAAATGTTGAACGCAGATTACATTCCCTCTACAGATGCTGCCAAATACATCTATTCCTAAATGTTTTACTTTTTCTCGCCTCGATGTTATTTTTTAAAATTAGGTTTAAAGTAATATCAAATAACAAAAACATCCCAAAATATTCTGCGTTTAAAAAAAGATTTTCTAAAAAAAAAAAGAAGAAAAACTGATTTTCACTTCAAATTAAAAAGATAAAAGGAAACAAAAAACTTTTTTTTGTTCCTACTTTCTTCAGTTTTGTTATGATATTAAAAAGTCACTGAGAAGTATGAATTGGAATTGGGTAAGATAAAAAACTGAATTCTTTTTGTTTTAAATAAAATTTTTGTCAATTTACAAAAAGTAAAAATGGCATTTATATATTACTTTTACAATTTTAGTTGAGAAGGTTTATTACATATTTTTATTACACTCTTTTAACACTTTGTATCGGATCTGGAATTTCATGGTAGTTTGGTTATTTAGTAAAAAATCTCAATAAATCAATAACTATTTTGTTTTTCTCTACGCGAGCTATGTCTTTCTTTTTATTTACGCGATATCCGATCTCCAACACAAATCTACTAAATATGTATTTTAACGCTACAGACTGTGGGGGTAGAAAAAGAATAAATAATCAAATCCTCTGAAATAAGTAAACCCTTCGCAAACACTGTCAAGGTCATTTTATTGCTTTATAAAGCCTTCGGAATAATTTTATGGATAGCAGTTCACAGAAAAGTTCGTACTTCGGAAAGACGTATGTATACGTCTTGGGAAAATTGACACACTGGCTGAGCGAGACGTTTATACACGTCGGGGATTAAAGAGGTTAAAGTCGTACTGCCAGTTTAGCGTCAAAGTATAGTATTATAGAATTTTATACACGTTATTGTATGGAGGCGGGCGCGATGCAAATCAGGATTGAACATTGGGTCGCAAACGTTGTAAGTTTGAGAAGTACTGCCTTATGCAATATGTTAAGGTATTCGCAGCGAAAAATATTCTTAACATAGTCACTTTACTAGGTATTTATGAAATTCAGATCAATTTACCGCGTCTTTTGTTTTGTAATATTCAAATATTTAAAACTTGTCATACAGAATCATGCAAATTCTTTTATATCCTAATAAGTTTTAAATGAATTTCTGGAGCAGCTACGAGAGTATTTAAGATTAATATTCTTAAAATCCGAGATTATGTATGATGCTTATGATATTCTTAGGTTTAAAATAATATTAATTATCCGACTACGTTCGGAACCGTGATTTTTCAAAAGCGTATAAATGGATAAAATTTATGATATTTAGTGTCACTTAGATTAGAAAATGTGTATAAAATTGTTTTAAGAATAATATTACAATAAAAAATTATTTAAGTACAATATTTTGACAAAAAAGGAACATAGAATGACCAAAATATTCTCCTTTTGAGAAAAAGGCTTCTATTATAATAATATTTTGCCTGCTCAGACCTCTGTACAGAGGCTCAACTAGAATTTTTGAAATATATAACTTAGAAGTGGGTTTATTCATGTTTTACGACAACAGAGGGGAGCAATTTTAAGAAAATAATTCCGATATATATTTTAAACTGTTGTAACTCTGAAAATAATGTGAATTTTTCAAAAATTATAGTTGAGCCTCTGTACAGAGGTCTGAGCTATATACAGGCAAAATATTATTACAATAGAAGCATTTTTCACAAAAGGAGAACAATTTGAAAAAAGGTTATTCTAAGTTAATTTTTAGCCGAAATATTGTATTTAAATAATTTTTTTTTGTCAAAATGTGTGTGTGTGTGTCCTTAAAACAATTTTATACATGTATTCTAATCTAAGTGACACTAAATATCATGAAAATTATCCATTTATGCACCTTTTTAAAATCAAGGTTCCAAACGTAGTCGGATACCATAAAAGGCGTAAAACACATATTTCAAAAATATATAGGTATAAAAATTTCCCTTTAGTTTTGGACCACTTATATTAATAAATATTTCATAAAGTGTATTATTAGTTCGTCTTTAAATACTAATAAAATATTCATTCAACTTGTCGCGATCCTGCGATCGCGGATGTGAAAGGGTTTGAGTAAGAATCAGACTTTTCTCAAGTTTTAAAAACTTTTATTTCTTTTAACACTTATTAGACTTTATAAAGATTACTGAGGATTCACTCTAATAACTTAACCCGAGGAGCAATCAAAATTATTAATCTTGTTATACAAATATCCCTTATCTCATCAGTTTCTTTGTATGCTATTGCTGCAACACTTTCTTAATCGTCAGCAGTAAGGTTGACGGCTTCCTTTTCGCTTCCTTCTTCCTTCTGTAATTAATAACGACTAGCATTTAACTCGTCGTGGAACGCGAAAACGGGTCGCTCACACTATGCTTTCTTCTTAAACTCGATTTTCAACCATCACCGCCTACTCCACGACTAGCACTTAAATAGAAGCTTGCATTTAGACATTTACATAAAATTAAGTCTTCTCTACGAAAAGCAGTTTTCAACTAAAATCATGTTAAAAGGAGTATTTTATCCAAGAGGATTAGTGGAAGCCCGAATAGAACCCGTTACAAACTGTTTAGTTAATAATTATGAAAAAAAATGCGTTCAGTGAAATAATTCCAGTTTTGATTGGATCTTTTTATCTTAACAGTTATAATTTTTAATCAATGCAAAAGGAAAACTATACGAGACCTAATATTTTGTTTTTTTCTATACACTTTCAATTAAATAAATTGCATTAATTTATAATTAAATATAAAGTTTTAATTATATTATATCCGAATGCATACATCTATTAATAAATTTAAGAAATAATTATTGAATATAGTTAGAGGTTCTTGCCAAATTCTATTAAAGAGCCTAATTAGAAGAAATATCAGCTCTTATAACATTATATCATGGAATACTAGGGGAAAATATTTATAAATTAAAATTTTTTTAACAACTTCTTTTAAATTATCCCATTGAGATTTTTAGTAAAATTTTGAGTTTTAAAAAATAGTGCAATACAAATTATTAATAAGTTAATCTTGCTCGTTTAGAGTATATCTTTTACATAATTTATTTTTTAATTATTTCTTAAAATTATTTATACTTTTGAGAGAAAAAAATATGTATTTGTTTAATATTCTCTAACAATTTTTTGAGTAAATTAGAATTAATTTTTTTGATTTTCAAGCTCAAAACTGAAATCAAGAAGTTAGTAACCCCGTTCCATCCAGTACAAAATGTCCGATCTTGAATCTTTAAATAAACCTTCTCTGATAAAAACGTTCAAGTGCTAATCTTGTTACAATCTCAGCAATAAAAGGTCAAGAAAAATGTGTCTAAGCTGCTCTATTTTTGTTTTCATTGTTTTAGCTGAAGAAAGAAAAAAAAATGACAAAGAGAGATAAGGAAGTAAGAAGTTTCCGATGCTCTGGTGTTCTCATGCCTCCTATCAATAGAAACGAAACAAGCCATATCTTATAAAATACAATCGAATGTGAAAGTGGCATAACTCTATCTCCATAAATTAATAAAATAAATAAAGATTTGCAGTAAAATATCTTTCTTCGTTTACGTTAAAGTTGAAACGAAAACTTTTCTTATTGGATGAGAAAAGTTTTTATTTTCTTAATTGTCTTGGCTTTTGTGATTATATATATATATATATATATATATATATATATATATATATATATATATATATATATATATATATATATATATATATATATATATATATATATATATATATATATATAAGCGAAAAAAATTTATTATTCTTCTCCTTGAGAGATTCATTATTGTTCTCTTTTCTTAAATTCATTTTACTAAATTATCAGGTTTACCATCCACGTGGAAAAATAGGCTTAACTTTTCAACATGGCTCTATTTTTTTTCTGTTATATCGAAAATTTCTGCTGTACGGGGAAGATTGGATCTATAAAGCATTGCTAACCCTAAATCTCTGGCCTAACTCAGTGACAGCTATAGAAATCATAATAGGTTTCCAGTTTAGTTCAAAGACTTTCTCGTATCTACATCTGTTGAGTCTTGTGAACTCCAATTTCTTCCTTCTTTAGCATTATAGGTTCTAGAACTTTTCCACTTTTATTTTATTATACTATATATATATACTACTCTTATATAAATTATTTTATATATTAGCTGCCCTAAGTCAGCAATATTTATAATACTGCAGCATCCATTTTATAATTTTTAACTCGGTTTGCTCATTGCCCTTCATTGTGTGATATTCCTACTGTCTATTGTTTTTACTAATGTGATTGATGATGCTTATCTCTTGTTTGTAGAATTAGACCTATAATATTATATATACATATATATATATATATATATACTATATCTTATATTATATATTCCTACTCTATATATATATACATATTATATATATATATTTAAGAATTATATATATATATATATATATATATACAGCCAAACCTCCATACAATGAAACTCTGTATTGCGAATTTTTCTATATAGCGAACTTTTTCCTGGGACCAAGAACATTTCACGATTTTCTTCGTAAAATAACCTCCCAATAACAAAGTGCATTTTCTATGTAACGAACTTTTTCTTGTGATTCAATTTTTTCTCCTATGCTTTAAGTATTTCTGGACATTTCAAGTTATTCTCTCTTTTAACACATTTATGGGGTCACTAAGAGAGTTTTGGGGCATTGCATAGATGTGAGGCATATATATTATGAAACAAAGCATTTTTTTTAATAAAAAAATTTAAAAAACTCAAACAAAATTAACAGATTTTACGGGTAATTAAATTTAAGGACGCATGTGGTAATGTATGTTAAGAATCTCTAGTTATAAAGTAATGTATGTTTAAAATTACTTGTACGCTTTAAATTAGAAAATGTCCTTAAAATAAATTAATTTTAATTTAAAATTATCTTCTTCATTTTAAAAATGCAGTATATTCCGCGATATTCTTTTTTTATTTTCCTAGCACGCAGTTTTCTTTTCTTTCTTTCTTCTTTATAGATAAAATATATAAATATTAATTTACAAAAAGGTGTGAATAATTACTTTTTGAAATATATTGCGTATGAATTTAAAATTTGTTTTATGTGGTTTTATAAAATACATTGAAAGATGAACATCTGTACAACGAATTTTCCATCTAACGAACTTTTTTTTCCTGATTTAGTGCCTTCGTTATATAGAGGTCCGACTATATATATATATATATATATATATATATATATAAATTCAATGATGAAATTTGCTTGTGATTTTTAATTACTTTTTTATTTTAATTTATCCCTTTTTTATTTAATTAAATAATATTTATCCTTTTTTCTTAACATTGCAATGACTTGCCATCTTAACTTCAAGACAAGACATTCTCACTTGCTGATTATTAGAAACTTTAATGTAACTTCAGTGATGTGGGTAACTTATGGAGGCAGCTTATTGAGCGTGATCCACGAAGAGAAGGTCTGGACAAGATCATCCACACAAGAGCCACGACGACCAATGAAGATCAATATTTGTTTATTACAGAGAAGCATAACAGGCGGACAACAAGTTCTTGGTTGTTTCGCGACCTTCATGCGGCCACAGAAAACCAAGTTGCAAGAGTTACTGTTTCCAGAAGATGGATTGAAAGAGATATGTTTGTTTGTAATATATATTTTCCGCTCATTTCTGTGCACCGAAGAACCCATTTAGTATGGTGCAGAATACATCGATACTGGAGCAGGGATTAATTTCCGTAGCGGATGGGGGCGTTATTTTCACTGGCGAGTCCACACACACAGAGATTTAAACTACCACTGAGATTTTTGACGTTCCTTCATATGAAGGGAACCTCTACATGTCTTCTAACAACTTCAAAAAGATCGGCGTGGTAGCGAAGTTTTGATAGTTTAATGGTTTCACTGGCAAGTTCAGATTTATTCTACCACTGATTCGATTTACTTTCATATAAAGGGAACCACTACATTTCTCCCATATCCTAGAAAGAGACTGGTGTAGCAACAGAGGCTTGATGGTCTGGGGTGAACAACCTAAATAACCTCGCGGGCCACATATAAAAATATATATCATTATATAAGATTTGGACACATTGCAAACATTTATTAGAGTGAAAATTTAAAACGGAATGAATTATTATTATTGTTTTCATTACTTTTCATGCATACGAACATATATAATTTAATAATAATGCATTGATAAAATAATGCTTAATTTATTTAATTAGTGAGATATTTGTTTTTCGACTCTTTTACTTAGTTTTGCAAGTCGATCTCAATTAATGTATTTGAGCATCGTAATTGATGTTGCAGATTTTCATCTATAATGTTTGATAAATTTCATTTTCGAAAAAAAAAGATTCGCAATAATATAAGCAACGTGATAAAATAGAAAAAGTTACGGGATTTATTTGTTTAAAAAAACACTAAAAACAAAAATATTGTACAAAATAGTCGTATTTGGCAAAGTTGTAAGGAATCTCACGGGCCGCGGGTTGACCACCCCTGATCAAGCCAGTCTTCATGTCGATGGACTCACATAACTCTCTTTGACAAAGGTTCTGTCACTGTTGTTAAGTATAAAGAGAATATTTTGGAGACTTTCTCCTTTTCATGGATATAATTGACCCTGATTTCATTTTTATGGATGACTAGACTCATCTAAATAAGGCTTATTTGTATGGTGAATTTCTGGGTAGTGAGGATAGTCGTAGGATGGATTGGTTAGCCATACCACTAGATCTCAATTCTATGAAATATTTTGGGAGCGCAATACCAATCCACCTTCCTCTCCGAGAACTGCCAGGGCCTGAACACAGTTTTGTTAAAACAGGGAGACATACAGCCATAAGGATTTATAAACTGCCTTAGCATGGATTCAAGTTGTAAAAGCTGTGTAACTACAAAAGAAGATTGTACCCTATTTGAATGCAGTTATTGTAATCTTTCCCTTAGTTTTTCTTGCGTAGATGAACTTCACACACAATCTTTCCTGCTTACTGTAATCGTTGTAAGGTTTGTTTTTATTTTTATTTTAACAACTTACGCACAAATAAATTTTCATTAAACTACGTCCAGTAGTTCTATAAATATTTAACCAAAGGAGGAAATTTCTTTAATTTTGAACACTGATGTAATATGTTTATATCAATAAAGTTCGAATGAAATTCGTATTTCAAGTTTATTTAAAATTTATAAGAAAAACTGTATAATTAGTATTAAAAATATATATAGATAGTAATGCATATAGAGAAAATTATACGTGGAGAAATATAGTATTAAATGTTAGCATAGGAAAGAACAACATGCTGAAAGATAGTTCAGCAATATTTACGGAAAAGCTTTTTAATCATTAAGTTACTTTCTTTTAAGACTTGACATAATCTTTTTTCAACACGCAGCAATGTTTTCAAAATAGATACTATACTTCCATTTAGTTTTATTTTCCAAAAATGGATCTTTTTCTGAATGATGTATAAATTTCGTTAAAAAGCTTATAAAGTTACTTTAAAATAATATATCCAAATCATTACACAAGAGGTTGCTTGAATAATAATCTACATGAATGTCAGTGTAGTTCGTTGTACATAAATATATATTTAAAACAATTAAATTAATTTCGTTAATTTTTCGTAGAACTTCCCAAACCGAAAGCGCTCAAATTTCATTAAGAAAATTAATAAAAATTTCCAGAGATTAGAAAAAACTACATTGAGAATGCTTTTTATTTGTTTTTATGCCTCAATTATACCAAATCAATAACAAAAAATTGACTTAAAAATCCTTTTAAAAAGTGCTAATCCAAGAGTAATCTTATGGATAATGAAGTACTATAAGTAATGATATAACAAAAGGTACTAAAGAGATTCATACAAAGCACACGAGAAAAAATTAATGAGTTAATTAATTAGTAATTAATAAAATACAATAAACAATAACTAATTGCCTTATTAAAAAGCAGTTTCTCATTAATTTTTGTTGCAGTTGTGAAATTATTTATTGTTTTTAATTACAGCTATGAGACAAAATACTAATTCAGCTATTACAATGAGCATGATGTGATGTTCTAATTTCATAAGAAAATATGAGAATTTAAATGAGAGTGTAGGTTTGTGTATTATTGATAATAAACATGTCCTTATATGACACATAATTATTGGTGAATAAACTCCACACACACAATTTTCAGCCTTTTTAAGTTTCTATTTTTTTTGAAAACTTTTTAAGACTCCGCATTTAATTTAACAGGAATTTGACCTCTTTTATTAATTGAAAAAAGTTCCTTGCATAAAGCAATATTTTATTAAATTCCGTAAATGGGTTGAAAAAATTATTATTGTTTCATTGATTCTCAAATATGTTAAGTGTAATGTCTCACAAGAAAAAAAAACTTGAAGGGCATTCATTAAAATTTATATTTTCCTGTCATTTTCTCCACATTTAAATAATACTTCTACTTTTGATAAAAATTCACATTAAGGTATTGGTTGATTGTTGATTGATGACTTGTTTTAACTAGAAAGCATTTCAATTGTTCTGTGTTGTCTGAATATTTTGCTTATAGAACGAAATGTAATCCTTACTATTTAGACACGTATTGCATCTCTTCAAAACAGACTATATCCGTTTTCGTTTTCTGATTGTTTAGGATGGATTTACGTAGTATGGAAATTATATTCAGCACCTTTTGGGTGATGGTATGAGTCAATAATGATTTATTTTGTTATATCTAAGTAAGTTAACTTTGGACTAGAGATAGTAGGGTCTTATCACATTGAATCTCTATCAGATACGAGGATGTTCACTAAGTCTGATACTTCTATCTCCAAACATCCACATGCAGCATGTAAATATTTAGAGTTCCAAACAGTTGAATTCGACCTCCACGAAAAACATTAGTCGCGAGAAAGATTCAAATGCTATAAAAAAGTATAGGGAGATACCTTTTTCTGAAAAATAAGAAAAACTAATCGCTATTTGAATAAAATCAGAAATAAATAGTAGTATCTCTAAATCAGCGGTTGCCAACTTGTAGACTTCATGGACCACTTATGAACTTTATAATTTTGTATTATAAGGACCACTTTATGGGGGATCACTATAAAACTATACTCATTGCCATAAAAGTTTGCACACCAAGGAATAATTGTGGGATCGTAACAAAACTTGGCATAAAGGTACATGTTGAGTACACATGCAAATGATTAGAAATGTAGCGTGATTGCGCGTTGCATAATGCCACTAGAGGGCTTTGAACTTTGTTCTCCTTGGAGTATAAAACTGTTAAGCAGAGTTTGTTTGAGTGTACTTAATCTTTTGAAAAGGAAACGCTGAGGCAGACATGTCGTTAAGCCACCATAAAAGAAAATATGAGAAGCTGCCAGAGTTCAAGACGGGGGAAGAATCATCGGGATGATGGAAGCTGGGTGGTCAGCTCGGCGAGTAGCTCTTCACGTAGACCGTTCTGATTTAAATGTGAGGAGGTGTTGGGACCAGTGGACAGAAGAGACGGGATTTACACGGTAACCAGGCTCAGGACGCCCTCGGCAGATCAGCCGTCGAGAAGACAGTCACATCATACAGCACACACGCGTAGAGTCAACTTCCTCATTGGCCACTATCCAGACACCGGCAGCACCTTCAGTAATGGCCCCTGTGTCTTACCGAAGCATCGCAAGTCGCCTGGCTGAAGGATATATGGTATCGCGGTGCCCATTACGCTTGCTGCCAATGACACCCATTCTACGTCACCTTTGTTTGGAGTGATGTTATGCACGATGGGATTGAACTGCAACGGAATGGAACCAGGTCGTCTTCAGTGACGAATCTAGGTTCAATTTGAGCAGTAATAACAATTGTGTTCGTGTGTGGAGGCCCCGTGATGAATGCGTCAATCCTGCCTTCGCTTTACAGTGATACACCACTCTCACTGCTGGTGTGATGGTATGAGAGGTCATTGCTTACGATACATGGTCGCCCCTAATATTGATCCATGGCACAATGACAGCCCAGCTGTATGTTCATGACATCCTTCAGTCACACGTGTTGCCACTTATGACAGGGTTCCTGGGAGCCATTTTTTCAAGAAGACAGTGCTCCGCCACACACAGCAAGGATGTCATAAGACTGTCTCCGCCTCATAACCACCCTTCCCTGGCCTGCTCGATACCCAGATTTGTCACCAATCTAGCATATCTGGGATCATATGGGACGGTAAGTTTGACAGCTTGCGAGTTTGGTCGAACTATATACGCGTTTACAGCAACTGTGGAAAGCGAAATGTCTCGGGACAATTTAAGGAACTGTGTATGCCTCAATGACCACTCATATTGTATCATGCATTCGCGCTAGAGGGGTACAACATATTACTAAAACTTCTGTTTCCTTGTACTTTTTTTGAAATAAATCATTCTTTTTCTTTGATTTTCTAATAACTTACTTGTATCAAAATGGTACTTACATATGTAAAATTTTGCTTCATTTTGACGACTTTTTCTTGGTGCGCAAATTTTTATGGCAATGAGTGTATATTGTCACTTATTTACGTCTGATAGTCGCCACATGGGACTAATAAAGATGACTCTTGCTTTTAAAAACTTAAAAACTTTGATTTATAGATTATAAAGGATATAGACAAATGCCAGTAGCTTGGAGCGGCGAGGTCCTCTCCTAACGAGGGGCAGTACAGGAACTGAGAATTGTACAGAGATTGTATTACACAAACAAGTCGAAGCAAATAACTTGTTGGCATCGCTGTGAAAGATAAATATAGTAGATGGCTTTGGTAAGACATGACAGTAAAACTAAATATTTTACACAAAATACATATAAAATGGAAATTGTAAATAATAATAATTGAAGAGAAATTAAATATAGCATATAAATGACCATACCAAGTACATTAATAATAAAAATACAGTTTGAATAATAATAAACATACAGTTTGAATAATAATGAAAATATGACTTGAATAATAACGAAAATACAATTTGAATAATAGAAAAATACAATTCCATTCAAACAACGTCTCTATTTACATTTCTATATCACTGAAAAGGAACTTCACGAAAAGCAAGAAAAAAAAACTGACAGCGCAAAGCAATATCATCCAACTAAAATGTTATGTCGCCAATTTATCATGGATGCCAGCTTTCAAATGTCATTAGATGCACCAGTAAAAGTAGTTCAAAGTCGACTAAACTCAGTTAGGAATTTCGTTTAAAGTATTAGCTAAATTTTTTAAAAAAGTTTATTCCATATTCCATAGTATGTTTTGTTACCATTGATTTCTAAATCATCCTACAATACACACTGAAAATTGTAGTTACTACTTCTTGAGATGCACCATAACTAATTAAATATTTTGAGCATTTAATGCTGCGAGTTAGAAAAAACACATGAAAATTTCTTCAAGCCAACTTGAGTCCCTAAGATATTCTATTACTTTCTTTAAACATCCTTTATCTCATTATTCAACTTTAAGGATTTTGATTTCTTTTCAATTAGTTAATTAGTACAAAGATATTCATTTCAAACAAAGATGGTCCTTGAAACTACTGGAAACAAATTAACCTTAATGCTTACTTTAGAAATGTGGTGTGAAAACTTTTTGTCAAAATTATTGTAAAGAACTTTGATCAAAATAAATTCGATTGATTTTAATGTGTTTAATTTCATAAAATGACATAAGCATCCTCGTATTAAATGAAATAATTTTTTTGTAATTTTTTTCCTTTTGATTATATTTAGTTGTTTTGATTTACAATTAATTTTTCTTACTGTTTGTTATTTTAAATTTTTTCCACAAACACGCAATACATTGTTGAAATAAAAAATGTGCTGAATTTTTCAAAATAGTTATTGCAATCTAAATATGTATACTGTATAAATTATTTTGACGGTAAAAATTACTTAAGGTATTTGTAATACTTATTCACTTTATCTCCTTTTCGGATAAATTAAATGAATCATTATTTTTTCGAGCTATTTATCGAGCTTTAAAAATGATAATTTTCATAATTTAATTTTTTTCAAAGTTGTAATGCCATTAATTTATGTGGTAACATTTCTTGGTGCTGCTTTAATAATTTGATAGTATATATACTTTTCTGTTTATGAAGAGTCAAAGTTTCAGCAACACAACTGAAAATATACATGACTATACTTAAAAAAACAAGTAACATTTTTTGTAACTTGAAGTAAGTCTAAAGTAAGATTATTTTTATTTCTTTTAGAGCAATTAAGGATTGAACCCCGATTTTCTTTTCTTAACACAACACATTCACTGACTAAATATTATCTTAAATTACACCAAGGGCAAAACTCTTTGTGCTAGAAACATATTACCACTTCCCGTAAAATAAATATTTCATTCTCGAATGTTAAGCAAATATCGGAGGCTCTAAGTGATTTTCTTTTCAACAAACGCTTTAAAGGAGATTTTCGATTGAATGTTTTGACTGATCAGCATATTTGACTTTTATTTGTTTGTTACTGCTGAACTATCCATTTGAGTCGGTGAATATTGAAAGAGAATGGTTTTTAAACAGCCACAGACAGTTGAAACATTCAGACAATGTTATTTATCATACACACAGCTTCCCAGACCAGCTGAGTTAACATTCGAGTTAATGTTTCTCTGGCTAACTATTTATGCAAATCTAAATAGAGCTTGGCGCACTATTTTTCATTTAAATGTACTTGAAGGAAACTACGTACATAGACTTTTCCCTTTTTTTAAAGGAAAAAAAAAAGAAATCAATGTAGTTTTTTTTTTCAAGTTTTATTTTTCCTCAGCAAAATTGTTTTAAAAAACGTTTTAGAGATCACAGTATCTTTCTAAAAATAAGATTTTAAGAATGCTTTTATTTTTGGCACTTTTTCCCTCTTAGAAAAAGGAATGAAGCGAGCAAATCCAAAAGAAAATGTTTACCCAAAATACAAAACTTAATTTTCTAATTAAGGAAATGAACGAACGGAGAAGAAAATAATTTTTCGTTTTTTGCTTTGATACATAATATTTATATTTCGGCAAGCAAACAGATATAGTGATTAAAGATAAATGTTAGTTTGAGATGCTTTTTGCCTGCTCTCTCGTACACTTGTGCTGTTTAAGAGTTAATACAAATGTAAGATCATAGTATCGTTGAATTTTGAAACAAACTCTTCATGTAATCTTTTAATACATATTTTCATAGGGTACATTTATCTTCCTAAGCTGATTCTAAAACTAAACGTGCTTACAGCCATAAATGATATGAGATTAGCACAATAAAAATTGAATAAAACTACACTATTTTATTTTAGTTATATTTATTGATTTTTATGGTACAATTTGTACCTTTTCTGAGATGCAAATTTAGCTAATGAATGCAACCATTTTAAAAATGTGTGACCTTACCGGTATCCCCCCCCCCTCCTTCAAAAATGGGTTTCCCAAGCCGAAACAATTAATCTCTCCTGCTTTTATTATTTTATCGTACAAAGACGATGATGAAAAATGCTTACTTCCAGAAATATTTCTGTTAGGTAAGTTGGGAAGTCTACCCGAATGAAGAAGTGTAGACACAAAATTTTATGTTCAAGAGATATTGTATATTCACCATTAATACCTATGAACTCTTACTATATTTCTGGTAGGAAATTAATCTCACGTCGATAAAAATCTTGAGATGTGGAGTGAAGAAAAAACTTGGATGGCGGTCTTCACAACTTCAAGATCGCCACATAAATATTTTGGCTGGAATCAACGCATGAAACACATGATAGGCAGTAGCCGCCAAGGCAAGAGAATAGGAAGGATGAGGTAAGAACTCCCGAATGAATTTCAGTATTTTTTGACGAATGATGCCAAAAGCATGAGCCTCTGATTATTATGATGGAGGATAACACCGATTCACGACACTAGGCATCTTCTCAAGTAATGGAAATCGCAGTCTGTCTAACTGAAGATAGCTGCAGGCGGTATTAATAATTTGTGGTTGACTGACAAGCCATTCCAGTTAATTCCTTGCATATCTCCTCACGCACTTAACTAAATATTCTTGGAACATAGATCTAAATTAGACGTCAATGCAGACTGTTAAAAATACAATACAGTGGGTGATCGGTTAACGAACAGATCGGTTAGCGAACAAATCGGTTAACGAACACTTTCACGGAAGATTTTTGTGTTCGGATAACAAACACTTTCAAGAAAGATTTTTTGTGTTTGGACAACGAACACATATTCAGATAATGAACAAAACGAATTCTATCGAACACTTCTAGGCTTTGGAAAAAAAATTAATATTAAACATTTGTTATCATTTTGCATAAAAAATAAGATCACTGAAAGGAGAAATGTTTAATGCATGCTTAGTATTGATAATTACTAAATGAAACGAATTAACAATGAATTTAAAGGTCATTCAATAATTATTATTATGACTAAAATCAATACACACTTGAATTTCAATATGAATAACAATATTTTCTGACAGCTGATAAGTTATGGGCGAGTGGATTTGCTGACAGGCAAATAAATTAAGCGAATTCTTAATTTTTTCAAACAGCGCAGACTATAAAATATAAAGGTGCCGATGACGCACTACCGCCGTAAAAATACGTGTAATATGAGAAACGGACTAAAAATCGTTTTTCATCTCTCCTGAATTATGTTGCTTACCTATTAAACTTCAAAGTTCTATTGAAAAAAAAATTCCAATAGAATGATCATACAAATTAGAACATCAGTTTTGGTTTTCATTTCATTTTTTTAGGGTCTCCAGAACGAATTAATCGATTTCACATAGAAGTATATGGTGAATAGATGATCGGTTAACGAACAATTCGGATAGTGAACATAGTCTTGGAACGGATTATGTTCGTTAACCGATCACCCACTGTACAAAGTCCATTCACATTTTACGTTACGGTGCTTAACCAACCTCTTATCCCCAGTCCCCATATGGTTCAAAAATGGCTCATTTTTGTACCAAATAACCACAAGTAGAATTTGCCAGTCCCATTGAGCTGTAGTAAGTTGATGAGGAACCCAACGATAAAACTTTCTGAAGATACCCAATGCTTTCAGATGTCTTTCGACTGCTGCCTGTTGAGTGTTGAAGACCTGGAAGGATGTTGATTCTGACATGATTCGTTTTGGACCATTTTTATTTGCTGTTTTTAATGTCCTGTGGCATTCTTATGGCTTTGTATGGCTCTTTTTTAAAAAAACAAAAGATATCCATATACCTTGCCTTATCTTGACATCTTCCTGAATTTTCGAAGTCATTAATGATAAATGTTTTCGTTAATTGCCTGTTTCCCATTAACTTGACATACACCACGACTACAGTACAACCTTTGTCTGACTCTTTTAGTATACAATTTTTTAAGAGTGTCTTATCACTTTCCACGTTGCACCATCTCTGATGCTTTTACAAGTGTATTTTCAGACCTTCTGTATATTTATATGCAGGGTATCTACATGCTCTGTTTGCCAACGATTCTGGACATCACAACATTATTAAAAATGTCATTTTAAATAGAAAATTGTCTTCTTCAAAAACGGGTTGAGCTTTTGCTGATACCTGATAGAATTCAGACTATAATTGTAATAATACATTGAATTTCATTCGAAACTTTCTAAAATTTTAGTTTGTATTACTCAGTAAATTTAATATCTACGATTCAATCTCTATCATAAATAGTAGCAAGATGATTATATTTAATTTTAATTAACATTTTTTTTGAATTAATCATATACAAGTTATAACAAGAAAACTACACATGGTGTTTAATAATAAACACTATATTCCATGTTATATGCTGCATCCTATATGGGTATATTTCAGAGCTGTGGAGAATTACCCTCTAAATATAGATGATTTTCGTAACTAATGTTAACTAAGTAGGTCATGTGTTATATTTTATAAAAAATAATATATTTTGTTTCTCAATAGTTTAATGAGAAACCACACATATTTCTCTCTATTTAAAAAGGATCGCAACTTATTGTTTAATTCAAGCTATTGCAGAATACAAATGTTAGTTATTCTCAAAACTTCCTGTTTATGCTTTTTAGCAGTGATAATGTACTTCTGTAGAATATCTTTAAATTAACATTCGTGCTCATCTGTATTTGTACTGGTTTCTTAAATGTCTTTAAAAAAAATGCAGTCTTCTCGACTACTTTTCTTATTTACACATTTATCTGGACCAGGGATGGCGAACCTTTATGGATCAACGTGCCATTTTTTCTGAAGGAGTGTTTAATGAGGTATAGGTGTGCCGTCAAATAAAATTTACTTGTGATTACTTGAAAAATAATAAAATTAAGTACTAACAACTCAAACTCTTTATTTAGTACGAAAAAATACCTTTTGCACTGTATAATTGTAAGTGTTTTAGTTATACATGTAATTCAAATTATAAAGAAACATTAGTGTGACTTTTAATGTTGCAGATTGGATGACAAATTATTTATAATAGGTTTGTATGATGTTACTTTTAGTAAAATGAATGCTGAATTGGAGTTATCTGCCAAACGATTTCTAAGCAATTAATTAGTTTTGATGTGGTTCACTTTTTTGACAAGAGAACTTGTGATTCATTTCAAAATACCGTTTTACCGACGATGATGTGCATATCACTGTACCAGAACACAAAACACACACCATTTTATCGCCTTTAATAAAAATGCCATATTTCTAGATTCACCAAGTTTGAAATTCTCTACACTTACTATCTTGCACTTTTTGTTCTTTTGCTGAACTAGCCATGTTAAATAACAATTAAAAATCGTAAATATAACAAAAATAAACTTTAAAATACAGTTTTGTCAACGAAATTAATTATGCTATGCGTAGACAAATTTTACATCATAAGCAATTGTAGCCTACGAAGTAAATAAGGTAAAGCAATAATAAACCAGAGTGCTTCCCGCGACCGATTACTCGAGTTTGTTCGTAATACTTCATGGTGAACTTTGTTATTTTGATATAAAATATAAACCATTTTGACCGCTGACTTGCCCAAAATATATTGTCACGTGCCATAGATGGCACGCTTGCCACTGGTTCGCTATCCCTGATCTGGACGATCTTTCAAGAGATACTTTTTGAAGAGATTTCCTTCTATAAGTACTCTTAACCATCTTTACAGCTGTTTGTTTGCATACTGGCGTACCTTCTTTGAATGTCTCACTTACCCTTAAAAGGTACAAGTACCAAGCGTGTGTTTAAAAATTAACGTTACAGATAATACTAGACCACTAATGACAAAAAAAAAATAAATTAGATCAGGTGTGGGAATTTTTTTAGTTTTGCAGCCTTATTCTGTAATTCATATAATCTCATAATATCGCAGAAATTTGAACATAATCCAATAAAGGTTCACTCACTAGATTTCAGTTTGATACAGTTAAAGTATGTAGTGTTATAAAATTTAATTAACACGTTAAAATGCTCTAAATTATTTAGTGAACCTTATATGCCATAAGCATTAATCATGTAGGGAAGTTATTATATGTTCCAATCAAGTAAGAAACAAGAACAGAAGCACTGAAGTTTATTTAAATAGAACACAGAAGCAAACGGTGCCAAAACCGATATTTTAATAACACACACACACACACACACACACATATATATATATATATATATATATATGTGTGTGTGTGTAATAATAATTCCCTATAGCATCCTTTTGATTAACTCTTTTTAATAATATTTAAACAGGCTTTAATTCTTTGGTTTAAAACTAAAGCTTTAATTTTAATCGTAATCAACTAGTATCCGAAATCCCTGTCCCGCCCATTTTAACCAATCGGAGCTATTATTACAAAGCAGTCAAGCGATTTTCACTGCCGGTATATAAAGCGAAAATCTTGTGTGATCGCTTTCTTTGTCTGTTTTTTTCACCATGTAAGCGTCGCAGTTTTTGTCTTTGTGTTTTATTATGTAGAATGAATGTCGCTCCTGCTTGTCGCTTTTGTTATTGCGTTTGCTTTCATGTTCTTATCAAATATCTGTGAAATACAACTGTGAATTGTCCACCTACGTTATGTGTGTGTGAATAAACAAGATGAAATTTAATTCTGAAGATGTTTTCTGTGAAACCCCTGGTAAACAAGCAAATACAACAACACCTGCCACGACGTTTTATACATATATATATAAAACATTTTATTTCATCTAAATAGTTGATAAAACGATATCTACTGTAAAATTTAAAGCAGAAGGTTCCAGTCTACCCAACAACCAGGCTACCGGATTGTCGTTTTGAGACTGTTATTGGAAAAATAAAAAAACTGTTTACATAAATAAAATATTATTAAATATATACTAGAAAAACATATATTCACTTATATTTGATTTTAACAAAAGATGTTCATTCAAAACAGTGAAATTCTATGTATTTAAAATCTCCAGTACCAAATTATTATAATCTCGTGACAACTGGCAATACTTGATGGTGTATAGATCATATTACTATAGAGAAGCCAATATACAGACTCATGTAGTGGTTTTCTCTTCAGGGAATCAACTAGTTTGCTGGTCTGTGATTTTGATTGATCAGCTAAACAGCAAAATTGCCTGTCTATGACATATTTGTTCTGCGGTAGAGAGAAATCGATGAGACATTAAAACCACCCTACCGAGAAGATCCCCTTGGGAGGAGCATGAGGTCCCTGCTGCATAATATTTGAAAAATATGTGCACGTGATACTTGCCTTCTGCTTTTCGTGTCATATGATCACTATTCGAAACTCATCATTCCGTTTCATCTGTCGGATGAGATGAAAGAATATTTTGATCAAATCGTTCTACTGAATCTTTTTATTTCATCATTTCGAAGAGCTGAATCATCGAGGTTGAAGAAACAAGGATTGAGTACTTACACTGAATTAAGAGTTTTGGTTCAAAGTGTCTGAATATATTTTTGGGAAGAAAATAAATAAAATTTCGAGAAAGTTTTTATTTAAGGTATCCGACTACTCAAAAATCATGATTTTTCAAAATTGACAAATTTTTTTTATGATTTTATTTATAGGTCATCTTATTAGCTTAATAAAAATACCAAGCTTTTTATTTTCCATTCACTAGAGCAAAAACTACAAGTGTTTTAATATAAAAGAAGTTGCCATAACTTTACACAAGATGTCAAACTTTAAAATGTGTCTTACTCTAAATGTGTTTTTTTCGAAAAACTCAAACGAGGACAACGATTGCTCAAAAACTTCTGAAAATAATTTGCTGAAATTTTTTGCGAATGTTTTGTTTAACAGTAGAAGTGTTTATCAATCACTGTTTTATTTCAAAATTTACAGTCCTTTATGTGAATGCAATCACTTTTTTTAAGCAATTCCATACAGTCACTAAGAAAGAATGCTCTAGCTTTTGTAAAAATTAAAATATCTATTATCCTGAAGGTCATTTCAAACATGAATAACAAAGTTACACATTAAAATTGAAAAATTGAGAATTTGTTCAAAAAATTTTTGTACGTAACAGGCCCCGTTTATGTAATTTTTTGTACATTTTCACCAGTTTTTTCCCCTTTTAATAATAATAATTTTTTTTCTGTTTTCAATTTTACGATTTTTCCTTAAAATATACTAAATAAACCTAAAAATCACAAAAAATCCACATATCTCCATTTTTTCAAAAAAAAAGTTGTCGCAAGTAGTCTCGGATACCTTAATAAATTAATTTTTAGCCAATTCATTTTAACACTAGAAAGACTGAAACTTAATATATACCTATATTGCCCAAAAGCAGTCAAAATGACTGCATTGTGAAAGAATAACTAATGTGTAGAGAAATTTGTTTAAAATTAGTTATTATTTTTTATATTTACAGTCATATAATAAGTTATTACAGTAAATATTAACAATAAAAAAAATTGCTTCACTTGGAAAAAAATATATTCTAAAAATTTCTAAGAAAATGCGTCATTATATGCATAATTGTTCTTATTGAAATTGAAAAGCAGTCAAAGTGACTTCATTGGGCAATCCAGTGTTAATGATTCCTGTCCTTTTTTTTATCTAATATTACAACGAAACATTTCAGTAGAGATCTACTTTTTAAATTTGAAATGTTTAATAATCATATTATTACTCTTCGAATAGCCTCATGTGTTGACTGGTATATATCGTTAAAAACACTTGTTATCACTAACAAAAGGAACTTGACAATAAGTTAATATTATAAATGAAGCATTATATAATAACTGAAAAATATTAAATTACAACATTTTGAAGCATTAGGTATAATTTCCAATCAATAATGGACTTAAAAAAATAATCTTTTGTAAAAGTTTTTTCTTATCCTTTTTATAACGTATTTTAATAAATCAAAAATTTAAAAATAAAATTTATTTCTTAGTTTATTATATGCAACAATGTTACCCAACGAAATGTAAATTACAAGAGCTGCAGAGCACTTTATAGAATAGAGGAAAAAAAATGATATTTTTGTTAGGTAGAGAAGATGGAGACTTAATTTGTTAAGTTCTTACGAGCAAGTAAACCATGAGTACAAAAGTCAATGTAAAACTTCTGGACAAGAAAAATCCAATTTTGACACAAAAAAGACAGAATTTTTATACAAAATAAAAAAAAAATCTTTTATGTTACTATTTGCAAGGTTACATTTCAGCTCACCGTTAAAAAAGATGTCTTTTTGTTATTTTTTTTTACTTTTATGTATGATAAATCATCATTATTTTTGATTCTCTTGGAATTTAAACTTTATAAAAGATAGTTTTATCCATATCATTAATCTCTGTCTCATACTGTTTTGCTCCATAACAGATTTAATTAAACTTAAATACATCGCAATATGCAACATTCTCATCATTTTATATTCTTAAGGCTGATTTCATGTTGGATATTCTACATTGATTGATTATTTCTACTTTATTTATGTAATAACATAGAACTTCTGGGTAATAAAATGTTTCAAAGATAAAAAAGGTTCTTGCCTTTTGAAAAGCTAAGAGTATGTATGTGTTTTTTTTCTCAATACTTACATGAACTTTTCTACTAATAAAATCCCAAAATTAACTTTGTTCATATTACAAACTTTAAGAAAAAACTCGAACTAAAGGATAATTCTTTTTCCTTAATTTTATTTTTAAATCAAATCATTTGTATGAAAATATAAAATTATTCATTCAAATAATATTTTAAAAATAAAATTTTCAATAATGTTTTTAAATGTCTCAATATTGATTAAATACATTTTTTCCTTTTTATGCATATCTTCGATTGATACGAATTATTTATGCACAGTTTCATTGCATTTCATTGCATTTATTGTGCGTTTTGTTAACATTAAATTTATTTTTTAATTCAAGCATAAATATAATAAAATAAAATTACTTAAATTGCTTATTTTGTTTGGCGTCATGCAATGCATTAAGAAATTCCCTCCCCCTTCAATACGTTTAAAATAAATATTTTCAAATTTTAACTTTTTCAATATGATTATTGCCCATATCACATGTTCAACGAATCTGATTGATTTCTGAAAAATATTTAAAACTGTATCTCTCTTTTTGAAACGAGTTATGTGTACTTATTAGCTCGAATACCGTTCGATGCAGATTGATTATTACATATCCAAGTTCGTAATTTAAAATAGAAGACAAAGGTTAGATGTAATTTTAATAATTGTTTCTATATGTTACCGTTAAAGTGTGAAATCCGTTATTTCATAGAATAACTAGGTATTTCATGAAATAACTAGACAAGTCAGTTAAAGTATATAAAATTATTGAATTCTACTATTTAACTATATATTCTATAGAATAACGAGATTGCTTGATCGTTAAAGTATGAAATATGGCACTAGACAGTTCTTGGAACTGGAATTTCGAACCTCAATTTCAAAGTGTCATCACAGGAATCCCTGCTCTAATAAATAAGGAAAAATAAAATAAAGGTATTTCATAAAAATTAAAAAATCAATATTCTCTAAAATTTTGTATGAAAAATGCACAATGTTTTTATAAAGCAACTGTATTTTTCTTCCCAGTAAGCATTCTTTTGATAATGTTTAAATATAACCATTTCTACAACATATTTTTCTTTTTTTTTCTCTCTTTCTGTTTAACAAATGTTAGCAATATGAGCAATAATAAATTATATCATCTGCCTTTCCTTATTATTTATAAGAGATCAAATGCTATTTTTCGAGAGATTTCAGCTATTTATAATCAACTTATAAAAAAACCATTTGAACTTGTTTATTTTTCAGTTTAACTATCTACCATTAGTTATTTCATAGAATAACTAGGTAAAGTATGAAATTTTCATCTATTATATACTTTAACTGTCTTATCTAGTTATTTCATGAAATACCTAGTTAATCTATGAAATAACTGAATTATACACTTTAACGGTAACATATATATGTTTGAGTGCGATATGCTTAACAAAGATTGTGACATCATAAAAGAAGACAGAATAAAGTTTTTAATTATCTCGTAAATGTATGTTACCATTTTATAGTATGAAAGGATTAGTTCAGTAGCGCACACAAAAATTTTCAGGGGGCTACAGGGTCAAAGTCTACCATTTTGGTATCATGCTCCAATACGGCTCTTTTGATTTTGTTGATTTTCGGGAACAAAAACAATACAAAATTAATCATTGAATAAATAATTAGCAATAATTAATAAAATTAATTATTAATAATAAATACATAATTAAATTTTACGTAATATATACATAGGATTATAACCAATCGAAAAAAAATCAAGGGCTATGGGGGTCCGGACCCCTAGGACTCCCCCCTTGTGTGCGCCACTGGATTAGTTTTATAACCAATGTTATAAGAAATGCATTTTGTTAATAAATTCAGACACATAATATTCCTTTTATCAAAACATTTACTCAACATTAGAGGTTGCTTTTTCTATCAATACGTAGATCAATATTTTTTTTAATCTGCGGAAATTTGTTTCTGTACGTTGTGTTATGTTTACTATTCTTTATTAGGTACTAAGCATAAATCATTTTATAAATGAATTACAAACGGTTTTTTCTCACAATTCCTAACATAAAAAAACCAGAAAACAAAGTAATAAAACCCTTTTATTGCTTTTCTACTGAAGTATAACCTGGCTTCGTTGTCATAAATTTTTAGAGATCTTTTAAAAGGGAATGAAAATTTATTAATGTGGAAACCAATCAAAATTTTCGTTTAAAAAACTTTTTTTTGTTTTTTGATAAAAAGCTTTTTTTAATTTTTTTTTTCCCTTGAAAAAAAAGATTTTATCTTGTCTAAAAAAAATTTTCAAATAACTTTTCTAAAAAAAGAACGGGTTTTTATAATTATTTGAAAGTCAGTGACTCACATAATTCAAATTTTTCATAGTAAAATGATTGACGATATGTTATTTAGGTTTAAAAAATTAAAAATCAAAAAGTATGAAAAACATTTCTGGAATTTTTATAAAAATATTTTTACAAATCGATTCAAAAACAATTTTTAACTATTATAAAATCATAAGCCGAGAAATTATTTATGAAAGAATACATAATTAAAACCTACTTTTAAACAGTTTATGCACATTTAAACTATAAAGTAACATATAATCTTTAGTTTCCCTTTTAGAAAAAGATTTTTAACCCCAGAGGAAGTTTTATTTTTCGATCCCCGCCCAATTTAAATAGGAAAGTTTATTGAGTCTCAAAGTCATTAAAGCTGAAAATGAAAAAAAAATTAACAGGCTCCAGGGAAAAAACAAGTAGGGTTTTTCTTTTTAATGTTAAAACCAAATATTTAAAATATGCATATGTTTTTATTTAAAAACGAAAAAAAATTTAGGGGGGGGGAAAAAATAAAAGAAAAGAAGAAAAAATTATAAAGAAAAAAAAAAAAAAAAAGAAAAGTATACTTTTACTGAATTTTAAATAAATACAATGGAAATTGAAATTTGAGCTTATATGTACGTATTTCCTAACCCCATGTTATCTCTGTACCTGATCCATTAACGTGCTATATTTTCTCATATTTTACAGACCTGTTAATTTTATATATTCTTAACTAGAAATAAAATTTATAAGTTTTTTCATTAAGTGTAGATAGTAATAAAAATTGCGCGAGTGGTAACTATTTTATCCAAACTAAACAGCTTTAACCGAAAATTTGTAGAAATGTTTGTTTAGATGAAAATTGAATAACTGTGTTCGTATCATTTCATCGATCAAATACAGCGGTCGTAACATGTTCATTGTCAAACCTAATTGAGTGAATTAATGGATCGGCAAACTGCCGCAACTGCTCTGGGTAATGATACAGTGGGTTCTGTAATGAGTTCGGCTCTTAAATTATCGCTATTTAAAATAATATACTGAAAGTCTTCGTTATTGCCAAGTTGGTTGCCTTGGAGCACTTATAGCTTTTTTTTTGTCTGTTAGACGCAAGAACATTCTCCTCTTAGTGAGTGAATACATAGATCAAAAAGATAAATCAATTGCAGTTTCTTATATTTTAAGAAATATTAATAAATAAGGCACTGGTAAATGATTTTTCTAAAATAAATAAACCGCCAGCTTAAACTTTATGTAAATAATATCCCTTAAGAAAATATTAGATTCCTGTCCACTGCTTATTTATTCGCCAGTTTCTCATTTTTCTGCTTCTAAAAAAAAGTTGAAATATCTAGTTAGTAGTTTGGTGTTTTGATTATTCTGAAAATGAAAATAGAAATTTCCATTTTGGCCAATTGACTTAATATGTATATATATTTATGTATTGGTTTGTTGTTTTGGGGTTTTCGATTCCATAATTTTTCCTCTCTAAGTTTTCTAGGATAATATGTAATGTTTATTTTATTACATGCATGTGTGTTGTGTTTGTGTTTGTGTGTGTGTGTGAATCAATTCTTTTCTTTTACCCACCTAATGGGAAATAACATTTTAACTACATGGTTTTTTTTTTTATTTCCTTACAAATTACCACGTTGACACATTTCATCGTGAGGTGATGCAATATTGCAACAGTCACCAAATCTAACGGAATGAGAGTATTAAAATTTGAAAATCGTAGGATTAATAAGGATTCAAGAAGCTTCCTGTAGGAAAAGGTATAAAAGCTGAGATCCCTGGAATGAGAAGAAAAATGCATTGCATTTTGTCGTCTCTCCGTGTGTGTTTGTATTGTTGCTTTTTGCTATATGTGCCTTTGTGTAATAAACTGTGAATGTTAAAAAGAATCTTCATTTATTCCATTCACGCTGCTCATTGCTAAAACGCTATCCGATAAATTCAAACCAGAAAAAGATGACTCCGCACCACTGTTGATTTCAGTGAAAATACTACATCTATATGTTACCATTAAAGCTCGAAAGCCGTTAATGTGCAAATTACCTAGCTAATCTGCAGATTAACTTATTTGCTCCGTTTAAAGTGAGGAATTAAGAATTTTCTGCATTTTCACTACGCATTCTTTACGTTAGCGGATTCTGTATGGTTAAAGTTTACTTCTTTCATTTTCTTTCTGTTAGGAATTTTGATTGAACACGTTGACTCACATTCCACAGAATAAATTATCCTAAACATTTAGAAACAGAGTAGCAGAGACAGTAAATATATTCGATAAAGCACTATTTGTAATATGTTTATATTTGTAATGTAATTTATAATAATAATATGATAAACTGTTTGTGATTGTTTTTTCTTGCAGTTTTTCAATTGATTGATGATTGATTCTATCAACTAATTTATTTGTTTGTCTGATTGTTTTAACGTGATTCTTTAGGTATCGAAAAATAAGTAAACAACATTTAATTTAAGCTTACAGAAACGTTGCTCGTGTTCCACCACAAATCTTATTTTCACTTTAACAAGTGTCTAGTAAGTAATTCGTAGATTACCTAGGTAATTTGAGAAATAAAAATTTTTCCCACTTAAGCAGATCAGTCTAGTTAATGTGCAGATAACCTAGCTAATTTTCAGATTAACTGATTTCTGCACTTTGGCGGTAACATATATACAATCGCATAGCCTCTTTGGGGTTAACACTGTTCTTTGTAAAACTTTGCATTTTGCATTGCACATTTTATTATGTTAACTTTTTTATTTGAAATATCATTTCTTTTTGCTGTTACTACACAGTCATAAAGCAACAGTTAAAGCTTTTTTTATCTCCACCATGTGCGCCCTATTTTTTAAAATTATAGCTTAATGTTAACGTAAATCTCTTTACGAACTTTTTCAACCTCTACTTCTTTCAGAAGGGAAAAAAATCAATATTCATTTTATTTCTTGAAAAAACGGATGAAAGCGGGATTATAACAATTGGGGAAAAAAAAATCTTAAAAAAATTCCCCTTAAAATTTTTTTTTTCTTTTTGATCGATTTTTTAACGATTTATGAAATTGGAAAAAATAAATAAAGACTAAATATGTTAGAAGTAAACAGTATACGACTATATAACATAATGTCAAATTCAATACGTGACAGATCAGAATTATGAATTGGTTAAGTTAAAGAATCGATAGATAAATTACTATAATTTATTTATCGGATGTCTCTCTGATGCTCAACAAGGCGTGACATGACTAATCGAGCTAAACTTTGATCATTTTAAAAAATCCCGGTTACTGATCACGTTTTTCTTGATGACTTATCCTACGCTTTCTTTTTTTACTTTTAAAAGTATTTTGAGTTGTTACACATAACGGCTGAATCTTTAACTTCTATGATTTTACAAAAAACCTAATTCCTTCAGAGCGAATAAGATTGAAATATACGTTCAGATTAATAAGATAACACTCTTTAACTCAAAATGATGTAATAGTTAAATTTATTTATGAAGTTTGACTAAAAATGAATTGTGATTTATGTATCTCAGATACCATCTTCTTAGTTGAACGCTCTCAAAGGAAATATACTTAAATTGAGAAACAAAGCAAAATGTGTCATACAATAACAAGTTTGGGAAATAAATAAGTTTAATAAACTTTCTTTTTTTTCTGTAAAAATGAACATCTTAAATGCAGAAACAGTTTATATTACCTATTGATGAAATTTTAGTTTTATAAATACTTGACGTATTTTGATTTTTGCTACAGAAAAAAAATACAAAAGCCAAAAAAAAAAAGTTGATAAAATATAAGAACAGAAATAAAAAAAATTTTAAGTATTTTTTAAAAAATTTAAAAAACAACTAAATAAAAAGTTGTTAGAAAAAAGATAAAATTATCCCCTTGGGCTTTAAAAAACCCCCAAATAAGTTTTTAAAAAAAATAAAATTGAAATTGTGATAAAAAACCCCCAATTGGGTTTATTAAAGGGGATACTTAAATAAATTGGTGTTAAAAAATGGCGCTAAAAAAAAAAATTTAATCTTTTTTTTTTCATTACCAATAAAACGTAAAAAACCGTAAAAGGCCAAAATTAAAGTAGATTTTATTTTTCTGCTTCTTTGATTCTTAAAAAATCGAATATGTTAATTTACAGTGATATTTAATTTATAATGGAATGGAAAAAAAATTTTTTCGATGTCTAAGAAGATTATTTAAAGAAAATATTTTTATTGTTTCAAGGCAGTTGATTAGTTCTATTTTTTATTAATTTAAAACAAAAGATTTGTGCTCTTTTCATTCATTTCTGTAAATCGAATGTTCTTATATTTTCCCCTCTCAATGTAGTACCCTACTGATTTTTTTAACCATTTTTTAACTTAATCCCTATAATTATTAGAATTTAAATGTGTTCAGAAATACACGATTTTTCTAAATGATCCTTTTTTTTTAATACTGAGTCCCATATTATTTTATTTTGCCTCTGAGAAATTAGAAACATTTAGGATCTGTGCATTAATACATGCAAAATTGTTCGTTATTTATAGGTCTGAATTTTATGACTAGGAGATATTTAAATTAAATACAAGGTAAAACTAAGGCATTATTTATTTCTAAAAAAATATTTTATAGTATTGAAACAAGGCATATGAATATGATTCTTGGGGAATTAGAACTATTTTCTTTTTTTTTATTTCATAGGAAAGTACAAATTGAGGTTATTAAAGATTATCGAATAGTCATCATTCTTCTAGCATAATGAAGTAATTCATGCAGGGAAAATAAATTTTATACAGTTTTTAGTGTCTTTATTATAAATAATTATTATTATTCTAACATTAATCTTAATGAGATAAGTTGCCACAGAAATACTGATAATAAGGTAACAATTTGGATCCAAAGAAACATAGTATTTCAATTTCCCTTTATTTAATTTCTGAATCATTTGATATAATACAATTTCTTCTGCAAATTTTCATGCCTGGAAAAGGGTAGCAGTTATTTTTAATTCATTTGAATCTGTATTTTTTATTTTTCAATTCGTTTTCAAAATATGTTTTCTAGCAATAATTATTATATATACATATATGTATATAGATTTATGGTTTAGTATAATTTTTTTTTGATTATATAACTAACTAAAGTCAGCCGAAGATCAATTAGTGTTTTCACGCCTAATAAATCTTCCAAAATAATATCTTCAGGTAATGAAAAATATTTTGCCTGAAGATAATATATTCTTTGAACACTTTATATATATATATATATATATATATATATATATATATATATATATATATATATAATATATATATATATAATTGAACTTTAATATTACTTATTGCAAAAGGTAAGACATATTTGATTTTTTAAAAAAAATTTCAGTATCAGTTATACATAGTGACTTAATCCAAAAAATCAAAAGAACAAACAGAGTTGGGAAAGAGGAAATTTATCATTTATACGCATAAACATGATTAAAATACATAATTGTTAATTACTGTCTAAGTACATAATTAAATGCATTAATAACATGAAAAAATGCATAATTAAATGCATTAATAACATGAAAAAATGCATAATTAAATGCATTACTAACATGAAAAAATACATAATTAAATACATAAAAACATGTTAAAAAAACATAATTAAATACATAAAAACATATTAAAATACATAATTAAATACATAAAAACATGTTAAAATACATAATTAAATACATAAAAACATGTTAAAATACATAATTAAATATATAAAAACATGTTAAAATACATAATTAAATACATAAAAACATGTTAAAATGCATAATTAAATACATAAAAACATATTAAAATACAAAATTTTTATTCCACCAATAGTAATGCTCAACTTTTATGCTGAAAATCATTTCCATATATTTCTCCACAACTACACAAAGTCATTGCATAGCTTTGGATACCGTAGAATTAGATGGTCGAACACCTGCGTCCCCGCTTACTAGATTTTCAAAGATTAATAATGGTTATGGTACCACCAAATCTACAAATTATGCTTGTAACACAACATTTTTTAACAAAACACTAGACTGCTGTAAGTTATTATGGGTCAACTTTGAATATTTAATGAGGAGTTAACAATCTGAGTTAGACTACTTGAACTTGTCATAAATTACACATATTCCTGGAATATCATAAACTATATTCAATTGATCTCTCAGCTTCAGCAAATTGTGTTCGTACAATCATTTAAATCTCTTAGAATCTCATGACTGTTTTTAGGAACACAAAGACTTTCATCCTATTTAAAATAATAGTTTTGTGCAATATTTTTAAAATTCTTAATGAAGTATATTTTTATTTTAATTTATTAGTTAATTTTTGTTGTAAGAAAAATTTTTTTATACCTACAACGAAAATTTTCTCATTATTTTTTATTTAAACTTTAAAAGAATGTGTGAAGTACAAGGACTAGCTATTTCTTGTTGTTACGTTTTAAAATCATTGTTTCAGCACACATTAATATTTTGCAAATTTGCAAATTAATTTAAACTCTAATGCGGTATTAGCTATACAACCTTTATGCACAAACAAAATTGTGTATAAACATTTTATAATTTCAGGAATTCAATTATCAAATGTTCAATAGAGAACTCTTCAGACGTATAAAAAAACACCAAAGGATTAGTATAATTAATTATATTTTCATAAGTGTTCACTCTTAGAAAAGAAATTCTTTTTTATTTTAATGAGTGAATATTCCATAAAAAATATCTTTATCGTTTGCTAAATAATGAAATTATATTATTTGATGAAAATTAAACAGATTATATATATATATATATATATATATATATATATATAGGATATTTAATATTTATGAAATGAAGTTTTCATTATAAGACAATCGATGCACTAATTTTGTATATCATATTTTCATTTAATTGAACACTCAGATATACGAAATATTTAACAATTTATATCATTAGAACGTTTTTGATTGTTTGACTACATACAGCCCTAAAAATAAATTATTTGATTTGAATTCCTTTCACTTTAAAAAAATTTGTTTAAAATGTAATACCGATTTATTACATTACACACAAAACTACACACATTATTTACTCAAATTTAAAATATAGCATACGTAATTAAATCGTAATATACATTAAACTCCTTGTGCCAATTTTCTTACTTTCTAAACTTATATTTTTTCTAAAAACGTAACTTTTTTATTTATCAAAATAAATCTGCATATCAATATATTTTACACGCAACATGCACAATTTATCGACGCTGTGAAATATTAACTTGTCTTAAGGGAGTGAACAACAGTTCTACAAGTAAAAGCATTTGAAGATTGCAGAATTCCTTGTTCCTAAAATAAAAGCTCCACTATGTCTTCTTCCATTTACTCGTAGGAAATAAATAAAACTTAGCTTTTAAAATGACAAATACATCAGACAAAACAAATAAATAAAATAAAACACAAATGTAACAAATAAAACGGTGGAAGAATATTCAATATGAAAGGGAAGGTGGATGTAGATTATTTTTACAGCACTTTTTTTGAAGTGAGAAAAAAAGAAAGAAGGCAAAATACGTTTACACTTCTTTTTTTCCTTTTTTTTTAGTTTTGAAAAAGAAAGTGAGGATTTAATCTGGTCTTTTTGCTTGTTTCATTTTTAATGGACGTACGCGCTTCGTAAGCACTTATTAGTCATCAGTGGGGCCGCTTGGGAACCTAAGTAGAGATGAGAGAAAATGGGGAAAGAAGCTTATTGCTCTAGTAATTGGCATTGCCTTATGCAAATAAGATTCATTATCAATTTCCTTCTTACGAAAGAAAAAAATAAATCTAAGAAAATAAAATACAATTTGGCAACATTTTCTTTAGTTATTACGGGATAAATTTTGTATTAATTGATTACCTGCAAAATGGCATCACAACAGCCAACTTTACGTCCTTTAGTGTAATTTAATTAGGTTATATCGATTTTACTTTTTTCTGAGAGTCCATGTTCATTTCTTTAAGTTGCTTTATGTAAATAACTTTAACAAGGAGGTGAACTTAGTTTTCTAATTTTATAAAATACTCTTCTGAGATATATTGGAAAGCAGAAATTATAAATTGCCTGGGATAAATTGAGTTCGCAAAGTGGTCCGGAGAATATATATATTGCATTTCCTCTTAGTTTAGCAAACGGGGAATTTAAATCGAGATGCATCAAGTTTGATTAGAATTTAGTCACCAGTTAGCAGTTATATTTAGTTGCCACATACATTCATTTCACCACTTCAGCTCAGTTGATTATATGTTCCTTCAAACAGAGAGACTAACTTTTGTTGTCAAACTAAAAGTTTGTTATAAAGTCAGTTTAAATGAAAGGAAATGCTTAGCTCTTAACCTGCCCCATAGAATTTAGTTTTTAATCCAAAACACAGAGTAGTTATCTAAAGAGAGCCACAGATCCGACCTCACTTTGAATACATATGTTATATAACATAAATTTGGACATGTTTTCTTAAAAACATATAATTTATAAATTTTATGAACATTATTTGCTCTTCATTCGTGTTAATCATTATTTTCTTATTTAAAAATGCTCAATTCTCAATAATTTTATTTGAAAATATCGTTTTTCTTTTTCTAACAGTGTTCAATCGATTTTAAACTTTTAAGTCTGTGTGACTCATTTCTACGAATTACATTTATTTTGTATAATTTTTATTTCATTTTCATTCCAATAAAAAAAGTTTTTGTAATAAAGAATTAAAAATGGATCAATTCAATTGTTGTTTCCAGAGAAAAAAATATAATTAAATAACTTACAGATGTGAAATGAAAAATGAAAAATTTATAACATTGTTAATTGTTTAAATTAATCCATAAGCAATTTTTAATTACCTAAGCACTATAGATCTGTATATATTATAGCAATATTTTCATTTAGTAATACATCAAGTAAAAAGGGAAGGCTTATGAAACTCTAAAATATTTACAGAAAATGGCACTGTAATTCTAATGTACGTAATGAAACACTAATTATTTGCACTTACGAAGCAATAATTTTGTTCTAAATAAATCGCCTTGAAGCTCAATTGTAAATAGAGAAATTCAGAAAGAAAAATAAGCATTACAAATTGTGCTCTGCTCTACAAATGGCTTTCTGAAGACAGAAAAATGATAGATTATAGAATATTTTTCTCCGTAATAATAGCCAACACTTGGTAATTAATGTCGCTTATTAAATCGCGTTGCTAAAGTAAAAAAAGGAGTCGAGAACAATTAAATTGTTATAAATTCAATTCCAGATTTGCTGTTTTTAATATCATTACCCGCGTTGTGAAAAAAAAATTGGTTATTTAACCCAATAAAAAGAGTTTGAAAATTGATATATATGTAAGATATATTTGATATATAAGATATTCTCTACTTTTTTGGTGTTAATTATTGCAAGAATTTTTCTCTAATTTAGAAGAACGTTATTTTTTTTTCTTACTTTGCAGGTAATTCTAATTATGCCATTATCATGTCTGGATAATCAGCCAGAAATACTTGTATCTATTAAAAAAGTAGCATTTAGCAGTTACATTACAATGTTGTTAATTGATTTAATTACCTAATAATTATGTAATTTCATTTTAGTTACGTTAAATGATCCTCTAGGTTTTATTTTTATTTTAAACTTTATATTTTCTTAATGGGCTCTTCTAGTCATTGCTTTAGACATTTGAAATCATACAAGCACATACATTTTATGCAAGCAGTTTCTCATTATGGTTATTACAATTTGTATACATTTTATTACTATTGCATCTTATACAGTTCATTTTGGAAGATTTATACTATGAACTTTCTGATTAATTTATTTTCTCAAATATTGTTTTTTCTATATATGTCATTATTTCATAGAAATATTTTGTTTTATATGTGTTTCTAAGGGATATCATAAATACACTTATAAACAACAAGACATAAAAGTGAAACCGGTAACAAAGGCAACAAGTATAAGCAAATATTTGTCTGATAGCCGTATTGATATAACAACTGTGATAACATACAATAGTTACAGAAGAGTGCAGTTTAATGTGACAAGCAATCTAAACTTTGAATTTTAAATTTAGGAAATAATAATTTATATAGTTTTATTTTATTCTTTAAGAATGTCAACACTCTTGATTGAACATATTTAGAAAAACGTGAAAGACGTTTCTGAATAATTTTAACCTATTAATTAATTATTTAGAATTAAAAAGTTATAGAAATTTTTCTGTTCCAAATACTTTTATTACCTTATTAAAAATTACGAATTATTTTTAAAAGGCAATAATGATTTAATTTTCTTCCCTTTTCCTGAATCTATAGAGAAATAATTAAAGTTAAGGAACGAAAAGAAATTATTTCTTTCTAAAAAAGAAGAAAAAAACTATAGTTTAATTAAAGTTATTCTCCATATTTATGGTAAAATAAATATAAAATTCATATCGAATGTCCTTTGTAAACTGCAAAGATTTAACAAATTGCTGTTTCCTAAGACTATTTTGAAAAAAAGTCCGATTATTTTATTAAATAACACAAATTCCTTGTAATGGTCTTACCCCTGAAGTCGCTTCCTCATCATCTTGTCTACCTAAAGCTGTGGTAGGTAACGATGAATGACCAAGATTCTCCATGATAAATCTAATTTATTATTATCAATTATAGTACTCCATAACAAGTAATCTATAAAAGAGAACCCTAGGAGTGAGATATAAATAAAGCCACTACCTTACGTGAATAAGCGCACGAAATCAGCTTAGTTTAGCTTTAATCAATCCTATCCTAATAATTCTAGATTCACTAATTTAGTCTAGTAGCTAAACTCTGTCCTTAGTCAAGATGCGTAATTCTAATTCTTAATATAGTAACTGCGTTCAGATGCTCCGCTTCTTCTGACCTACGATTATTACGCTCTAACTTTATATACACTAACTAATTTGCACTCCCTGGGCTAGTTTCTCTTTTGGAGAGGGATGGTTGCAAAATAACGCCAATGCTAGCCCAAGGATTAGGTTGTTGAAAGTCGCGTTAAGACCCGTCACAGCCTTACACTTAAACCCTATAAAATATAATAAGTTTATGAGTTTATAATAAACTTAAAATATTAATATCCTAATTTTTTTTAAAAATATGATGTGATATATTTTATGCATATATTATGAAACAAAATTAAGGCGAAGTACAAAGGAAAAAAAAAAAGAGTATTTTAATGAGTAAAAGAGTATAATAAAACTATTTTGTTACAGGCATAGATAGTTGCCCATGCCTCATTTTTTTAGCACAAATCAAATATATACAGATACTTTAAAGGGCTCACAGGACCTTTATAAGCTATCCGTGCGCTCGAAAATAACATCCTTCTTCAAACCAATATAACTTAACAATGAAACAAAACAATAATTTGAAATTTTTACCCCATGATAATCATGTATATTTACAATAGTTCTGAAATTTTCAGAGAATTTGAGACAAAGTTTAAAATGTTATAAAGAAATAAAAATTGGACAATTTTTCAAAAATATGAAAATTAGTATTTTACACCGAGTACAAATTGGATCAAAATTTACAAAATTAATATTACTTGGTATAAAATGCTTTACTGCTATACATGCTTTTAAGAAATTTACAGGAGTAAATATTTTTAAATACAATTATAACGGTACCTTAAAATTTAAGAAAAAAAAATAAATTAACTAAGTAAAAAATTCTATTAATTTTTTGAAAACGATGTATAAGTTATGTGAAGATTCTTATTTTGAACACGTGTATTAAATTTGATATCATAAATAGTTTCTGAGAAATCCTGCGCGGAAGCTGCTAAAATGTTTTGTTTCAAGGAAAATGAAGTTAAAGATAAGAAAAAGATAGGGTTTTCATTAAAATTCTCACTACTTATTTCTCAATAACTTCTGGAAGTTTTCATACATCAACACAAATAATTTTAAGTACCAAAATACTCTAAACCATTGAGGCTTTTAACATATATTTTTCAAAAAATTGAAAAAATTTTGCACCAAGTGTCCTGTAGTTCTTAAAGGTGTAAACTGTATTTGATAAAATATCCTTTGAGGGTATTAGTTTAAATTTTTTTCATTGTTGGTTCTGTAGCTGATTTATTAGATAGATTTTATTAAAATGAATAATTCTACTGTTAAAATTTATCTAAGAATTTGGAGTTTGGGATTTTCAGGTAAATCTGAGTTAGTTCAGGAACCAGAAATTCATTCATTTTCATACGTTACTAATTTAAGACTTTTCCATTTTTAAAAGAAAAAAAAACTAAGATTTCTTTTAATTTTCGTCATTATCATTTAAAAGTGTCTCAAACAAAAAAAAATATACAAAAGAATTAATTGTTGCATATTTTTAAAAGAATAAAAGATATTTAGGCTTATTTATATTTTAACAGAAGCTTTCCTTCCTTAAAGAAACTTTTACAAATAAACTAAAGAAATTGGACTCTATGGCATTATTTGATACCCCTTAGTATAGCTCTATTCTTTGATACTAAATAAGAAGTCCTTCGGAAAGTATTAAGAACGGAAGAGAAACCAAAAAAGAGGAAATAGTCTTTAAGAGGATTACAGAATACCTGGTGGTTTTATGAGGCATATATTTCTGGTTCAGCTCTCTCTGTGTGATTTATTTTGATACATTCAACATATGATGTATTGTATTGTTTTGTAATTTTTATTCTCGAAATTTTAAAATATTTATTATGTTTTTGAAGCCTCAATTGAAATCATTATTTTGTAACTACTTTAAAAAAAAAAGAAAAGAGATCATGAGCTATGAATTTGTTCACATTTAAAACTGTTCTTGAAGAAATAATATTGCAATAAGTAAAATTTTTTAATGAATTTTGATTATTTATTTTGTTCTTTTGTATCGTAAGTTTTTATTATTAAAATATAAATGTAAAAATTGATTGAACTCGAGAAGGATATAGTTTATTTCAGAGGAAAAAAATAATCTTATTTGTCCTTACTAAGTCAGAATGTATATAACCATCAACACGAATACCTTTTCATTTGTTAATGAAAAATAAAAAGACAACACACATACATGATATTATCATTAAGTTCTAAGAAGAATTTTCCGTAAATGGTGAACATGTTCCGATTACAAACAGGCTTATTGTTAAATCTGTCCAGGCTCAAAGTCCTCACGTTGGCATGGTGTAGAAGTTCGGAGAGGGGAATGACAACTTTGATGTTGTCCTCGTGACATTATCAAGGTTTAAAATTACGATATCCGTCGTGTAACAACCCTCATGTAGCTTCAAAGTAGTACGTTTATAAATACAGTTGAACCTCCATATAACGAACCTCTATATTTAACACATTTTATGGTAGTCATAAATCTTGAACTGGTTTTATTAGATCCTAACTCGCCGAGAGCAATAGAGTTCTGGACGTTTCATCCAAGAAGTGCAACTTTTAACCCCCATTGTCCAGTTCACAAGAAACATCTTCGATATCCCTTTTCACCCTCAGTGGAGTTGTCCGTGTTCTAATTATGAAATAATGTATGTTTAATATTACTTGTATGCTTTATATTATAAAATGTCTTTAAAATTCATTAATTTTAGTATAAAATTATTTTCTTAATATTGAAAGTACAGTGAATTCTTCGACTTTTTTTTTCTTGTTTTACTTGCAGTTTTTCTTTCTTTCTTTTTTGATACGTAAGATATATAAAATAGACATATATTAATTTTAAAAAAGGTGTGAATAATTACTTTTTTAATATATTGTGTTTATGAATTTAAAGTTGGTTTTATATGGTTTATATAAAGTATATTAAAAGATGAACCTCTATATAACGAATTTTCCATATAACGAACTATTTTCCGGGATTTAGCGACTTCGTTATATAGAGGTCCGAATGTATTTGAAAAAAGAGGCAGTTTAATTTTTAGACTAAAGAAAATATTTCTCATCAATCCATAAAGAGTTGAATAATTCATACTGATAGAATCTCCCGTTTAAATTCCCATGTATCAATAATTCAAATTGAATACACGTTCACTAAACTAAATTTAACCGGGCCTTTCAAGATGTGAAAGGGCTACTGATGTATCACCTTTTGCCAACCTCTTTAGATCTATACTGTATTATTTATTTATTTTCTTTTCCGAAAGTAAGTTTCTTTGTCGATTTCTTTCCACCAGCAGTTTGACTGACAGTTCGATCAAAAGCTATTAGATAGTCGAGAATCCTTGGAACATTGATCGAGGTTTGCGTTGACGTCAGACCTCGCCTGCTTAAGTTTGTAGCATTTACACACACACAAGAGGAAGTTCTCAATACCTCCACAACAGCCTACCAAAAGAAAATAAAATTGGACCAACAATTTCCGAAAAGGTACTCGAGTTAACTTGAGGCTGGGAACCAAAAAAGACATGAAGAAAAACGTTTGACACTTCTTGATGCTGCATTTTTTCTTTGCAATCGCTTTTGAACATTTATCTGTCGTGATTCATACGAAAAATTCCTTTGGGGGGAGGGTGGCTGAGAAAGCTTAGTAGAAATATTTGAAAGCAATTTTTGGGGATAAGGAATCGAGGATCTGACTTAAAAGGATGTTATTTAAATTAAGTTAGAAGAGTTATATTTCTTGGTAAAAATTTTAATCTGTCATGAATCTATTTTTCTCAATTCCTACTATTAGTTCACACTCTCCCTATATATATTTATATTCATATTTATATATATTTATATATATCTTGTTCAAATTTTCAATCGTTAATAAAATACTTTTTATTCATCCACTCAAGTTCAAATACATTTTTTTAAACTTGTAGTGGATGACACTTGATGTTAATACAGTTTTTTCAAATATTAATTCATTAATTTAATTTAATTAATGAATTAACTGGTAAAAATGGTAAAAATGTACAAAAAATTACATAAAGGGGCAGGTTCTGCACAAAAATTTTATGAACAAATTCTCAATTTTTCAATTTTGATGTGTTACTTTGTTATTCATATTTGAAATGACCGTCAGGATAAGAGATATTTTAATTTTTACAAAAACTAGATCACTTTATCTTAGTTATTGTATGAAATTGCATAAAAAACAGTGATTATATTCAAATGAAGGACTGTAAGTTTTGAAATAAAACAGGGATTGATAAATCTGAAGGTTAAAACACATCTACTGTTATACAAAACATACACAAAAAATTTCAGCAAATTATTTTCAAAACTTTTTGAGCAATCGCTGTCCCTGTTTGAGTTTTTCGGAAAAAAACACATTTCGAGTAAAATGCATTTTAAAGTTCGACATCTTGTGTAAAGTTATGGCATCTGCTTTTATTAAAACACTTGTAGTTTTTGTTCTAGTGAATGGAAAAAAAATAAACTTGATATAATAAAAATTGGTCAATTTTTGAAAAAAATCCTGATTTTAGGTTAGTCGGATACCTTAAGTAGGAATGACATAATTTTTTTTTTACTTGTTTTAGTATATTTATATAAATATATCTGTACTATCATTTAATACTCTAAAACCTATATAATATTTTATGTACATTTTTATGCAGTCAAGGTTGTTGTTTTCCAAATGTCAAGGAGAATAGCTTAAGCATATTTATGACAACGTTTATATTTTTCTTTCTTACCATAAAGTTCAACATTAAAAATGACTGTATATATCTTTCATTTTATACTCATATCTTGTTCTTAAGATATTTATTGATATACATATATCTATACAACTGACAATATTTTTTTCAAAGTGTGACTTTTAATTGTTGTTGTGTCTTTTTCAATCGCATTTAATTTATTTTACACTCCTACTCTAAGAGCTTTTATTCATTTTCTATCCGAACACTACAGATTACAATCTTTTTCTTTTCTGTTTCAATACTTAAACCTATTCATTTTTGCAATATATTATTGATTTCTAATTCAGTGCTTCGTTCTAAAAGAAAATTTAGTTTTTGTTGAATAATAAGAAGAGCATCATTATTTAAAAAATTAGATAATATTTTTGTGCATTAATTTGTTATTTAATGTCCTTAATTCCTGTTTGGATTACTTCTTAAAAACACAACATTTGAGAGTAATATATTGCTAACCCCTAAATTCAGAATTTGATTATTTTGCGTTGATCTACTGCTAGTATTAAAATACTGAAGTATTTTTTATTTAAATATTTTGTAATAATTGATTTGTTTTTTGTATCCCATTGTGTATTTTTTTTATTTGGTAAAGAACACTAATGGAAACCCAGTGCTATCGGAACATAACTGAAACTAAATAAATTGTGAAAATTCTTATCCACAGATATAAGGAAAATACAATTTTATGTCCAATTACAATGAAAGGGATATTTAAAAGAAAGAAATTCTAAATACATCGTTAAAAATGTGTTATGTTTTAAAAATCTATTTCCGCAATTATCGTAAGTGTGGTGTTTTAAGAAAACGATGATGCAGACGTTACAGCATCTGCTTAAGGTTGAAAGGCTATCAACTTTCAGCATCAGCAGCTTTGCGTGGCGTACTTACAAAAAGAAAAAAACGAAAACGTTTCAAGGGCCAGGCCCTCGGGGTACTTGGTGTATACCAAACCCGTGCTAACCAGGTGTTAGTCTCTTTTGTCGGGTGAAAGCAAACGCGTTTTGTATTCTTTCTTCTCTGCAAGCTGTACTTTCATGGGGCAAACTCGAATCTGTAAGGGTTTTTTTTCAGTCGAATATATTGAAAATCACTTAATACGAAACTGAAGGGACTGAAATATTTTTTTCGTGTTAAAAGAATTTCATGTTACAGGATATTGAAAAAAAATCTATTGACAAAATTAAACTTATTAAAGTTTGTTTTATTTATATAGATTTGTATATATTCGCTTATTTAATAAAAATCAATGAAACAAAAACATTCTTAAGGTATCCGACTACGTTCGGAACCGTGATTTTGCAAAAGCTGATAAGTGAGTAATATTTATGATATTTAGTGTCACTTAAATTAGAAAACGTATATAAAATTGTTTTATGAATATTATTACAGTAAAAAATTAATTAAGTATAATATTTGAACAAAAAATGAACACAGATTGACCAATTTTCAAAACATTCTCCTTTTATGAAAAATGCTTCTATTAAAATAATGTTTTGCCTGTATATAGCTCAGAACTCTGTCCAGAGGCTGAATTAGAATTTTTGAAATATATAACTTAGAAGTGAATTTATCCCTATTTTACGACAACAGAGGGCAGACATTTTAAGAAAAAAACGCCGATAATTATTTCAATGGGTAGTAACTCTGAATAGTGTGAATTTTTCAAAAATCCTAGTTCAGACTCTCTGGAGAAGTCTTTACTTTATAAAAGCACACACACAAAATATTATTTTTATAGAAACATTTTTTATAAAAGGAGAAGGTTTTGGAAAAAAGGTTATTCTAAGTTAATTTTTTGCCAAAATATTGTATTTAAATATATATTTTTTTTGTTATAATGTCCTTAAAACAATTTTATACATGTATTCTAATCTAAGTGACACTAAATATCAAGAAAATTACCCATTTATGCGTTTTTTTTAAATCACGGTTCCGAAAGTAGTCGGATACCTTAAGAACTTAAAGAAATTAAAAGCAAAATTTTCAAATTTTTTGAAAACGAAACATTTATTGAGTTTTTGGAAAATAATCTGATATTTTTCTTAGTGTTTTTTTAGCATTAAATTATCAACAAATTATTCGCTATCGTCCATTTTGTTATTCATTTCACCATTGGAATGTGCGTATGTATAACTGCGCATACTTTTCATGATGTTCCTCATTTCGGATGATGTGGGAACAGGAGCTGCATTATTCATTTCATTTTCGTCGTTAGAATCTACATCAATGTTATTTTTTGAGCTTTGAATAAACTCCAAAATGTCTTTGTCTGCCATAAATGGGGCTGTAAACACATTATCATCATCTACTGCAACGAATTCTTCCGATGATACTGTAAGGCAGTCCAAACCGGCTGATGTTTTTCGTATTTTGTTTATTCTCAGAAGGGAAATCTTTTCGTGTAAAGCGATTTTCATTTAGTGTTACTAGAAAAAAAAAATGCATGAAAGTACATAATAGTTTTTCCGGACCTCTGTATTATTTCGTGTTAACCGATATTTCATCTTAAGAGTTTTCGTGTTAAACGTATTTCACTGTATTTAAACAAGTTCTGAGTACCGGTATCGAAATTTACAATGACTAATCCTTACATACATCTAACTCTTCTTTTTTTATGCTACCTTGTTATGAATTATTCTCACATAAATGTTTAGTAAAATAATAAACTAATTTAACACGATTTATGCTTACAGATCAGCATGTCTCAGCTCTTTCCTTAAGAGAGCAACACAATCCTGAAAATATCTTATTCAAAATAAAATAACGGATGGAATCTAATTTTAAAAATAAACATTTTTTTCTGATAAAGAATTTAAATACCACGAAATATTTCAAAAGCAGTTCAAAATGTTATCACCCAATGAAATTTTTCCTCGGATTAAAGCTCAGCGAATGTGGTTGATCTCTCTGGTGAGGACAAAGATTTTAATTTTTCTGACGCAAATGAATGCGTTTTATTATCTAAAAGTAATGAATATTTTTATTTCAGAGCTTTTATAATTTCTTAAAGCTCCATATTTTAGTTTACTTATTACCTGCAGCATGCACGAATTAAGTATTAACACTTAACATATAAATATGTTATATTAAAATGTATAAATGTCCAATGTACAATTGTTAAGTTCGTAAATACTATAATGTTAAATGTATTAAAGTTTTTTAACACTAGATTTAATTATGTATATATATACCTAAAATCTTTTGCTCATTTGATTTTTCATCACTTTTATGTATATGATATATTTCTCTGTTTAAATAAGTGTTTCTCTTCACCCTATATGGTTTTTTTGAACACAAGAAACCTATTCCCTCTTAACAACTCGAGTCATATTTTATGTGGGTTTTTTTACATGAGTTTTCGAAACACATATTTACCGAGTTAAGGAAATGCAACTGGATGTATAAATATACGTTAAAACTCCATCAAGTACATATCGCAGAGTTTGGAAACATAAATATCTTTCAGTAGATTGCATAAATGTATTTTAAGCAGATTGTAATTTATTATAATTTATCAAATTTTTAAAATCTAAGCCTACCTAATTTAACGTCAAACAGAGTTTGAATATTCTAATTATAACCTTTTCAAAATAAATTTAATCCCTTAAGAGGTCAATTTTTTTTGCCCAAAAAGAGGTACATTTTCTTTTATCGCATATAACTAAGCATAATACTTAACATAATGCGAAATTGGAAAAAGTTTTAATTTTAATTTTCAATTTTAAAGTTTTAGCACTATTTTTTTATTTTATAATTGTGAAATACAAAGAACCTAAATGTTTGCTTTTTATAAGTGCACTCTGCATACTATGAAGAATGTTTCATATATCTAAAAGAATTTCCCTCTTACATAAGAAAAAATTTCATGTTCGTACCTATTTTTCAAACAGTTGAGGATTTTGTGTATATATATATATATATATATATATATATATATATATAGGTCAATTCTCTACTAACGAGAGATCACATTCAAACAATAAACTCGACAAACACATAGACAGCAGGAAAATCACACAATGAAGGACAAAAGAGTAATCGAGATAATAAATATAAAATGGATGCTGCAGTGCCATGAACATTACTGACTTAGGACAGTTAGTATATAAAAATTAATTTATATAAAAGTGGGGTTGAACATGTTTTTTGGCCAGCCAACCTTCCCCCTTTATTTGTAAATAACACTGAGCAAAAACCAATAGGAAATAATGGATAGAAATATCTAAATCCATTACAAGATAGAGGTAACTTACCTAAAAATTGCACTAACAAATGCAAAGCCCGCGCTAAATCTGAGTGGAAACATTCAATTTGTTGCCAGATTCTATACCCTAATACAGAGTTAAATCAAAAGAGTGGCTGAAATGTAGCACTTAACAAAAGATTAAAAATGGATATAAATTAAAAATAGTTGCATATTATAGCATAACTATAATAACACCAGAGTAAATATGAATAAAATTATAGTAGTAATTTCTAATCTAATATTATATATATATATATATATATATATATATATATATATATATATATATATATATATATATATATATACGTGCTGTATTAGGCTTAACTTTTCAACTTGGTTTTTTTCCTATTATGTCGAAAGTTTCTGTTGTACGGGGAAGGTGAATCCGTAAAGCATTGCTAACCCTAATTCGCTGGCCTAATTCAGCGACAGCTTTAGAAATCATAATAGGTCTCCAGTTTAGTCCAAAGACTTTTTGTACTCATTTGTTGTGTCTGGTGAATTCCAATTTCCTCCTGCTTTAGCACTGTAGGTTCTAGTAATTCTTCACTTTTATTTTTTATTACTATAAATATATATATATATATATACACCATTTGAAGCTCGGTGAAATACTAAGTCATACATTACAATGGGGACAGAGATAATATCGATTTTTTTGTACTATCTATCCAGTTTCATTTCTTCTCAAGAAACAAATTGCACATTGCCTTGACAATCCCTGTTCTTTAATGGATATTTTTAAAAAAGTCCTGCCTTCAATGAAAAATTCCTGTTTTCACTACAAAGAAAATCCTGGATGAGAAATATTTCAGTACCATGGACAAACTGTGCATATCTTATAAAAACACTAGCACTAATATTCGCCCTATTAGAATTAAAAATATATGCAAATCAAAGATAGAAGAAAATATCGTTTCTGTACAGGGTACGGGCAAACCGAGCTTTCGGTAGTCCGTATGGTGTACGGGCAAAGCAGTTAAGGGGTTAAATGAGTTTTCCCTCAACTTTACTTTCATATTCAGTTACAGTTTAGAAATATGGTTAATATATTTTATAAAAAAAGTGGTTTTCAGGGAAGTTTTAATATTTTTAAGAGCGCAAAATTGTAGCTGATTCAAACTATTGTTTTTAATTCACTAAAATTGTAATAAGTAAATTGTGTTATTTCTGATTGATAGAAAAATAATAAGAAAAAAAATTTTGATTCATTCATATCAATAATGCGTTTCTGTGCTAAAAGATATTTAACTGAAGATATTTTTATTTGTGAAATCAATTAATTTTTGAAAGTATTTATAAAATTTGTTCAATAATTTTAACTATCGAACACTGGCGTAGCTAGTTCTGAGGGAGCTCCGTATCGAAAATTATTCTTGGGCCCTTTTTAGAAAAGAAAGCCTTGTTAGTGGTGCTGAAGTTATACATGTTGGGGCCCCTGTAACTTGGGGGCCCCGTATCATTGATACGATGGTAGTTACGCCACTGCTATCGAATGAGGTATAACTTCTATATTATACATTAAATCCTTTCTGGGCCGTTTATGCTTGTATTAAATAGTATACTTTAATATGTCCCTCTACTGGAAGAAATTTTATTTTATAATATTATGATGATTAAAGGCAAACTCAATTGAAGTAACGAGTGAACAGCAGCTTTCAAATATCAGTGCTTCATTCTTAGTGAAATGTGTAACAAGCAGTGATTTATTTGAAGAATAATTAAAGCTTTAAAAAAAAGTTACGTTTCCAATTTCAAAAGCCTAATTGGGTTTTTCGGAACTCTCTTCCTGATTCTACTTGGCATCATTAAAATCTTAGAAATGTCAATTAATCGGAACCATGTGATCAGAATGGAAAGGAATGACCTAATTGTTTTCCTTCAATGAAAAAGATTCCTTTTACTTAGATGCTGGCACATCATTAGCATTATTCACAATTTCATTGTACTCTCTGTTGAAAGGTGTCTTACATATGAGATAAGAATTGTAATACAGGGAATTGTGTGTGTAAAAAGCAATGCAGTTTATTATTATTATTATTGAAAACAGTTATAAAATCCCCGTGCACCACAAAGTATCACACGGGACTCACAGAAGTAAGTAATAATCACACATTACACACAAAGGAAAGAAGGGAAAAAAACTTTTGAGGTTATGAAATATTTACAAATTCACAGATCTTTTTAAAAGCACTTCTGGTGTAAATAAGTTGGTGAAGATTAGGAGGCCAATTTATATTAAGTCTCTTGAAAACCAATTTATATTAAGTCCCTTGAATCTTTCGTTCTTTGAAAAACTTGGAACACAGAAGGCGCACATGTTCTACATTTTCCTCGTCAACAATATTACAATCACAGGAAGATGACGGAACTAAATTAATTTTGTTCAAGTAGCTTTTAAAGTTGCAATGACCAGTGAGAAATTAGGTTATTTTGTAAAAAAATGATGGCAGGGCACAGTTTCTTGTTAATGGATGGAAAATATTTCTTTGTTAAGCTCACTTTATTTGAAATGAAGTATATATTCTTGGTTTCAAGACTTCACGATTTTTTCATTCATAATCTTCTTGTTAAATGATTTAGGAAAATTAACGGCAATGTCCATTTCGCGCTTGGTGGCAGACCTTGCAAGCCAATCAGCCCACTTAACCGTGTGTCCACGAACAAATGCAGAACTTAGAGATGTTATCTTTTAGGCTTTAAAGAGTCGCTTTTGGATCTCGATGATTATGTAGTTTGACGAAAAAATACACCACAGAGGATCCAAGGAAACAATGCAATTTGTACAGTAGAAGTTAGTTTAATGATACTCATTCAAATATAGAAAATTAATTTTCAGAATTACTTAAGGTATCCGACTACTTTCGGAACCGTGATTTTGCAAAAGCGTATAAATGGATAATACTTATGATATTTAGTGTCACTTAGATCAGAAAATGTGTATAAAATTGTTTTACGAATATTATCACAATAAAAAATTATTTAAGTACAATATTTTGACAAAAAATGAACATAGAACAACCCATTGTCAAAATATTCTCCTTTTGTAAAAAATGATTCTATTATAATAATATTTTGCCTGTATATAGCTCAGAGCTCTGTACAAAGGCTCAACTAGAATTTTTGAAATATATAACTTAGAAGTGGGTTTATCCATGTTTTACGACCACAGAAGGGAGAAATTTTAAGAAAAAAACGCCGATAATTATTTCAATGGGTTGTAACTCTGAAAATAATGCGAATTTTTCAAAAAAAAATAGTTCAGACTCTCTGGAGAAGTCTTTTCTTTATATAAGCACACACACACACAAAATATTATTATTTTATAAGCATTTTTCATAAAAGGAGAACATTTTGAAAAAACGTTATTCTAAGTTAATTTTTTGCCAAAATATTGTATTTAAATAATTTTTTTTTCAAAATGTCCTTAAGACAATTTTATACGTGTATTCTAATCTAAGTGACAGTAAATACCATGAAAATTTTCCATTTATACGCTTTTTTAAAATCACGGTTCCGAACGTAGTCGGATACCTTAATGAGAATAAGAAATCATGATGATAAAACATTACTTTCAATGTTCTTGTATAGTGAACAATTTTATATAACTAATGTTTAATTATCATCAAGCGCGGTAAACAGGTAGGATTGATTTTACATTTTTTCTAACATGGATCACAGGTGCCAACATCCAGAGGAAGCAGAAAACAAAAGAAAAAAAGAAGTTTAAAATAAAAAAGTGCAAAGCATAATGTATCCAATGGGATTCAATTGGAAAGAAGTTCTGATGAAAGTTGAATTAGACAGCGAAGGTTTTTTGTAGATGGCAAAGATTAAATTTCAGACAAATCATCCTAAAACGTAAGATATCTGTCATTTTTGAAAACAACTTTTTTTTCAAGTCTTTGAAATCTGCTGTTTAAACTGTCTTCTACTACAAATATTAGAAAAATCTGGCATTTCATCTAATTGGATTTTGATGTTATATCAATGTTTAACGACATTTCTATTAACCTTTTATCTACCACAATATGATTTACTGCAATTTTTTTCGTGCAGTAATTTTTTTGAATCACTACATTGAAAAGTAAGAGATGTACATAAATAAAATACCCAACTTTGGGAAATTTAATCCGTTAGAGCTAGTTAATTTGATTGGTACTTTAAAGTACCGTCAGTCCACAAAGGTATAAAATATTCTCATAATACGAAAAGACCGAATGAAGTTTTAACTCTTAAAAATGCTAAATAACCAGCGAACACTAATATTTTACAGCACAAAATATTTATTTTTAAAAACTACTAAATTTTAAAATTTATTAAAATTTTTTACTCATAAAAACAGCTTTTACACATAAACTTAATTTGATAATATTCAAAGAAACAGTTTTTCTTTTCATTAATACACAAAAATTCATTACATGTTGTGCATTTTGAGTGAGGTTTCGATTGATGGTTTTTTAAAGCACTGCATCCTGGGTAGGAAATACTGTATTTTTTCAGTCTCTTGATTGCCATTTTAAGAATTTAACGAAAATTCCAGCAGATAATTTGCTGGGACGTCTTCATCTGAAGAATCATCTTTTAGTGCATCACTGCTTTCAAATGGTAGGTTTTGTAAAAATTCAAGATTTTTTGGTGGCTGAGCTTCTTTTTCTAGACACTCTAAAAGGATAATAATAATACCACATTAAAATCCTCCTATTATTGTTAAGTGTCAGTTACATATAAGAAAATTAAAATGTTGGTAATTTTTTAATCAATTGTAGATATTTTATTTAATATTGTGTGGTAAAAAAACTAAACACAGATTCAAAGTTCAAAAATGTTTGAAAACGTTAAGATAAAACAATAAAAAAGCAAAACAAATGTTAAGATAAAAAGAAATGCCTAAAAAAAGCATAAGTATTTTGCACTATAGTGATGACTCTACAACACAAAAAAACAACAATAAGCCCCATGGACGGAAAAAAAGTTTTTGCTCTAACATCCAGTGTACTGTCGGTACTTACAACCACAAAGTTATTCGACTGTAAAATTAATTATATACATTGTTCACTTAAATTAAATAGTGAAATCGTTTTCTAAGTTCTTAACTAACATACAAAAAAATAAGGCATTAAATAAGGTAAAAAAATAAGTCATTTGACATTAAATACTTTTCAGGAACAAGAATGACAATCTTCGTAATCCGATCAAAATGTCAGCTGAAAACTCAGCTTCTGTTTTAAAACTATTCACCTGTCCCTCCAAATACTCATCATAGAACCTGTGCTGCCATGTATCTTGGAAGAGTGGAATTAAGAGAGTTTTTCTACTAAATATGGTCACAGAATATTCACATAAAAATGGTTATTCTATGTAATTTGAAAGTGAATGGTACTTATAAGTACCGTCGGTAAATAGTTAAACAATCTATAAGATAGATCTTAATTTCACATATACCATGCAGGCAATTTAAAAATAAAGCCTTAACCAGATTCTTGGGAGAAAATATATCATAGTTTGGATTTGGTCCCTCTAAAACAGACACTGGATACTGAAATCCTAGAGAATATTCAACACCATTTTCTGAATTTAACTTTTATAGAGGATTGGTAAAAACCCTTTCCTTTATCAACAGTTTATTGCTCCTTCCAAGGAGTAAGATTCGTGCAAGAATGGTTTGATGAAATCGACGTTGAAGAACTTCACTAGCCTTTTCAAAAAGTCACGATCTCAACTCAATCGAGCACGTTTTAGACAAAGTGGAACTTTGATTCAGAGCCAGACCAATCTTACTAATGTTTTTGTTGAAGAATGGAAAACACAGTTTTGTGAAAGTAACATCTGAAATTTCAGGAATATTCTTCTAAAAACTGACTATAAAATCCGATGATGAATCAACTCTTTTCAACAGTTTTAATAGAATACATTTTTTAATGTAAATCTTATTTTAAGATATTCATCTTTGTGGAAAAATTTATTATCCTTTTTTTCAATGGAAGCAAGTAGAAAAACAAATAAAGGTACGATTTCTAGGTAAGCAATACAATACGTTTTCTGTGCTTTTGCCAAGTATATATTCACTGAAAGAAAAAACTTGTAAAGGTCTTGCCTCTGCGGCTAAAGGTGTGGGAGAAATGGAAGAAAGACTAGCCATATTCGAAGTCACTCAATTTATTCACAGTACTAACCACAACACCAATTTAATCAACTAATGTTAAGAGATGCACCCAATTATTAAATATGAAGACAATTAACGAGGTACGCGAGATATGAGAAGACTTTAATTACTTAGAACAGTTACGTCCATTCAATCACTTTGACTTCTCAGCTACCTAATCTAGATTAAATTTTAAGTGATAGATCGTCAACTTACTTATGGCAATTATCAATTACTAAATATCTGCGTCTCATTTCAAATTGATTAATCATTGCTCCACTAGTATTCTACCCTCTCTCTCTATACATATACACCTGAATGCTTAGACTTTATATACTAGACTTAATTTTGCTTGCTCACGTTTTGTTCTTCGGGAGGAAGCTTTATAATAAAATAATTTTTAAAGACCTAAAATTCCCCAAGAGGACTATTAGTAGAAAGATCGCGGATAGAGCCATCGCAAACTGAATATTAATTAAATTCTAAAAAGCGAAAAAAATTCTACTCTTTTTGAAGGGTGTTTCTTAACTTATTCTAAAAGTAAAAATGAATGTAAATCTATTTTGATATACTTATATCATCAGAATTTTCATCTTTTTTATATATATAGATGTAGTTAATAAAAGAACTGTATCTAAACATTCCTTTTAATTTTATTACTTAAATGAATGATCATTCATCACTATCAGTTACGTTTCTTTGATACCTGTTCAATACTGACTGATGCCAACTACTTTTCGAGGATTATTTTACTTCAAATGTTGTTTTTATTCTGCTATATTTTATTTTATTTCATTGACTGACTGGTTTTTCACAAATTTTACTGCCTGTAACTTTTTATGTCTAGACGTACTGGTTGCCAAGACATCAAATATCTGATGTTTTGAAACTAGAAATTCATTTGAATAATATTTAAATCAATAAAAAAGCTCTACTCACTCGTCTAAAACTAAGATTTTTGAGTCGGTTAAGGTATTAAGCTTCTAAAGGTTTCACAAATGATTAACCATAAATAAAATTATCAAGCAATGTATAACTTTATGCTGTGTAACAAGCAATTAACAAGAAAATATTTATTCATATTTAGTGATTTTTCTAAAATAGTAAATTACTATAAACTGGTTTTCAAAAATTAAGATAGACATAGCTCTACTACATCTCAAAAATAAGAAACTTTTCATACCATTTACTCAGTATGTAAAAAAGTAGTTTTGCAACAGATTATGTTAATTAAGTTAGTGAAGCTGCCATCTTTAACGTTTGAGTCTGACGTTGAAAACAGACTTTAAAATCGCGAGCAGTTTCAGCAAACAGAAACTGCGGAATGAAATTTTGAGATAGCAGTACTTTAGATACCAGAAAAATTGACACTAATTATATAAAGAACTATCATGACATACCATTGGGTGAATAAAAGCAGACTGAAGTCAATTCTATGTAACAAGATGGCTGAATGCGAGTTCTTTTGTAATTCATAGACTGTACCCAACTTTTTTATAAGCAGAATCAGTTTCTGAAAGACAGCCGACGAAGACTTTGAACTACAAGTATCATGGCTCAACTCTATCTTCAGTTAACTGTATGGCCCCAAATCGCTATACCATTCAGATCTCTTGTAATGGCTACTGGAGACGGCTATCAACCAGATCAACTGGACACAGAAGGTATCACGATGGAAGCTTATACATAAAACGTCCAGCATAGTGTATAAACCGTTCACACTGAATCATTAAAATAAAAGGCTAAAGTGGGTGCATATTTATGTCATTTGGAGAGCAAGTCAACACAGAAGCTTGTACTCTTAAACCAGATCTTGTTTACAAAGTGATTCAAAAAGATTGTTAGTCTGACGAAGCTGGTGACCCCATATTATCCTAGTCATATCTATAAGAGACATATTTGGTGGGTCTAGTATATACGTGAGGATAGATATATTTTATGGATGACCACATGGTCTTGAAAAGGGTCCCAAGAGGCCCCGTTAATGCTCAGCTATATCGAAACAACATTCTTAATCTAAGGAGACATACTACTGCACTTAACCTTCCCTCTCGGGAATCCTTCTGTGTCTTCTAACTGACTTGGAAAAGTAAAGAGCTATGCTGCCAACTGAGTTAATAAGTATCATCCTTTTTAGCATGGATACTCTCTGTCGTTCTTGTATATCTATAACAAGCAATCAATCACATTCAACAATGAAGCTGATCACATTTATTATGTAATATGTTTTTTTTTGTATGTTTTCATTTCGTGGATTTTCAAAACAGAAAATCATTCCATAGTTTCTTTTTTTGAATCTAATTGATGAATCATTATCTAACTAATGTTTTTCTACCTAACTTTATTACATTATAACGAATAGAAACTTCATAATAACTTTTTTTTATTGTTCTTTAAAGTTTTTGGAAACCATTGTATTTTCAGGGCACTTACTGACCTCTTGAATCCTATACTAACAAAAGGTCTTGAAGGTATTTTTAAAAGCAATTTTATTTCCCTTTTATAGGAATTAAACAAAGGCTTTCATATTAAAATGCAAAAATAAAGGTGTAATGTCTGTTTATACTTATAAAATAATGAGGATGTAAAATATTACATTGAATTGAGTTTTTTCTGAGTAAAATATATTAGGATTTCTTATATTAATTTGGTATTGTTTTTAAAATGCGAAATGATTGCGGAAAACATAGAATCATAGAAAAGTATTCACAAAATGTTTATCTTTTTTAATTCTGCTGAGTTCTTGCTAGATTTCATAAGTACTTTGCAGAATTTTAAATTTGAGAAATTAAATTTAAAAAAATGAAAGTAAAAAAAATATATATATATTATTTTTCTTTGTTTAATTTCATGCTTAGATATATATTTCTCCTTGTAAAACTTATTGAATTTGGGATAATTGCAATGAATGTAATTTAAAATGATTGATAGGAAACTTAAAGATTTATGTTTTTGATAGAAGACGAAAATAATCCGTCGAAGAATATAAATCATCTTCTACTTGACGAAAAATTCCTCTGCTAAAAAAATAAATGAATAAACGTTATCATTTTAAACTTCGTAGAAATAATTGCTAAAGAAAAATGTTTAAGTAGAAATTGCTCTCTCTTCCCCGAATTTAAACTTAGACAAAAAATTTTAAGAAAATGATACGGAGCAAAGTTAATCAATCGTTGGAAACATAAGCGATGTTATTGCTTTCGCATGTATTTCGAAAGGTATAAAAGCTCCACTTAAGAACAAGAAATTCGAATAATTCTTAGAGAATCATCGATCGCGACCAGAATAGGATTTCTTTGGATCAAGAATAAACTATTTTACCAAGAACTCTTTCTTGAAATCATTTTCGTAGAATAAAGTAAAAATAATTTTCCCAGAGCTTATAATACTTTTCCATCCTCCAAGTAAAAGTTATTGGTAAGACATGCACATTATACCTCTGATCGAATAGTTTTTGAAATTTCTTCATTGAGTTTTCTTTAATATTAATCGGTTATTGGATGCTATGTTATGGTTTTAAATTGAAAAGACCAAAAACTTACTTGAATTATAATGTTAATTGTATATATACCCAACTCGTTTTTTTACACGGTGTATACGTTCCTTAAAAATCGTGCAAAATATAATTGTGTAAAAAAATACATACAACATATGGTAAATTTGGGAATATGTTCCACAATTTTAAAACATCGTGTAAGATTAAAATTCTCTGATTATTTTCCCAATAAACCGTACAAAAAAAAGTAATAATAAAGTCTATGTTATATATTTATAAAATAAAAACGATTCTTAACACACAAAATTTAAAAATGAGTGTACACTGAAAATTTAGTCTATAAGTACAAACTACGTTTAAAAATTCAAAGTGAAATTAGGAATGAAATTTAAACATTAGGATAACTAACTATTCATCTCTGTTTGATAACAAGTGGGCACGTTTATTATGAACTGGATCAAAAATGCTATCATCATTAGATGTGTCCTGTTTACTACAACTGTCGGTTTTGATTCGAATGAAGAATTTCGTTCGCTATTAACAACCTCATTTGGGTTTTTCCTTTATTTTTTTATGTTGTTATCAAGTCTGTTATCAGCGGCTGATTTTTTTGGTTTCTCAAGTTGCTTATGTAATTCTTGATATCCTGCTGTACAAAACTTAAGATGACGTTGAAATTTCAATGCACGCTCTATGTCAGGGCCATGAGTAAGAAAATGTTGTTCCATACTTGTAGCAAACTTCAAGCCCTCTCGAACTAAATCAGCTGTTAATAGGTGTACTTCATCTTCGACTTCGTCATTATCGACTTCTTTATTATCATAATCTTTCATAAATTCGATCAAATCGTCCTCGTCCAAAGTACATGAATCCCACACTTTTGAAGACTCGTGCTAGAACAAAAATTTCGTGTAAAGTAAAAAAAAAAGTTTCTTAAGTTCGTGTACCGTGTTACTTTAAAATCGTGTAAAAAATGACCGTGTAAAAAAAGTGTTGGGTATATATATAAGGGTTTTTGTGATTACTTCATACTGGGTATGTGTAGAAGGTGGTAGGTACCTTTTTAAGTGTCGTCATCACCAGTTAACTTTAGTTCAGAACAGTGGCGTAACGAAGAATATTAGAGCCCTCCTGCAAAGTCAGATTTCGGGCTCCAAGCCGGATCTTACGTACTTGGTATCACTCAGGCATCGGGGCCCACCCGTGGTGGGGGTACGTTACGCCACTAGTTAGCTTTCACGCAGCTCTATACTGACATTATTTCAAAAATAAAATCAACATTGATACATTGACTTACTAAATATAATTTCATCAAAATTTTTCTGTTTTCTATTTGAATAAAAATAATGAAAAGTGAGTGTAAAAATCTGAGTACTTGACAAGCTAATGTTTTTTTTTTTCTTTGATTCGTATTTAGGGAAAGATTATTTTTGAAAATACGTTAACGCATATATTAAAATTATTGATGATAAATTTAATTGACAAAATAATTAAAAGTTTCAGATAAAAAAGTATTATTTCAAGTTATAATTCTCTAGTTATAAAAACATTTTAGAATGTTAAAAAAATTGCGTTCGAATTTTTTTATTCTATATTTTTCTGAAATTCATTAAAATACTCAAGTACTTGAGAGACAAGATTTAAGTACGTAGATAAATTATTACCAAAGAAAAATGGTAAAAAAGCATGTAAATATTTGATCCCATTGAAAGCCGAAAGCAGCAGAAATAAACACAAACTGTAGGTTGATGCTTCGACAACATTAAATCCAGAAATTTTAAAAGCAATAAATCATATCAAGCTACTTAAGGTAATTATACAGAACAATTTAATTTGCAGACAAAAACATTTTAAAAAATCAAAAGTAGCAAACATGACAAAACGAATATATTTTGCCATATTTAAAAAAAAATAAGCTTCCTCCTACTCTATTTTAATCTTATTTAATAATGCCATGTAATGTAAGGCGGAAATGTCACATTTTCTTACTTACCGGATTATAATTAAAATGAATTCATATTTTTTCAAAAGCGAGCTTTTAAGCCCTTTGGCAGCGCACAAAGAGAAATACCGCTCCGAATTAATACAATCACAATGCTTTTGAAAAAAATTCAATGAAAGAAATGTGAAATTCTAAGACAAGATGAAGATTATACACCATCCTCTGAATTATCTTTTATTTCATATACCTATCACCATGGGGATAGGAAAGATACAAATAAAAACGCATGAGATTAATAAACACTTTAAATAAAAACATATTCATTTTCTAGGGTATTGAATATTTCTGTAACATAACAAGATTTACTAAAGAATTTAAGAAAGAAGTTATTGTGACTTAAGAAATAATTTTTGAATGCATTCTTTACACTTACCGACATAAAAAAAATTATCCTAAGAGTTACTCAATTACTTTTAAAAATAAATTAATGTCTCCAGAGATAAGAATAAAAAATATTTGAGGTAAGAAAAAATAAACTTAAAAAAATTCACTCGCATCGAAACAAGATTCAAATACTTTTAAAAAAATTACAAAATGACTTGGATTTAAAAGGATTTCTGTAAATCTCAATAAATATACATTTCCTGATACAACAATTATTTTAGATAAGTGGATATAAATAAGTACAGAATCAAAACTAGATGGAAAAAGATTGTATATTTTTTCAAATATAAAGTAACATAACCTTTCTATACTGAAAAGATATGCTTGTAAACCAGCGTTTCTCAAACTATGAGGTGCCCCCTGGGGGGCGTGACGACTCTACAAGGGGGCGCGAGCGACAAACAAAAAACACATTCTGACATAATATATAAAAAATAAATTACACATTTACACTGATATATTATACTTTTAATGTATCAGTGCTACACAATGTATTTTATAATTAAACAATGCGAAGTTAAGAGTTGAGTTGAGTTGAGTTTGGTGTTTTATGGCGCAACAGCCAGTTTCGGCTATACTGCGCCAAACATTCATAGGTCTGTGGTCTGGACGAAAAAAGAAGAAATTGGATGACAAGATGGGGGGTCGAAAATAGAGAAGGATCACTAGGGTACCCCGGGGTCGTGACACCCGTGTTTACCAAAGATAGTAAACTCCCTTGGAAAAGGAAAAGGTCACTAGGGTACCTCGGGATTGTGACACCCGTACCCACCTAAAGAAGGTGAGTTCCCTGAGGGGTGCGAAGTTAAGAACAAGTTTAATAATTACCAGTGATCCCATGGGATTGTCATATATAAAATTATATACAAAAAATAACTCTTAACTTTATAATTAGTACGGTTTATAATTAACCCCTTAACTACCGATTAAAAGTTATGCGATTCACTTTCCAATGCCAACCGTTTACCACGTACATGCGCGAATGTGATGTATTGGGGAATAAAAAGCATAAATATTCTGAAATTAGTAAATTCTTCGCACACATAGTCAAGGTCCTTTTATTGCATTCCAAAACCTTTGGAATAATTTTATGGATAGCAGTTCAGAGAAAAGATCGTACTTCGGAAATACGTATATATACGTCCGGAAAAATTAATGCTTTGGCTGAGCGAGACGTTTATATACGCCGGTGGCACTTAAGAGGTTCTGAACGTATCGTAGTTTTAGCGTCGAAGTATAGAGTTATTGAATTCATTATATTGTTATTGTATGAGGGGGGCGCGATGAAAATCATGATTGAATATTGGGTCGCGAATATTGAAGCTTTGAGAAGCACTGTTGTAAACTCTCTACTTTTACTAGATATATCGTTGCCTAAAAATGTAAATTATTAAGTTAAGATTACGCAAATGAGATATATACTTCTCTACATCTCACTTAGGTACATTTATTTTATATCTTATTTTCTTAAACTGTATGCGTATAAATAATCTTGGTTTTACAATATACGATCACACGAAAGCAGCTCAAAGCAATCCGTTCATTTATTTACCTAGACAAGTGACACCAAGGCAATCGTTAAGCACACTAAGCAGAATAGGCTGCTGAACTGGGGAAACCTTGTTAAGATACTTACTTTGATTAACTTCATTATAACGAGCCTCGAGGTGATGATATACAACACAGGTTCAACACCTGAGGTAAGCCAAAGGGGCCAATCACGTTGAGGGAAACTTTCGTGGATGAAGTTTAACGAACAATACTTTATTTCTGATATAAGCAGAGAGTGAAATGTTCTCTTTTATTTAAAATTATTTAGATTTATTCAAATGAAATGTCACTTATCATAGATGACGCTATGTTATAGGTATATTTAAGATGATTGCGTTTATTGTGTGTGTGAATTGTTATAGAGGTTAAGTTAGAATTCAATTTGTAGCAATATTGTTAATTTCTATCATAAATTTCAAAATTAATTTCTTTAATTGGTAGAATTATTTAGTTTGAATTTAATGGTATTCATATGTTAACTGTATTAATATTGATTAATGACATGTTTTTGCTACATTTTTCTTTAAAATGTAGCTTATAACAATTACATTTCTTTCACAAAAGATAAATTAAGTCTAAGACTATATATTTCTCAAAATAGCCTTAATGTTTTTATTCTCATTATTTGCAATGAAAAAAATCAAAAATACATTTCACAAATAAAATTTGTTTGCCTAAATTCTTTCTTTTTAAAACAAAAAAGAAAAAAGTTTTTTTCACAGTAACATAATTATTTCTTACATTACATACATCCACATATAGAGTTAAAACATAATAGTCTTGGCTAGAGTATTATAAAAAGTAATATTTGTTCTTTCCATGTCTCGAGCTGATGAGAACATAAATATCTACGAAAGGAAGATTTTAAGATTTATTTTTGGTGGAATTCAGGAAAATGGAACGCGGCAAAGAAGATCAAATTTCGAGCTCTATCAATTATATAAAGAATCTAACATCGTTAATTTCATCAAAATACAGCGAATTAAATGGGCAGATCACGTTGTCAGAATGGACGAAGGCCGCACCACTAAAAAAGTCTTCAATGAGAACCAATTGGCACACGAAAAAAGAGCAGGCCAAATCTTAGATGGCCTTGAAAAAGATCTAGTTTTGAGAACTAAGAATTGGAGAACACTAGCAGGAAGAAGGCTAGCCTGGAAAAGGCTTCTTGAGACGGCCAATGTCCATCTTGAGCTGTCGGAGCCACTGAGGAAGGAAGGAAGATTTGTTCTTAACACAAGGAGATTTAATTCGATTTCCATTTACATTCCACTCTGAAGTAACACGAGAGCTGTGGCAACGAGCGCAATTTGGAGCCAAGGACAAGTGACGAGGACGATATTCGAGCTGGAACGCCCTCTCTAAACTTTCCCGCGGCACCAAAGGGAGGAATTTGAGCTTGATAGATTTAGTGTGCATTTGCCCTCTACACGGTGGGTCTTCAATGGCACCAGGACATGAACCCACGACTCGATAACGCTGGCCACGTGTTCGCGACCATGATCACTTGGGTAACGGCCTTTCTGAATTCTGCGAGATATGAAAACTTATTTTAACCCTTTGTCTTGTTCTTCGGTTAAGGTATCCGAACACGTTGAAAATGACAAAATTCGGTCAAGACAGATATTTTTTTTAAAAATTATTGAATACAGATATCTTTCGGCGTTACAAAACATACTTTGTTTTGTTTCTACGCTACCTAGAGGCCAAGTTACAATCAATTTTTTAAAGTTAGAAAAAGTGGAAATGGGTCTTTGATCTACCAGAAGTGGGCGTTTAAATTGCTCAAAATCTATCATGGCGAGTCTGATAACTCAAAATGTCACATATGTATTTCTATAAAACTTTTTGAACCAGATACATATATATTATTTTCTAGAGGTTGTACAAAAATATTTCTTATTGTATGAATACTTTTAGAGGTTATTATTTAAATAATGGCTTCATAAAGAATGTCACATTTCATATAATGTTTACTCAATCAGCTCTAAAATTTTCAAATTTTGATAAATCATTAAAATCTTAGTACATTTTCTAGATAAATGCATCTGACTGAATTGTTTTAGCAATACTTTTACTAATATAAGTTTATTACTTTTTTCTCTAATTGATTTGTTGTTCAAAAATATTGCTAAAATTTCACTTATAATTGTGATTTTTGTAAAATTTAGGTAACTTATTTTGAAAATAATTAGTTAAATATTAGTATTTATTGGTAATGAGTCCTAAAAATGCATTTATAAGGTTTAAATGGGCTAATTTGTTAAAAAGTACTCTGAACGTGTTAGGATACCCTTGTTTGGCTTTATTTATTATTTGAATGCCATATAAATTTTCATTTATTATCAAACTGGTAAATTTTTTCCATTTCTTGATGACAGTAAAAATCAACAAAATATATAGATTCCTTTAAATGTGACTCAATAACAAGATCTGGATTGTTATAAAAAGGCTATAAAAACATAAGCCGTTCCAAGGGATCATTGCTTGAGATTTTATACGATGAAAGATAATGGCTCGCTAAAAAGTGGCGCTTCGAACTGATAAACTCTTACATACATCACGGATGAACAGCAATTCTACACGGATAAAATTGCAAAAGGAAGGATTTTGAGTAGATTATGAGCGGAAGAAAAAGATGGTACACAACAAAAAAGTAGACGAAAGAACACGAGAAGAGAAAAGAGGATTTTGTGTAAGCCGCAAATCCTCAGCGCCATATTCTCGAAGTGATTTTAGGATTGGCAAAAAGAGCTCGGGAGTGTTGAGAATTGAAGCATCAACAAAAGGGGATAAAAAAAGTATCTCAACTCCCACGGTGAAATTATCACATCCCCCCCCCCAATTACAATTGAAAGAGAGAAACTTAGGGATTGGAGTTTCTTTTGAAAAAGTGAGGGGAGTCGGGAAATAAATGAAATGCGTTTTCTGTTCCAAAAACGTTCTTAAATTTTTATTTTATTACGGTGTCTATATAATACAAATCTTTTTTGAAAGTTAAAATCTAAATGAATTTATTGTAGAATGAAATGTTCGCTGAGATTTTGTTGCAAGAGCTGACCACACGTATGTAATAGAAAACATGAGGATTTGAGTGTTAAGAAATATCCTTAGAATATTAATTTCAAATACTTGAAAATAAAGGCTTACGAACAACATACATAAATTTTGAATGCATATTACATTAATTTGAAATAATTTCTTCATTGATCTATTTAATATTCAAATGTTCTAAAATTGAATATTAATCATGAGCTAATAGTTATTCTTTTTTTCTGTCTACACGTGTTTAAAAATGTCTGATTCAAGAAAATTTTTAAAACTAAAACTGACTAAGACGAAATAGTGTTACGAAAAGGCAGCAGACAAGATTTCGAAAGGAGTTTCATACAAAATTAACCAATCAATTATAAGGATTCCTTCTTCGAAATAAATTTGCTTTCGTTAACAATTTTCATTTTCTTTTTGTGTCATTACAATGTTTCTTAATACGAAGACTGAGGTTGCTCTGTTTTTTATAATCAATTAATTCCAAAAGTAAATAAAAGTAATTACTTCCGTGTATAATTATCAGCTATTATCAAAAGTTAGTAAAGGACTATACATTTAGTAAGATATTTCAAAATAGTATGCTGATGATGATGAATTTGGTGTTTTATGGCGCAAGAGTCAGTTTTGGCTATACTGCGCCAAACATTCAGCAGTCTCAGGTCTGACGTGGAAAGAAGAAAAGGAGAAAATTGCATGACAAGATGGGAGGGTCGAAAAATAGAGAAGGATCACTGGGGCTGTCGTGACACCCGTGTTTACCAAAGACAGTAAACCCCTTGGGAAAAGGAAAAGATCGCTAGGGTACCTCGGGATTGGGACACCCGTACCCACCTAAAGAAGGTGAGCCCCCTGAGGGGCAAAATACTATGCTATGAAAGAGTATTGCGTGATATCAAATGAGATTTTTGAGTGATAATCACTTTCTCTCTAACATTTAAGGACATCTTTGGGATAGCTCCTCAACCTCTTTATTGTATATGCTAAGAGAAGATCAATTAGCACTATTCATATTTTGAATATTACTGACAAAAGCAACAAAATTTGAAAGATATTGTATAAATTAAATTCTTAGAACGAAGATAAACTGAACTCAGATTGAATTAATTGAACTTATGTTTTGATTTCAGTGAGATATAGAGAATAGTTCAGAAAAACCTTTGAGAAAGGGAACTAGAATATAACCTTACGGTAGAGAAAAGGCATGATCACGAAATAAACACGAAAACACCAAAAACGTCGAAGCCTACCATCTAAAAATAAGTAATATTTCCCCATGTTCTTTTGAATAGTGGATAGTATTGCTTTAAATCTTAAAAATTTTGTTATATAAATTATCTTGCTGCTTTACTGGTGTGGGGGAAAATACTACTTTTTAAATTTCATTCTTAAATCCCTTTCTAAAAAAGTTTCGCTGTGATCACATTTTATCCAGAGACGTCCTAGCAAAGATATTTGGGCTCTTCTAAATATCTCAGCTTATGCCATATTTTTTGGTATTTGAGTTCCTTGAAAACTTAATTCTAAGAGCTTTTGGGATTTGATAGTCTTTATTTATACCTATATGCAAAATTATAAAATCATATTTGTGTTTTACTTTGTTGTAAACAATACTGTTACTATTTCTTTTTGAAAATCCTTATAATAGAATATATACGGGATTACATATGCTGATCCTGCAATAAATAATGAAAATAATGTAGAAATGGGAAACCTCTTTTAAGTTGGAAAGTCACCTTAATTATTAATAAGCTTATAATGATGTTGTGTTATAAATAATCTGAAAAAATAATACTTCGCTAATTAATATAAAATCTATTTAGATTACATTAATAAAATTTCAATTACCTTATTTGTTCGATTCAAAACCGTGCTTTTTTTTCCCGATGTTAATACTACTGAAAATCGGGTGTGGCTTAGAATCGAAGGGAAAATATTCGTTGGATGGAGCAATTAGAGCAATTAAGGGTACATGTGTGTATTTAAAAGTTTATAATACTGGTAAAATAACTTATTATTCACTTCTTATTAGTTCTCATTTTAAATTTATTTCAATTTCGTAAAATTGAATATCAATAAACCATTTTACACATTTTTTTCATTTTTCGCAAAAAATTGATGAGAATTTGGGGTGCGGCTTAGAATCGATGGTGGCTAGATTAGAATAAATACGGTATTTATTCTAAAAACACGCATTAAATTTAAAATCTAGTAATTTTTATGAAGAGCCAAGTTATTTATTTCTATTGACCATTTGATAACCTAAGTACTACTACAGCAAATGGTTGTCAGCTACGCTATAACTCCATTGAAACCATAAGCAGAAAGTATATGTAAATTTTAATTTACAGAACAATAAATCAATATTATTTTGAAGACAAATTAGAAATGAAAGGAAATATATTGGCAAACATCTGCATTTGTCTTAAGGGGATCAGTGCTGGACAGCTTAAGATAACGATCGAAAAAGTGCGGCTCGCCTAAAGGTTCTATCTAGACAGAAACTTTATTAAAAAAAAATGGCGTAAATTTTAAATTTCAGTGTTTTAAAAAACTTCATTTACTCTATTTATGGTTATGTGAAATTTTTTATTGAAATTTTTGAATTTTTTTTCTCATGAAAAATCTGGTTGAGAAAGTTTTTATATTAATTTGTTAAAAAAAACTGCAAAAAACTGAAATCCACGCAAATAAATAGGAGTAAAAATATGTTTTTATATTTTTTTTAAGAAATGAGAAAACTAGAAATACAGATAATTTCAACTTCAACCATCGCATTCGTATTAAATAATTTTCAATAAATGCTATTTTTTGGTATTTTTAGGATTTTGTTATAAATTATACAGCAGATCCTGCCTAAAATTTTCTTCTTTTCTTTCAGCTCCACTTAAAAAATACCCGTCACTAGGCCTAAGAAGCCAAAAATGCATTTCTTCCAAAACGGTTTAGAGAAAAAAAAATTATGTTATAAATAATAAAGTTCTAATATAATACATAATAATTTAAATAATTATACTTTGCCACTCCTCCTAAATGGCAGGAAATATCCATTTTTTAAAAGTAAAAACTAATCCCAGACCGTCGTTTATGATTCAAAAGAAAAACTCAGATGTAACATCAATTAAAAAAGCAAAAAATAACATGCATTTTTCTTAAATGCATCTGTTTAAGACTGTCATGGATTATAATAAGACTTATAATTAAACTTGACAGTCGTACAAATTAGCTCAGGTTTTGGGTTTTTTAAATCAAATATTCAGTCTTTGTTTGAATTTAGAAATGTAAAATGTTTTACCAATGATTTTCGTATGGAATTAATTTGGATAATTACATTCTGTTACATACTGTTGTAGGATAATTTTCATTTTTATTTCAACTCTAAGAATGCGTGAATGTTAGTATGTGAAATTATAAAACCATCAATCACATCCAAGATTAGATTCCTCTGATACAAAATTTGTCCTTGCAAAATAAATGAATTATACTCGTATTTTAACATCCTAGACGATTAATGATCCTATTTTGTTAAAATAAATTCCTGCGTCTTAGTTCCTCCTTATCTTGCTTAATAACGAATCAAATTGAATCAAATTGCATAGGATATATGCATGGGAGAATGCTGATTAAACAGATTTCATTTTTAAAAATGAGAGATGAATATATTTTGAAGAGAAGCACGCAATTTTACAGATTTACATTTCGTTTAACTCGTGAGTAGATTTAACTTTGAAAAATAAAAATATAGCTTTCACGATGGGTATTAAATTAATACTGCACATCTCTTTCTTAAAAAAAAAGGAATCTGGAAGTTTATTCAAAATTTTGCTTCTTAAAAATATATGTTTACGAAATAGCGGTAATGCTTATTAAACGCGAGGATTTTGAGCATTATTATGCATTTATTCTACGAACACGAACATATCTTCTTAAAAGTTTTTTCCCTCTTAAGATTTTCTCATCTATTTATGTTTCGTATATCTTCATTTATCATTAGCTTGCGGAGAATCATACTTGAAAACATACATCTCGTTTAGGTATTGTGACACGCGACGGAAAAAAAGATCTAAAAAGTCTCCCCAGGTCACGTGGGAGGGGAAAACTATTTTAAGAATTGGTTCTACTTACTCACGCTAATACGAATAATGTATAAATTATGGTAATTTACTCATACGACCTGAAATTTCGTATAAAATTGATGTCAATATGACAAAAAACTCAAAAGAGTTTTGCTAAGAACGATGACAGAAATTGCGTTTCAAAATGCCAGTGGTGATATTGGTAAATTTAAATTTTAATGGATTTAGTTTTTAAAAGTTCTTCGAGGAAAAAAACACAATATTGATACGTATGTCTAATTTTTTTCTGTTTTTAAGAAAACAAACTTTTTAAAAAAACTTTTTAAATTGCATTTTTGGACAGAGCTCACATGAATTCAATTATATAAACATTTACATAAGGTAAAAAAACTAAATAAAATATTTCCAGATAAAGCTAAGCAAGATCATTAAAAAGTTAAACAATAGTTAAATTGATTAATATAAATTATTAATAAGTAAACTAAGTAATTATAATAAATTAAATGGACTTCCTTAAATTATTGATTTTTATTTTCATGAATGCATTTTGTCTTTCTTAAACTAGAGTGTTTTAATTTGTAGGTTCCTACAAATGATACTTCGAAAGGTTTTTAGAGTATTTTTTATCCCGAAATTATTTAATTGATGTAAAACTTTAAAAAACAAAAAAATTACTAAATAAATTAAAATTTAAAATTATAAAATACTCAATGAGTATTTTTATTCATATTTAATTGTTCTTTGAATCTTTCTAGATTTAGATTTAATATTTAGAACATTTATAGTTGTCTCTTGAGTGTTTTGAGTCTGTTTATTGTTAATAGATTTTTTTCTGTGATATGAGTATTAAATAAATAAAAACCATTTGCAATTGTTTTCAACACCCAATTTAAAAAATGTTATTCAACTGCAATAATGGATTGTCAGTTTCTTTAAGATAAAAGAAAAACATATGAAAGAACTAAGAAATATGAAGTATTGAAATCCTGTTAACAGTTCGTGTCATTTGAACAATAATAAAATGCTTCTGGATTTAAAAACAATTAAAACGCTTCACTTATCAATTTACAAAATCAAGGAATGAGAAAAATAAAGGAGAAAAGAAGAATGAAACGTGTTGTTGAGAATAAATTATACACTTCACTTTTGCTCTTAATTAAGTGTCGAGTGCATCGTTTTTGTGAAAAATTCAAAATCAAACTTTAAAAAGTAGTTAGGAAATCAACAACATGATGAATCACTTAATAGGGTTTTATTATTTCCTTCGTAATTGGCAGCGGGTCGATTTCGATGGAAAGACCAGCAGACAATAATGCAAAGAAAAAGAATAGAGACTCTCTAGAAACGGATACCTTTTCCCCCACATCATTTGGTATTGATATATAAAATAATACAAAAATAAAAACTGAGAAAATTCATCAGTCGGGTATTCATAATCTCTCCTAACCCCCAATATCTATAATTAATGAAAAATATGTATTATATCAATGGTATTTGAGATTATAAAAGAATTCCAGAAGACAGCTTGACTTCGAAGCGTAACAAAAAGTTTTATCATTATTGATATATTTATTTTTATTGATATAGGGGATGAGGCATTGTTTTTTAACCTGAGAGAAAGTTAGTCTGTAAAAATGGATTAGATGGTGGAGAGAGTAAATAAACTGACAAACCAGTGAAATTATAAACCACTTACCTAGGAACTTTCATTAAAATTTTGTATTGAGTTGAAATTAGTAGTAATTTTTATGGCGAAATTGCCAGACATATTGATTAAAAATCTTTCAAAATTAATTTGATGATGGCGAAGAATGTTGAGTAATTCAACGACTATACAAATTTTTAACGTTTTTGTAACCTTTTTTTTAATATCTTCATTGGGTTTTTGAACTTAAAGGGAAAGGGAACAAAAACAAAAGGCAAATAACACACAATGGAAAAATTATGTCTACGAAAATTCTACAGTTATTCTTCTCTTAGATTTTTCATTTTTCTTTATCTTCATAATTAGGGAAAGAAGGATTCTGTAAAGAAAAAAAAGGTTTTTTTGCCCTATATACAAAATTTTTTTTGGATATATAAACCCGTTGGGAAAACAAGGAAGGGGCCTGGGGGGCCGGAAAAAAAAACCCTTTTATTTTTTTCCCAAATTTATATAATTTTAAATATAGTACGTAAATTTTAATTAAATATTTAAATTTAAAGATTAATTTAATTTTAAATTTAAAGCTAATTATTTATTCAATAATTGTTTTTTTGCGTTTTTTTTCCCGAAAATCGACAAAATCAAAAGGAGCCGATACAAGAATGGGGGAATTTTTACCCCGGGCCCCCCCTTTTAAAAAAATTTTCCAAAATGCTTTTCTTTCACTTTTTTTGCCCGCTTTTGACGTAATCCCTGAAGTCTGCTCTGATCGCTTCACCTTTAGAAAATTTTGACTCTGAGTGCCTAATTCATATGTAAGTAGATGTAGAAGCCTTCTTTATAAAAATATCAAAGTAATTAACTTGTTGAAGTAATAACATAATGCAGTATGGTTCGATAGAAGAATTACTATTATCTTATACTCCACTTCAAATTACTTTACATACTACTACACATCAGCATATCACATCTCATCTGTAAGGAGGTCGTAGTTAAAAACTTTCAATAAAATTAAAGAAAAAAAACCACAAGTTAGTTTTAAAAAAGCCCGTTACAATCTCTCATCTTATGTCTTACCAACGTATTAAATTTTTTGACGTACAATATCATGGAAAGCCGTCCATCCGGTATAGTGGTTAGTGACGCTGACTGCGGTGCCGTAAAGAATGGGTTCGAATCCCGGGTAAGTCATGGATGTTTGTGTTATTATCCTTCTCTTCTTTGTGATGTGTGCTTCATGCTTACTTCTATGTAACCCCGGGGATACTTTTTTTGGTACTGATTCATAAAAAATTTTGTTTGGGTTACTTTTTTTATGTATAACACAATAAGGATTTATAAGAATAGTTTGTATTTCTATGAAATTCATTTAGTACATAAAATATTATATACAAATATTTCATGCCGAAAAAAAGATTAATAATTTGCGAGGATAGGCTTTATACAAAATTCTTTTTAACATCTTCATATAAATGCAAATTTAAATACTAAATAAACCGAAAAAAAAAAAAGGACCAAAAAAAGATTATCAATTTCTATTTCTTGAACATTAATTTCTTTTCACTCATAAGGATTACTTCTATTTTATTAGGATCATGAGATTTCTAGCAAAAAGGAATTCAAATCTACGGTGCTTTTTTAAAAATTTGAATACTGTTTTGTACACATTTATCCGGGGGTTCAAAGGGAAGATTCATTTTCCTCTTATTTTTCTGTAGTTATGTTGTTTTATTCTTTATTTCTCTGATAAAAGGTTTTTTTAACAAATATTCATTTCTAATGTTTAAGAAATATTTCATTTGTTAACGATTAAACTCTAAAACAGGGGTCGGCACAATCTTTTATCTGTGGCGTGCCAAACCAATCTATCAATATGATTCAGCCACACAGTTGGACAATTTTGAAACAATTCGATTCCCACGATAATGCATGCAGAGTTAGAGAATAGATCAATAATAAAGATCTACAGTTTTACTAAATATTAATTTTGCATCATTTAAAGATATTTCTTAACATAAAACTCAACAGCATAAAATATGACTATTTCTTCAACAAAAATATATAAAAAATTTAAATTATACATTTATTATGTATTTTTAAACATATTTATTAAAATAAGAAATATGCAACATAAATTATAAGCATTTCCCTCCATTATAGTTAAATAAAAAGAGAAATAAATATTTTATTGCAAACTTTGTTTCTGCACCGCTCTACTTTCATATCGCAAAAATAAGGGGTCTAATTTGTGATTTTCAATTTGACACGATTCTGTACATTCAGCTGTTAAAAAAAGATTTTTTTTCAGACTCGAAATATCATTCATGTGAGGAAACATTTTTTTACTTAGATATGTTGAGTCAAAAGCAGAAAGTAGAGTACATGCAATTTTCTCTCTTCAAACATTTAAATCTCTCCAGCAATGACATTCAGTAATCAACAAAATAGCTATAAATTTCTCTTTGGAGTTTTTTTTTTCAGATTTTTTCGGAATTCCGTAAATGTCCATAATTTTGAAGATGTTTATTAAACAACTTTTAATTTAATTTAAATTAAAAATTTATCATCCTCCATCCACTCAAAAACTGTCAAATTTATAGAGTAGTGCATAGTACCACTGAAAATTGCACAACGTTCCACACATGCCATAGGTTGCCGACCCCTGCTCTAAAATAAAAAAAATCATCGTTTAAATCAGTGATTCCCAAAGTGGTCTGTACAGATCCCCAAGGGTCTATGACGACCTGTAAGGGGTCCATGCCAAAGAAAAAATAATTTGGGGGTCCATGAGGTATAAATAGGGGTCTATAACAGTGGCTCTCAGTAGACCTTTAGTGACTTTAATCTTTAAAAAAAATTTTGATTTAGTGGAAACCAGATTTTACCAATTTAACGATTTATTTACTAAATTTAGTGAGGTTAATTTGTAGTTACTAGGTTACAGCATAAATTTTATTAAGAAAAGGACCATTTCAGCATTTCTTTCCAGAATTAAATTAAAGAAATGTAATATTGGACCCTCGCGAATTTTTTTCAATTTTAACAAGAATTGTCCGGGAAAATTTTAAACCCTTTGTTTTAACATTTAAATACCCTTTTTTTTGATTTTTGGAAAACCCGGGTTTGGGGTTGTCTTTTTTTATAGTAATAACCACAGTAGACAATGAATTTATATAGTGACATTGTAAAAAAAATGTTATATTACAATAGGAAAAAAAAATGTTATATTACAATAGGAACTGATCAGAATAGGCCCTAACGAACTTAAAATAAAGTTTAGAAAATGGATGTCAGCAATTATGGTTTTAAAAAGACATACCTGTTATTTGTCACGAATTTTTGGGGAAAATTTGTCGTTTTTAAAGGGGGACATATTTAATTGAAAAGGGGGGGGAATTTGGAATTTGGGTTCCGAAAAATTAAAAATAATAAAAATTTGTTAATGAAGCACCAGATTCATCCCTCTCATTAAAAACATTTGTTAGTTTTGTTCAGTTATTTTATATATGTAAGTTTTATTTATTAAATTAAATAATTTTAATTTTAATTTAATTCATTTACATGTCCTTCTTAAGTTTTAAGCACTATACTTCACTACAGTTAGAAATTTAATTATTGTAAAGTCAGTAGTAGTACCAGCTGTGTCAAAAAGACATTTAAATTGATAAATTTGCCAAAATCCAACATTAGATAAACAGGGGTCTACCTGAAACCGAAAAACATGGTAAGGGGTATGTGAAGCAAATAAATTTGGGAACCTTTGGATTAAATTGTCGCGATCCTTCGGTTGCCGGTTAATTTGCATAAAATCAAGAGACATTTTACTAAAATCTCCTTTATCTTACGTATCAATTTACTATCAAACTTTATCTTTAGTGAAGGGAACGGTCAACTTAATTATTTAACTAAATATCTATAAGAATTAATTGGATCACTTATCTGTGACGGTTAAATCCGCAGCACTGATGATCTTTCTCCGTTGGGATACTTCCTTACTGAAACTCCGATGGCTTCAATTATAATTCTAGCCCTCTAACTTCAGTATCAGCCTAACGACAACCTCTCTCAATTTTCACTTGACTTTAAATGGCAACTCACATTAGTACAGATCACGACTCCCCACAGAAAGCGATTTTAAAGTCATGCAACAATTAAAAAGAATTTCCCTAGAGGATTAATCAGAAACGCGAATAGAACCAGTTACATAATGCTAAAATTAATCTCAATGAAGACATTTTTGCCACTGTAACATGTTTACATTAATTTAGCTATTTGCAGCTGTAATTATTTCTTATTATATAAAATGTAATCCATAAAATCGCATTCTCTCCCGTAATATTTTGCTTAAGGCCGTCTTCGGCTAATGTTAAAGAATAGGACCCAAATTTGGAATACTTTTTCACGTATAAAAGTACTCGAACATTAATATTATATTCTATCCACTATCCTGTAGAGAATCACCTATTTTATCATATTACTCATTTTTATCCTAGTTGATACATTTTTTCTTTTATAAAATGTGTTTCGCATTTTTTCTGTTATACCATAATGTTAAATGAGCTATCTCTTTACATTTTAAAAGGAAAAACTAATTATTTATGAAATATTTTGAAATTTTAAAAACACTATATTATAAACAAATACGTGAGTTACAATATCACAAATTTTTATAAAAATTGAGACATTTTTTCTGTCCGAAAATTAAGCTATTAATTCCGCTTTAAGTTTATGCTCTCGTACATACGGCGAAAACAGCCTTAAGATTATGTATTCAAAAATTTTGATAATAGAAACTAAGAAAAGTTTTATACTTCTTTTTTATTAATTTTTCTTCTTTTTAACATAATTTTTAAATCTTATCAGTTTATTTAGAGAATGCATGACTAGTGTTGCATAAATAAGTTATTTTATATTCAAGTACATTTTTGGAGCAATTATCTCCTTTCGAAAAACCAAAAAAAATTCATTTAATACATGTCATTCTGACAGCCATCATTTGCGAAAAGAAAAGAGAAACATTTGCCTGCAGATTAAAAAAGCATGAAAATATTTCATAAAAATTAATATTTTATATAAAAAAGAACTAAGGTATTAAATGGACACACGAACAAAGATCAAACTAGTGATTAAAACTTTTTACCGAATGATGTTCTCAAAAAATGATTCATCATGTGATGTTCTTTAAGAAACAAAACCTGAAAAACACTTTTAATTAAAGTCATATATGTTTGACTTATTAATAGTACTTTTAGAAGATATCAATTCTTTTTGAGATATTTGACAACTTTAAGCCTCCACTATTAAATTACGAAACTGAATTTACGATTTGTTTTAATCGCTTTTTCACACTCCATAGCCATTTAACTTGTAATACCATGAAAGGTATGAAGCATGAATATAAAAATATGTGAAACAAGAAGCTTAGCTAAAATAAGTGAGAAACAGAAAAATAGAAGCAATCCAAGCAATCGTGAGGAAATTTAAAAATTTTAAGGTGCATATATTTATTTCTACATAATTATTCCATCAAAATTGTTATTCTGGCATATTTTTTGCCTTGACAAAAGTTATGTAAATTTTGTAAAAAAAAAAAAGTACTGTTAAATTTCTAGAATAGATCTGTATTTCCGAGAATTGAAATTTATTTTATCTTTTTTTTTAATTAAAGAAAAGAAACTCTTTCGCATAAAAAATTTAAAACTTATAAGGGTCAACCCATATGAAGTTTTATTATATGCATATATAAGTACATACTATTATTTCTGACTAACTATTTAAACTATTCATAAATTTCTATCAATTTTGTCTTAGCGCATGCTGTGTGGAAAAGATTTCCCGTGTTTCAAAATGTATTTACCGTTTTACCAAACATTCGGTAGTTAAATAAATTAAAACTGCATTTTAAACCATCAACTTAAAATGATCAGATATTTCGATATAAATTTAAGTAATAATGAAAATTTCCTTTCGTTTGAGTCGAGAGCTGTTTAATCTATCGTTTAATAATGAAAATTTAATAATTTATTTCAGAAATCTTTTAGAATTTTTGCTGCATAGAAGTTACAAAACTCTCCTGATTTTAAATTGAATGTAAACTATCGTAATAACACGAATATCTTCGGCATAGTATAAGTAATGAGACAGAATATCGATAGTAGATTTATTTCGAGGTTTGTGTACTTTGCCATTCTGTCTATTAAGAAATGCTATTAAAAAAAGCGTTTAATTTTGAAATAAAACAATGACACTTCGCTTGTATTGTATTTGTCATTGATTTAATGTATGATAGTATATAGAGAGGTTATGTTAATATATATTCTAAAAAACCCCAATCTAATCAAATTGATCTAGACAGTTAGGAAATTATTTTTTATACCGTAAAAATAGTTTTTCATAATAAAATTTAATCGTCAACGAGCCAATGCTAGTTTTCGGTAACTCTTATAGTGCGTGTACGTTTTATTGGAGGTCCTCTGTTTTTGTTTTTTTGTAAGAAAATTATGTTCCTAGATTTATTCATTCTGTTATTAATTTATTTATTTATTGCTGTTAAATCTTGCTTGTTATCATACTTGAATTGTAGTACATACTATGAATATATATAGTCAAAATTCTCTACCAAAGAGAAATCAATATTCAATAATCATAACTGAAAAAAATTGAAATTGCAAAATAACCAGACTAATATTTTAGGAAGGATATACGAGAAATTAAAAATATAATAGAGTTTAAAATATAAAAAATAGGGATGCTACAGTATTATAAACATTGCTGACATAGGACAGCTCTTATATATAAAATAATTTTTATAAAAGTGGGGTTGAACATGTTTTGTGGCCAGCCAATCTTTCCCCTTTATGTTAACAATACTGAGCAAAAACCTATTGAAAATAATGGATCGAATATTTAAATCCATTACAAGATAAAGGAAACTTACCTAAAAATTGCATTCAAAAATGCAGAGTCCTTGCTAAATCTGAGTACAATAAACGTTATTGCCAGATTCTGGACCCAAATGTAAATTCAAAGCATGAGAATGGTTGAATAGTAGCGCTTAGCAAAAGTATGAAAATAATAGATATAAAATTAAAAAGAGTGCTTACATACTACCATTACTTTAGGGGCACTAGGATTATATATGAATTTAAAAAATAATAATAAATCATTTTATTTAATACTAGAATATGGTGGTAATTTATCCAGGAAAAATGATAAATTTATCATAATAAACTATTAATATTCTAAGGAATTTTAATCCTTACTATTTAGAATTTCTTTACTCAAATAACTATTAATAAAATCAATTGGGTATTTTTGAATTGCGTTGTATATAATTAATAACAATACTTCTGAATATAGAAACATGTACATTACTCTCCCAATGAGGTACTTTATAATATTAAACATAATATATATATTTTCAGGCTTTTATCTGTATTTCGAAAAAATAAAATATGCTAAATGTAGCTTATATGCTTCATTATGTTAAGTAAACCAATAAATTCTTATTTATTACTTTTTTGCTTGATATTTAAATGAAAAATTTTCATGTGAAATTGAAAACGCTTGCAACCTTTCCCAAGATTATAAATACAGTTGGAAATTTAATATATATTTTTAAGAAAATTCAGCATGTGTGATATTTGAGCGAATTTTATTATTATTGAAGTAAAAAAATTTTATACTTTCATATATGTTTTTTAAATATCCTGTATATTAAAATAAAATAAAAGAATTTCTTTACTCTAATAAGCTAAGGAATAAGAACTTAGTAACTCAAGAAATAATATATTTTCATTATGAAAACGAACCCATGAGAATTCCTAAGCTCAGATATAAATCTCAATCAATTAGAAAACAATTTACTGATATGATTATCTCATATATTTGCTCAGCAAAATAGCATTCGATTCAATTGAAATATATTCTAATAACAAATCAGTTGTTTGCAAGTAAACGCCGACCAACAATAATTTCTTAGAAATAGAAATGTGTGGATTCTGTATTGGATTGTTGGAATCCGGAAAAAATTATCTCTGTTATATTCTATTGGAATGACTGGCATCCCAACTAAGCATAGGCAATGCGAATAGAATGCCATCAAAACTATCTCATTCAGAAGCGGATGCATTTAATGATACAATGTTTCCTATTAAGTAACGAACAACATGGATTAAAAGAATTTTTATGAGGCATGTAAATAATTAACTCTCAAATGGGAAAGAATAGACATTGAAAGATCATTGCACGACATTGCTAAATATCTGATACGTGCTTAAAATTTTTATTCACCGTTCGAAATTACTCTTTTTTAAAATTTGCGGTAAGTTTATTAAATTCTACATCAACAAACTCGTGTTTTTTTTCTTTAATGTGACTAGGTTCGGAATCGTGATTTTAAAGCGCATAAATGGATAATTTTCATGATATTTAGTGTCACTTAGATTAGAATACATGTATAAAATAGTTTTAAGGACATTTTGACAAAATTTTTTATTTAAATACAATATGTCGGCAAAAAATTAACTTATAATAAACTCTTTTCAAAATGTTCTCCTTTTGTGAAAAATGCTTCTACCACATAATAATATTTTACCTGTATATAGATCAGACCTCTGTACAGAAGCTCAACTATGATTTTTGAAAAATTCACATTATTTTCAGAGTTACAACCAATTGAAATAATTATCGGCGTTTTTTTTTTTAAATTTCTCCCCTCTGTTGACGTAAAACATGGATAAACCCACTTCTAAGTTATAAATTCCAAAAATTCTAGTTGAGCCTCTGTACAGAGGTCTGAGCTATAGACAGGCAAAATATTATTATAATAGAGGCATTTTTCACAAAAGGAAAATATTTTGAAAACTGGTCATTCTGTGTTCATTTTTTGTCAAAATATTGCACTTAAATAATTTTTTATTGTAATCATATTCTTAAAGCAATTTTATATACATTTTCTAATCTAACTAACACTAAATATCATAAATATTATCCATTTATACGCTTTTGCAAAATCACGGTTCCGAACGTAGTCGGATACCTTAATTATAATGACGCAACAAATAGTTTTTTTTTTTTTTTTTTAGCATGTATAAAAAGAGGTTTTTAAAAAGACACTATTCAAATCTGGTCCATACTTCGAAGAAAAAAAAGAAAGACTTTTCTTTTCATTTTTATTAGACGGTCCCTGTATCTATAGCATGTCTTCCTATCTTTATTTCTTACTACTTTAGATATACTTGAGTCATAATTCTTTCATCCTTGAAAATTACGTTAAGGTTAGAGAGACATAAATATCACTTCGGAAAGGTCAACCTTTTTCTGATATTGAGATCATCATAATTATCGAAGGATTAAAAAAAAAACACCAGATGCAAATTCTTTATAAATTCGTGAGTAATCAATGATTCACGGAAAAAAATGAAACGGGATAATTGATGCATGTGTATAAAAGCAACACGCAATGTTATTAAAAATCAAGACTATTTGTACTTGCTAAATATTCTCCTACTATTAATTAATTCTCTCCCTATATATGCATTTATTTATATTATATGTTTTGTTCAAACTTTCAATCGTTAATAAAATACTTTCTATTCATCCATTCAACTTCAAATACATTTTTTTTAAACTTGTAGTGGTTATATCAATACAGTTATTTAATTAAGTATGTCAATACAGTTTTTTCAAATGTTCATTTATTAATTTCATTAAAAAATGAATAAAGTGTAACAAACAAACAAAAAATAGTCCAACAGCCTACATAGAAAGGAAAGTCTCTCGTTGCGTCCCTGTAACGCAATGGATAGGTCCATCCAAAGGTCGTGGGTTTGAATCCCACTTTGATGGCCTAATTTCTGAGAATGTGATTTCTTTTTACTATACTATTTTATTGGAATAATTAAATTTAATTAATGAATAAAAAGTAACAAACAAAAATAATAGTCCAACATCATATATAGAAAGGAAAACGATAAATTCCAAGGAAAATCACTTTCTATTTTGCCACTTAATATTGAGATTCTGTCATATGTATATACATATTGATATTAAGTGTAATTATTTAATAAAAAGTAACTATACACACACACAGAAAATTTTTCTTTGTTGACCTAAGTAGGAATTCACTTTTTTTTTTTAAATATTACTTGTTATTAAGGGAATTTTTAATATTTATTTGAAGTAAATTATAGTTTAAAGGTAGTTCATACCTTAAAACATTGCTTTAATATTGGACATGGGACTACAAAATATTACAATCTCTCAATTTTTGCTAAACCATCCCAAAATTCAGAACGAATAATCTTTGAAATGCATTTACATCATGCACATAAGAAAATCCTTAATTGGTTTCGAATCAGTACATTTTTAGCGGTGCATGTTTTTTATTTGAAATCATTTAAGATATTTTTCCATTCGATACATTTATAAATAAATTATCAAAATAATCAGTCAACTGAGTTTGATTTTACGTAGGGAAAATATATATATATATTTTAAGTTTTTTTTTAGTTTTCTTTCAAAAAATTTGAATCACAAAGAATATTTTGAATACACAAAAATTATTCTGAATAGAATGAATGAAAACGAAGAGCAGTTGGAAAATACTATATAAGTCACTTATATACCCAAATAATACAAAAAAAATTACTAAAGGATTAAAAATATTTCGATTCCTGAATAATAGTTGTTGTTAATAAAGGAAAATATAATGCACAATTATAATTTCTAATAAAACTTTTCTTCAAAAATTTTTCTCTTTAAATGATAGAACCGCACTTCCAGGCCACAGGTCTGAGGTTCAAATAACAGGCTGAGCAAGGTCGACTCAGCCTTTCATCTCTTCATTGGATCTATAAATGAGTACCAGGCCTGTGCTTGGGAACTAAACACTGGGGGTTTCGCGTCAGACTGACCACCTAACCGGAACATCTAATCATGCACCTCAATGCCCAAGGTCACTTATACTGATATGAGCACAGTAGGCCTTGGCCCTCATGGGCTGTTGTGTCGCTGAGTTTAGTTTAAAGAATAGAACAGAAGACGAATTTACATTTCTCCGCGCACAATAATAAACAAGAGGAATAGTTATGTGACCCTTTCTATTAAAAGAGTTGATTTACAATGTTTATTATTTTTTTATTTCAGGTAGAATATAACTTGCTTTAAAGAAATTTTTTTAAAAGATGTATTTTTTTCTAAGAAAAAGACAATATAACTAACAGGCCGAAATTCTGAAACACATTGCAACTGTAAGTATTTCATTGCTTATTCCTTCCTGATTTTAGCCTTTAAGCCATGGCCTCGGTTGCCTATGGGTAGTCCGACCCTAAGAAGGATGCAAACTTAGAAAATTTTCTCTGAAAGAAAAATGCTATAATATTAATACCCTAATTTAACTAATCTAGAGCACACAGAAAAATTGCAACATGCTATTCATTTCTGATTGAATAAATTTTTTTTATAAATATTTTTTACTTCATATATTTTGTCTCTTGCGCTTTAAAATCAGATGTTTATAATCTTGTTTGTTAAAATGAAAAATTCAATTTTACTGAATTTTCTAAATTTAAAGAGTTAGTGTACAATTTTTACTTGGAATTGTTATAATTTTTTGAAAATATTTTCTTTTGATGTTCTTAAAACCAAAGTTTTAGTAATCAGTATTTATAAACTAATTTGTAATTGAAAATGTCTTATTCCTGTTCATGAAATGGAGAAAGAATTTAATCTTTAATCAAAAATACATTTAAAAAAAACCAATAAAAAGTATTTAATAGTTTTACTCAAATTGTTGGATTGGTCCTTCCTTCTCCGTCCCGTCAAAATGACGGGGTGAGATTTTGCTTCCATTTCTTGGGCCTGGAATATTTCGGGGGGGTGCTGGAGTGTCCTAAAGAAACGCACCAAAAACCCATTTCTTATTCCTAGAAACAGTTTTATTTCTATATTACACAACCTTTGCCCGTTCTAGACCATTTATAATGTAGTTGGAAATGAAATGATTGGTTTATTTTCAGCTATTAATGTTAAACTACACTTCTTTTTTTACGCAGTTTTCATGAATAAATAATAATCACTTTTTTTTTCTACTTTCATGAAAATTATCCTATCATTAAGCAGTGTTGATCTTCAGTCGAAAATTTTGTGCTAATATTTACATTTTTCAAAATAAAAATTGATAAATTCAATGAATGCTCGAATATTTACATGGTGCTGTAGAAACTCCTCATTTCTTTCTCCTCGCTGTTTACAACCAAACGACTGGGTTCCAGCGACTAATACTACAGGAACTGACTTCCCTTGCTTATAAAAACAGAATATAAGCTGATCTCGTAAAGATGGCATGCATTAATCAAATATAATCTATATAAGAATTTGATTTCTATCCATAACTTCGCTGTCACTTTTTTTATGCCAGATTTCCGACACAAAACCATACATTTCTAAGTAAGTCGAATGCTAATATCAAATTTAGCCTGAAGTAATGAAACTGTTATAAAAGCCGAATTTCGGATACAGAGAGCCTCAGGGTGAATGAAAACGGTAAAAAAAATCGTCTGAGGGGAGGTTGATCATCCGAGAGGGCCAGTGAAAGGTGAATCGGGTTGGGAAGTAGGGGATAGACAGTCGCGTGGCCTTTGTTACCACTTCTGTTCTAGTTTCCTTTCCGCTTTTCTGCATCCCCTCCCCACCAAATCGTCTGCAGAGCACACAGATGGGTTTCAAGCGGCCCATGTGGGGCACTGCTACAAGGTATGCCCTTTTTGGCACTTTATCACCCTTCCACATGGCTCTTCTGGGAAACAAAAAAAAACAATTGAATGTTAGTGTTAATTCTTTTAATATTGATTGAAAATGGCGATACAGAAGTATATCGGCATTCCATTTGTTGAAATTTCATTAGTATTTCCTTGGGTGTTTGAAAATGGGATAATAATTGGTGTAGTTATTATATTCTAATAAACAATAAAATTAGTATTAATTTAAGTGGACCTGAGGAGGAAATAATTTAGGGAATTAAAAAAATCATAATTTTAAACATTTTAATAATTTGAACTATGAATATATGCCTAATCTCTCTCTCAGTCGTTACTACGTTATTAATTTGAACTTAAAATTAAAGCAGCAAATATTTAAAATCATTGATTAAACTATAAATAGAGTTCTTACGAGGAAAATATTTTGGAAAAGTCTATTTTTGATTTATAATACCAATCCTTTTAATGATTAAAATATAAACTCTATGTAATCAATTGTTTATTTATTTATTTGTTAATTTAAGTGTTTTTAGTATATAACATTAATTAAATATGCTGAAAAAAATTTAATTGAAATAATTATAGTGCATCATTAGTGGATTTTCCATTGAACTCTCTGACCTACAATATTTGTAATAGAATAATGCTCAATTAAAATTGTGCTAAATGTATATATAATTAAGCTATATTTATATCTGATTCCCTAAAAATACACTATAAATAGTTTGAATCCTTTTCGTGGGAAAAAGAGCACTTGTAACATTCAGAAATTAATTTCTACGTAATTTACTCTCAAAAGCATCTGTAATTTGTTCTGTCAAGATGTTTCCTTTAATGCCAGCACAAATATCTTTCTAGGAGTAACTAAAACAGCTATTTCTACATAAAATCTGTTCGGGTAAATGTTAGAAGGTGTAATCTAGATCCTAATTTCTTGACTGGGCCATTAACAACTAGCAGAATTAATTTTATTGCTAGACCATTATACATCAGCAAAGCTAATTACATTATCTTTCTTTTGCATGTGATCTCTCTGTAGATTCTGTTATTTAACATGTATTAAGATTAATACGATGAAATATGCGCATTATTTCTGAATCAGTTTCATATCGAGTAGATTGTACACAGAAATAAATTTAACAAAAAATATCATCACCGAAAAACTCTATCTTTATCAATAATGTTTAAGATTAAATACGACTATTCGGAGCAACAAAAATTAGAGAAATTCATATAATGTTATATAAGGTTGTGATATTTCACTCTATTATTTCCTAGAAATCTTTCTGAATTCTTCTTAACGGTGAAAATGAAAGAAATCGAATTCATAACAGCCTGTTCATAAATGGTAGACGCTATTAAGAATACAAAAATGGGGCACTGAAGTCATGCTCTATCGAACGAATCTCAACGAATCAAAATACTCAATGATTAGGCGCATTATTCCCAGAAACTGGATGGAATCGTTTGGGAGTACTTTTTGCGTCACCGGATCAACTCGGATGCGAAAAACTTTATAAGGATACGGTTTGGCTATACTTAAATTGTGGTCTCCGTCGCAGTAATTGCTCCCTCCCGCTCTCTGTTGGCAATAATAGAGTAATCATTACACAATGGCTAAGCCATTATCTACCTGAAACCAGATTATCTCATTTGGGAATATCTTTTATACCATCATATGAAAGTGATCCTGCATACTTCGTTCCTAGTCAAGCTATTTACATCAATTAAAACTCCTTTAAAATAAGAATGGTCCTGCCTGTACTATCAAAGACTTACCTACATGTGTTATTGTTGGGACTAAGTAATCCACATTATATTTCCTTTAGATATTTCCAACTTTTCTATGGAGGGAAATGAAGTGAAAGATTATCGGTCAGATCAAATTACAGATAATCATTTGTCAAGGTTCCACCACTGATATTTTCCGAACCATTCTAAGAGCATTTCCCCGTTTATGGTTGTAATGAGAGATTTATGTATTACCATACAGCCATAAAAACCTAATTTGCGAAGCTTCCCGACGAATCGTGCGGCTTGAAATGTGATCGTGATAGATATTTATTTCTTTTGTTGCTTGTTCAGCTATAGTTTTATATTTTCAGCGTTATGGATTTCTTTCCAAACTTTTTTCATTCTTTGATTTTTTTTAATGCTTTGAAATGCATCATTAATCTCTTTTTGACAACTTATCATAATTTTAGATATTTTTTACTGTGGTTTGGATAATATTGACAGTTTCAGGCACTAGTGATCTCCACTATATGAGTTATAATCCCAATATCTTTGGAAATGATTCATATCGGATATTTTACATGAATTTTACTCAATGAAAACATTTTATTTAGCAATAGCTCCAGTGATTAAAAATTTAATCCTTACGATATTATCATTAAGTCCAAATCACGCTGTGTTAAAAATTTACGTTAACTGCTCGTTTTTTTTATTGCTTGTTTTCTACTTGTATTTGTATACATACTGCGGAAAACCAAAAGTTCCTAAACTTATTTCTTTTTTGCTAGTGGAATTCCTGATTCCAATTTTAAGTATGTGGTTCCTAAAATACACGTATGTAATTCTCCTAAATAAACTATTTATTTGTAGTATACTAAAAGTAATAATATTAAACAATTAAACCAGCTCTAAATTAAATGTTTACCAGTAGGTTATAATAGATAGTAATTAAATAATTACGATATAGTGTAAATTTAAAAATTTATAATTAAATAGTTTGAAAATTTTAATTGATAAAACTGAATCATACTTTTAGTTAAATAAATAATACAAAAAACTAACATGCACTATTCCAAACAACATGTACGAATTTATTCCTAAAGCTATTGAATTGGTAGGCCCTGCTAATGAAAATATGAGTGTGTGTGTGACTTATGTATTGATATTAGCAAATTGATATCTGACTCTAATTTAGTGAGAGTTACACGAATATATAATCTATTTTCTTATATGATGTTGGTAAATAATTTTTGTTTTTTTAAAAAACTGTTATACGAATAAAACATTATTACATTCATATAACATTTCATCTAGAATTTTCTATGGTAATTCCTCCCCGTTAATCAATCATAACGTACTTTTAAATTTTATTATGACATTACATTATTTTACCATTATTAAATTATTGTATTAATAATTTTTTATCATAGAGCCCCCTTAGTTCATATTATGAATCCCTTAAATATAGTATTTGTTTATAAACCCCTCAAAGTTCTTGTGAACCCAGGTTGAGAAGCGTTGCTCTGAAGGAATCTAAAAGATAAAATATAATTTAATTGAAATGACTGATGCGATTGTGAAGATTTTTAACCATTCCTATTGAGAATTTTAGAGTATGATTATTTTCAGAAGAAAGAGAAATATTCCTTGAAAAAGAAAGTAAATAAAATAAACAAAAAAGTACTAATACTAAATATGCAGACAGAAAATCATTGTTTAAAATTTAAAGAAATACATACCAAATTAAGAAATAAGTAGCAAAAAGTTCTTAACTTATTTTAAAATTTTTATTCCATCGCTTCGATTTAGATTTTTTTTTAAAAAAAAGCTACACAACTAAAATTTTTACGCATAACAAGTAATATAAAAAATATTTTTAAAGTCCATTACTTCTTAGGTCAACGAAGAAAACATTTATTTTAGTTACTTCTTATTAAATAATTACAATTAATATAAATATGTATATACGTATGACAGAATCACACTATTAAGTGGCAAAACAGAATGAGATTTCGCATTCTATGTATGATATTGGACTAATATTTTTTGTTTTTTACTCTTTATTCATTCATAAATCACATTCTCAGAAATCAGGCCATCGCTGGTAGGATTAGAAGCCACATTCTTTGAGTGAGGGGTCTAATATGCTATCCATTTCACTACAGGTACACAACGAGCAATTTTCCTTTTTATATATGGTGTTAGACTATTATTTTTGCTTGTTACTATTTATTCATTAAGTTTAACTAATAAATTAATGTTTGAAAAAACTGTATTAACATCAAGTGTCCTCCACTACAAGTTTTAAAAAAATGTATTTGAACTTGAATGGATGAATAGAAAGTATTTTATTAATGATTGAAAATTTGAACAAGATATATATATATATATATAGGGATATTGTAAACTAATAGAAGGAACTGAAAAAAGCAGGAAGAACTGGCTGGTCAAAGAAACATAAAATTGAAATAAATTTCTAATCATATGTCTCACATATATAATATGTATGTCTAATATATATACGTATTCATCAATTAAACACATTTATAAAATATACGATCAATAGAAAAAATATAAGAATCTTTTACTTAATAATTAAGGAAACATGATATCCAATTTAGTTTCTTTTGTCAATTCTATACATTTATAAGAAATCGCAAATCAGCTGGATAACAACGAAAAGTATTGCTTATCTCAGACAGCGATACATCGTGACTATGTAACAAAATCTTGGCTTATTGAGCAGCTCAAGATGAGATCAGAAAATGAAACGATCAAAGATGCACCAAAAATGAATAAGAAATGGAGAGTGTGTGGGCAAACAGAATCACACATACGATCTGAATCTACGGAGATCATTAATATTTAATCTACTCAACGTGTATTAATATTAATACTCGCTCGAAATTCCATGCAATCACGTAAGTGCTATATATAGAAAACACATAAGCTATACTTATAAATTGCCTTTAAACTCAACTACGAATGTTTTTTTTTTCATTTTAACTACTGTTTTAATTGTTGTGGGAGATTCTGATTACAAGATTTAAAAACTTAGTTTTTAAATGAGATAAAATGTTTTCTAGTTTATATAAATAAAGAATAACGGAAGAAAACAAATCGGATTGGAATTATTAGTAATGATAATAAACGGATTTCATGCATGCTTTACAATGCCACCCATCCGGTATAGTGGTTAGTGACACTAATTGCTGCGCCGTTGAGCCCGAGTTCGAATCTTGGAGAAGACACAAGGATGTTTGTAAATGTATAATAACTGTGCGGTATGGGGGTACTCTAAATATCCATCGAGACGTAGTCCTTTCGTAGGGTTGGTGGAAGGGGAAGAGAGAGGTGGAAGGCCCCTGACCACCTCCATAGTATTCTCCTTCAAAATAGAGATGGAAATGAGCCAAATCGACAGGCTTACATAAGCCCTTTGCCTCGATGAATTTCGTGGTCCTCAATCCGACACCGTGAGACAGGTGGTATTAGAAACAACAACGCATGCACAGAGACTTAATTAGAATGAACTAAAACTTTCTTTTATTAGTATTATTCTCGCAATTCATAGTTTTTTTGCTTGAAACATGAATATGCTCTTCACGTTCGCATGCCTCAATATTTTACACAAAACACTTATTAAATAGACATTTTCTCAAATGTAGTTCATTTTCCAAAACCATTTTTCCTGAAGTTTATTTTAATAAAAGAAATTTTGAGCATTTTGTAATTTCTTCATAAAATTTTTCGTAAGAAACACACTTGCATATTTCTTAAAAAACAGTACACATAATGCTTTTACTTAATATATATATACATATTTTTTTAAGTAACTCTGATAATTAATTTTTCTTAAGAAACTCTTTTTATATTACAGTCCAATTAATAATAAAAAATATTAACCTACTCCTCATAATAGTTAGTTTCCTTATAAGAAGTCAAAATTTTCACTTCCTTATTATTTCAATAAGGAATTTATCACTTGTTTCATCTAAAAATATTTTAATTAACAAATTTAGACCTACTGTGTATTCATGTGTAAACATTTATGTGCACATGCTTCACTCTCAAGAGATGTATACACTTTGTGTAAATGTGATACAAGTAATTATAATTTTACTTATACAAAAGTAATAATTAGATATAAACACGCATCCCCAGAATCACTAGGCCTCAAAATGCTGGTAAAAACAGTTTATATCTTAATAAAAACTATATGTGGTTGTCCTGGAATTTTTCTTCCAGAACTAAAAATAGCAGGATCTTTGAAACAGATCCTTGATGTTATAAGGAAGCTAATTTGTATTTTTGTCATTTTATTGTTCCATTAACTAAGTAAATTGATCCAATAACCAAATTGATAGTTCTGTTAAGTTACCTTCGTTCGTTAACGAAGAGTATATTTTTACACACTATCGCATTTCGAATTGACAATCCTGAGGTTTTTTAACGATCTGGTGAGATTCTCTTATGTAATTTTGTATTTGAGTAACGTACAAATAAAGTTTTTTCAAACGCAAGTTTTTGTTTTTCCAATTACTCGATTTTTTTCTTTATGACGCAGAAACATTTTACTTGTTTATGTTTAATTTCCTATAACTTCTGTGTTTCTTAACATTTCTATATTTCTTTTTATTTATTGAGATGTTTTCCATGTGTTTGCATGTTTTGAGAAAAAAAGAATTAAATTAATATAAATATGTATATACATTTGACAGAATCACTATATTAACTGGCAAAATATTTCTTCAATTTTTCTTTCACATGTTTCATTTTCCATTTTGTTGCCTCCTTGACTCAGGCTAGAACCCAGAATGAAAAAACAATCTGAAAAAGAATTTTTTTTCCAGCCATCTACACGCTTCACCACAGACGGTATTTATTCCTAAATTTATATCCTGCTAAATATCTTTAAAGATAATTTTTTTTTCTCCCAATCAAACCCTTATCTCTTTCAAACTAAAATTAATTATTAAATGTAATAATAAATTAATATTTGGAAAAACTGTATTAACATCAAACGTCATCCACTACAAGTTTTAAAAAATGTATTTGAACTTAGTGGATGAATAAAAAGTATTTTATTAACGACTGAAAATTTGTGAACAAGATATATAAATATATATATGGAGAGTGCGCACTAATAGTAGGAATTGAAAAAAAGAAAGACTGAATAAAGAATTCATGATTTGAAAAATGAGTTAAAAAATCGGAAAAGGGTGCCATACATATTAATCCAGTTCTTGATGTGAGCTTTCTGTATTAGGTAAATTGTATAAAACGAGTATTATTCAAAATAACAAATGATTTTTGAGTTTGAAACAAAAAATATCTGTTTCATTATGGCTTATTAAAGTTTCCTTACAAGAGGAATCTTAGCTGTGATGGATCTTCTGTAATTCGATTTTTGTAATCGTAAAATATTCGAAACATTTGAAGGGCAAAATCAGTTAATCATCGAGTGATGAATTTCAGAAAGCCAATATTTTCTGAAATTTATCCCCTCTGCTTTGAATAAAATATTCTTTTGTGCATGGTTACATATTTTGGAGTGAATATTTAAAGTATTCCAACAAAGACTAAGGAAGATCCTTATATAGTGTAGCAAATTTTTTCAAAAATTGGATAAATATCTTAAAATTGGTATTATGTAATTTAACATTTATGATATACAATATATTCGGTCCCTGAGTATAGTCGAAAGCATCATCTATGCACAGAAAAAATAGCATTCAAAATTCTTCTGTTTTTATGGGGGGGGGGCTCTTTTTCTTGCTGTTGTTGTTATTCCTCAGTGATCGTAATTCGCTAAAATATTTTAAATATTCAAGGAGAATATCGAGGGAAAACAAAGTAACTTCATTTTATATCAGTCACAAATCAGAACTGCTTCAAGTAGTCAATTCAGTTAATACCTGTCAAAATAGCTCATTATTCTAAAGTAATCTTAATAGCGAATAGCTTTATACATGAGAAGTCAATTTAGGATGACCGAACGTTAATTACATAGAAAAGCTTCTTGGCATCCGTTTTACAAATTCTAAATATGTGGAGACAATTTAAATTATATACTGCGTTAGAAATTGATTGAGTAGTTGGATTAAATATCTAATTGATACTCTGAGCACCTGAGACGAAAACCTATAGTTTGAGAATGGGAAACATTGCATGCACTAACTAGAATATAATTACATATATATATAATTTGATCGCATATATTAAGCATTATATATATTGAAATTACATAAGATGTTCAGTTAAATTTAAAGGGTTTGCGAAATTATAGTTAGTTGCTCAAATATGCATTAAACACATGTTTATAAGTTTTCGAAGCATGTTTTTATAACTTAAAAACGAGCTTTTGTGTGCATTCATATATTAAAACGGACAAAAACTTCAAGTAAGTTTATATAAAAGAAGAAACTTGGTAAAATGTCCTTGAATTTTAATATCATAGTATCCGAGTCGTATTCAGAATTTAGTCAATAAATTGGCTTGTAATAAAAAAAATTCATGACATCTATAATAAGTACTGACAAAATGGTTTGTTTAATACTCTGGTAATTTTTAAAGGTAACACATATTCGATTAAATGTACTTAAAATTTTGTAATCTGATGATAAAGTTACTTTTTTTTAGCAAGTTAACAGTACATTTAAATATATATTAATATTTATATTATTTTTTTTTTCAAATTTCTTTGAAATTAGGTTCTTTGAATTTAATTTCCATTTCTGTATTATGAAAATAAAAGATTTTTTAAAGTATTTCCAAACTTTGCTGAGAAGATGCATTGAATTTTCGGAGAACCTTAGAAATTATTCCTCAAAAAAAAAAAAATCTTTATTGGTTTAAATTAAATTATCTAGTTGAACTATATCAATTAGTTAATAAAAGTTATTTGAGTTATTCATGGTTTTACAACGATCAAGTAATTCCTCGAGAATTATTGCTTGACCAATTAGTTATCATTTTCACACAACCAATCATTTATCATTCAACTCATTTTTAAAGGTCCTAAAATGGAAAAAATAAGGTACTAAGTAATTGTCTTTACACAATAAGGATCATTAAGTGTCAGGGGTTATCTTAAAGCGGATTTATTGTATCTATTTTATTGTGCGTGAAATTAAACAATAATTTTCATCATCACTATACTTATCTCGGTATTATATATACTTTGATATCACCTAACCGTCTCAATAATTGTGATCAATAGAACTCAGGCATCGATCCATCAAAATGATGGGGCGAAATTTCATTATTAAATTCTGGTCTGGCTTTCGGGCCTTCTTCAGTCAGTTGGGTGGACATGTTTGGGTTACGGATATTCCTTTGTTGTCGTCGTGGATCACCCGTTTCAATACTATGCGCAGATGAGTTGGCGACTTCTGCGAAGCAGCTGGATGATCAAAATAATACAATCAATCATACTGCACCCCAACGGTCAGAATAAAAGTGCAACCCTGTACTCAATGGTACTCGCTCCTCTAGTCCCTGGACCGTTAGGGATCCAAACAATAACAGCACGTGCCCTACTACGGGATCTAGGGGTTTGGGGAGGGGGGATCTCAAAGAGCAAGGGATGGAAAAGGATGAAAAAAAATCCCTCCCAGCTTTCCTCACTGAGTGATATTTTGTGATAGAACAAGAGCTGGGCACGCGCGCCACGATTAAAGAGGGGAAGGAAAAAGAAAAGAAAAAGAAATTAACCCTAAAATTCATGGGGATATATTTTCATCCGCCATCTGGACACTACTGAATAGGTAGAAAGGGAAAGTGAATGTGTGCTCATTGGCGAGTTGTAGTCGAGTGAACAGACAGCTGAGGTTCTGGTCTGTTACCCCAGGGAATGGTTTATAAACTACTAGAACCAGGAAGAATGACGACATAAAAACTTTTCATTTTTCTTGTTGTATCAGTTTCTGTGAACACATCCGCGAGAAAAATTTGTAACAGTGTTCACCAAAGAGAACTTTCGGAGCAGATGGTTGAGCAAAGTAAAATACCAGCCCCCCACTAGAAAGCTGAATGGTTGAGGAGTTTCGTTACGTATTAAGTAACGGTACAGGGGTCACGTTTGTTCAGGTGCTGACAAAAGTAACAGTCGATGGATGATTCCCAAATTATTCATAATTATTATATTTTACATTAAAAAATAAAATATGGTATATTATTAAATGTTACACAATAAGATAAAAATAAATCTTGATTAAAATGTTAAGGTATCCTAGTACATTTGGAACCGTGATTTTAAAAAAGCGCATAAATGGATAATTTTCATGGTATTTAGTGTCACTTAGATTAGAATACATGTATAAAATTGTTTTATAAGGACATTTTGACAAAAAAAATTACTTAAATACAATATTTTGGCAAAAATTAACTTAGAATAAATTTTTTTTCAAAATGTTCTCCTTTTATAAAAAATGCTTCTAAAATAATAATATTTTGTGTGCTTATATAAAGTAAAGACTTCACCAGAGAGTGTGAACTTTTTTTTTTTTTGGAAAAATTCACACTATTTTCAGAGTTACAACCCATTGAAATAATTATCGGCGTTTTTTCTTAAAATTTCTCACCTCTGTTGTCGTAAAACATGGATAAATCCACTTCTAAGTTATATATTTCAAAAATTCTAGTTGAGACTCTGTACAGAGGTCTGAGCTACATACAGGCAAAATATTATTATAATAGAAGCATTTTTCACAAAAGGAGAATATTTTGAAAAGGGGTCATTCTATGTTCATTTTTTGTCAAAATAGTGAACTTAAATAATTTTTTATTGTAATAATATTCTTAAAGCAATTTTATATACATTTTCTAATCTAAGTGACACCAAATATCATAAATATTATCCATTTATACGCTTTTGCAAAATCACGGTTCCGAACGTAGTCGGATACCTTAAGATGTAACAAATTAAAGCAATCCACGTGTTTTTCTCCAAATTAGGATTCGAAAGTAGACTTTATTCCATTTACAGAATAATATATAATGCAACAATGAGATTGTCCCGAACTCTCACCCTTTAAAGTACTAGAATGCACCAAAGGAATGACATATAAATAAAACCAACACTTTTATTATGGCCATCAAATCGCTATCTAAATTCATCCTAAGCTAAGGGAATCATCATATTAATTGCTAATTTAAATATCTATAATAATTAGTTCAATATTTATCTTGACAATCAGATCTATAATAGTACTAGAGTTCTAAATTGTTGGTCTTTTTACATGAACCTCGGTAGCTTCAAATATTATAACTTCAAAGCTTTAGCTTCAGCATGACAACACAATCACCAACCCTTCTCTTTGCCATTTCACTTGACTTTAAATAGCAATTCTCACTAACATAAATCGCGGTTTCTTTACAGAAAGCGGTTTTATAATCATACAGTGTATAAAAGGTATTTTCCCTAGAGGATTGCGAATAGAACCCGTTACAATATATGTAATCATTTTAAGGAAGGATGTTCAAACAAGAAAAGAAACTATGATGACTGAGTAACCGTAGCACTAATATTTACAAAAAATGAAATAAAATAACTATCCCAATCAATAAAACAATTTTTAAAACTTTTGCATCAAAAATATTACGAGAAAACTTATTCTTCTAGGTACAATTTCCGAGAAAAAATTAGATACAAAATATTTGAAGGTAATATTTTCCGCATTAATCTACAGGTATTTACTCTACTGCACGTGTTTTACATATATATTAACACAGAATGCATAGTCATTCAATTATACATTAACAATTTTTTTAGTGACAAAACCTTGAGGTTTATTGTTAAAATCCATTTCTAAAATGGATTAAAAAAAGGGGACTGTATTATATTAAATTTAATTAGACGTAATTAATGCAACACAAAAAAGGAGTAAAAAAAAAAATGGTGCTTAAATATCGAATATTCTTGCTTCTTTATAGAATATTAGATTTTTTAATTATTAACGCTACATCTACGAATATTTAGACATATTATTTACAAACAAATATAAGATTAGTATATTTACCTTTTATCACATCTTCAATTTCCAAGCATTTTTAAGTGAATATTTTATATAGAAACTTTTGAAAAGTATTTTATACTTACACTTAAGAATCTAAGACTCAAATACATAGATGCAGAATTTTATGAAATTTGAAATTTATATATATATATTGTAATAATAATATCAATAATAAAATGAAAATGAATAACTAATAAACCAAAACAAATAGGAGCTAAGCTATTAGTAATATCACTAAGAACATGAAAAACACATGGAGCCTATATATATATAGGCTTATTTCACACATGATGAAATCTCTATCAAGTTAACTAACTACGTTAATTAAGTTGATTAATTAACTCAATAAAATAGTTAAATACTACAATCACAATAACATACATTCAATCATTCTTAATAGTAAGGACAGCCACACTATCGTAATGTACTCCTATTATATAATACTTTATCCAATACTCATACAGAATTTTAAGAGTATGCATAGGATGTGTGTTAGTATAAAACCTATTACTCTCATTTGCTTTTATATTCAAATGAGTATTAAAATATATGTGTTTTTTAATTTGTTTAAAGTTATTTGGAAATGTTTTGTTACATAGTAACTCTTACTATTTTCTTTCGCGTCCTCTCTTTAAGTTGTTTAAATACTAGTAAGGATTGTTAACAACTAAAATAAGCCCTCGTTTGAAAGATACTGAACGATTGCAGTTGTGAAACTAATTTGGCCAACTTTCAGTTCGATGGTTCTTTATTTTTTTTTAAATCATAGAAAGACAGAGCAACCACAAAAGGTTAAATCCAATCTTCCTGTAAGTGAATACTCCTTATCCTCTTTGAATAGCGACTGGAGGGAAGAAAGACTTGTCTTTATTTCAGTTACGTTGAATGATAAAAGACTATTGTTGTAATAGACAGACACATATTGATAGCAATAAGCAACTACATTTTAATACGAGGTCATTAACTGCTTGAGAAATTACAAAAATAGCAGAACAATTATAAATCTTGGCATGGCTAAGATTTCAATTTTGCTGTTCTTCTTGACCGACGAAAAATTTTAATTAAAATCAAAAAATTGTGAAAACCCTTTCAGGTTTCTTAAAATTTTGATCTATTTCTGAAACATACCCTCTCTTAAAAATTTATCTTAATTTTGGACAAAGCCTTATATAAGAGACTCTGTTACAGGCAACGAAAAAGCCATCTTTTTTTAAAACAAGTAATATTAAAAAAAAAATAAAGTCAATTCCTACTTTGGGTCAACAAAAATTTTTTTTTTTTAGCTACTTTTTATTAAATAGTTACAAATTTATAAATATGTATATACATAGGACAGAACACAACATTAAAATGATAGTTAATTTTTTTTAATTATCATTAAAAATCAAATTTTTGTCATCCGGGAAAAAAACGTGTATATAAATTTTTAAAATTTAACTGAATGCTTTAAAACGTGAGGAAAAAAAAAACCTTTTTAAAATTTTTTACACAAGTCCCCAAAATAGTGCTAAGTCGCCAAAAAAAGATTCCAACCTTTTATTTGTAAATTTAAATAATTGGTTTTTAAACAATTAATTTTTATTAATTATAATTAAATTACTGTATTGTTCCAAAAAAAATTCATGTTTTAAAAAATTTTAGCTCAATTGGGGTTCTTTAAAAAGTATGTTATTAACAATTGAAAATTTCCCCCAAGATAAATAAATAAAAGTGTGAGCTAATAGTAGGAATTGAAAAATAATTTTAAAAAAAAAAAACCCGACTGATTTGTTTTGTGTTATTTTATGGATTAGATCGCTGATTGCCAATTAATCAATAATTAATTCTTCGCGGTTCTTTTCTTAATAAGTTGAGCCATCACAATTATTATCCTCGTTCCTTGACAATATTTCAAAATGACGTGGTCAGTTACTAATAGCCCTCGAATTATTCCTATAGGTGCGCCATCAACTAACAATATCAATCAAACAGCAGCCCTTTTCCTAAGTGGGAAGTCTTAGAATCGGCTCATTTCGTGTAATGGCTTTCTAAGGAGTAGAATATGAAATATTCATGAAATATTTTCAAATGATGTATCATTCAATCAATTATATTTAAATATGTCGTAATTCGTAACTTTATTCAAACAGTAAGTGTGCAACTCCGAGATTGATTTTGCTTTTGTTTTTTCAAACAGAAGATGTTTTAATTAAATCTTGACCCGAGAGGTAACAAGTAACTAAGACTAAAATTACAAAGTACCATAAAAGTAAAACCATTTCTTTTGGGAAATTTATATATATGTATATATATATATATATATTAGATAGATAGATAGATGTGTGTGTGTGTGTGTGTGTGTGTGTGTGTGTGTGTGTGTGTGTGTGTGTGTGTGTGTGTGTGTGTGTGTGGTGTGTGTGTGTGTGTGTGTGTGTGTGTGTGTGTGTGTGTGTAGACGCTACCTGATCTCTGCTGGGTATTCCCTGGTGTAGTATGACTATGCATTGTTTTTTAAGTTAGTGACATTTAAGACATAGCATTAAGCTTTCGATTGAATTGGAAAAACATTATTTTAACACTCGTCAGTTGATTTAAAAAGGATAGGGCTTGGATTTCTAAGCCAGAAGTATATATTTATCTTTTACACCCCAGTAATTCTTCATTAGAGCCAATTTCCGCAAAACCCAATTTTAGTATTATAGATCCAGGCTCACAACGAGAAAAGTACAATTGCCAAATTTGAAATCCATAAGTCTAATAGTTAAAAAACTGGACTTTTTTTGTCTACAACCCCTCTTCCTCATAATTCCCTCAATACCCTCGAGAGTTGATTTCTTTCAAAACCCGCTCTAAGCGTATCAATACTTAACAGAAGAAACATGCTTGCTAAATTTCCAGCGTGTAGGTTTAATACTTGAAAAAAGGGAATTTTCACCAATAACACTCCCGCAAACCCCTTTGGAAGTAGATTTCTCAAATCCCGTTCTTAGCGGATCTGTACTCTAGATTTCGCCAATTTTCATGTCTGTAGTCTTAATAATTCAAAAACGGGAATTTTTTTTTCTTGTCAATAACGCTCTTGTAACATCCACAATACCTCTTAGGAATTGATTTCCACAAAACTCGTTCTTAACGAATAACTACTCAACAACAACACAAAGTGTACGTCGAATTTCATGTCTTCAGATCTAATAGTTCAAAAAATGGACATTTTTGACTATAACGCCCTGGTAAGCCCCTTGGGGGTTGATTTCTACAAAATAACGAGTATTTAACGAGTCACTACTGAAGAAAAGAAACATGACTGCCAAGTTTAAAATCTAGGTGTAATAGTTCTGGAGATGAGTGAATGAGTCGCATTTCATCTATATATATATAAATGAGCACAAATGTTGAATGTTTGATTGTTAAGTGTACATATACATGCCTAAAAACTTATTCAGTTGAGTTTCCATCATATTTCTACACGGTATGTCTTTACGAGGAACTTATCTACCGTATTCAAAAGGCCAAAAATACATGTATAGTGAAAGTTACATCGATTTTACAAATATCACTGCTTATTTATAAATTCTTAAATACATCAATAGAATTTAAAGATCTTATAAAACTGCTTTTATAGTAGTAAAGGGGGCTCGAAATCCTTCCCATTGTTATTAAGGTATCCGACTACGTTCGGAACCGTGATTTTGCAAAAACGTGTAAATGGATAATATTTATGATATTTAGTGTCACTTAGATTAGAAAATGTATATAAAATTTTTTTTAAGTATTATAGTAAAATTATTTAAGTACATATTTTGACAAAATGAGCATAAAATGACCCATTATCAAATATTCTCCTTTTTGTGAAAAATGCTTCTATTGCAAAAATATTTGCCTATATAAAGATCAGCCCTTTTGTACAGGGGCCAACTAAAATTTTTTAAAAATATATAATTTAGAAGTGGTTTATCCATTTTTTAACAACAGAAGAAATTTTAAAAAAAAAACGCCGATAATTATTTCAATGGGTGGAAAATCGAAAATAATGTGAATTTTAAAAAAATCATACTAAACCTTTTGTACAAGTCGAGCAAAACAGACAAATTTATTTTAAATAAAAATTTTTTAAAAGGAGAACATTTTAAAAAGGTTTTTAATTTAAATTTTTTTTCCCCGAAATATTGTATTTAAATAACTTTTTTTGTCAAAATGTGTCCTTAAAACAATTTTAAACATGTACTCTAAGTGACACTAAATATCATGAAAATTACCCATTTATGCGCTTCGGATACCTTAAAGAAACCCTGTGCCGTTATTTTCTGTGGCAGCTCAAACTGTGCAAAACAATTGCGCGACTCATTGAAACAAGCCAGAACTATAAGGATTCGTTTCACTGAAATGGTTTTATTTTATTTTCATTTCATTCGAAACTAAATAGATTGGTAGATATGCAGTATTTTAATGGTCACACAAACGGTTTCTTTGTTTTAAAAAGGAAGTATTGCTTCCTCTGACACGTATACTTGAAGGAAATTGTTATTTTCGTAAATTGCTTAGGTTTCTTGCCCTTCAAGGTTGTTTACCCCTTCTATGCTGTTTTATTTCCTAACTCTTTTTATTTTTAGGAGAATTAGTTGCGTCTTAATGTAGTCACCTTATACGAAAGTTTACGAACTCGATTTGTATACGAACTCGATTTGTTTTATTTTTTAAAAATGAGTCCCGATTCACTACATATTGCGTAAGGAGAAAAATTAATCCCATTAGTCTAAGAGTGAGAATATTGTAGACCGATTGCATTTTGTGCTGCTGGAAAAAATTATAAGAATTGCTTAGTAACAAATAAATCACTCTCCATTTTAATCAAGCTGTGGCGTAATTAAAGTACTTTATTATTAGTACAAAAATGGATGATATTGAGATAAATTTATATATAAAAAAGAAAAACGACTCACTCATCTCAAAATCTCAGGAACTATTAGAACTACGAAGTTTAAATTTGGCAAGTATGTCTCTTTTGCTGAGTAGAAACCCATAAAGGACAGCTTTGTGGAAACCGACTCTCAAAGAGGATTGCGGGATAGTTTTAGATAGAATTTCCCATTTTTGACCTACAAATTTGAAATTTGGTCAGCAATTTTCTTTTGTTGAGTAGAAATCCTCTGAGAATGTGTTTTGTGGAAATCGACTTCCAAGGAAGTCACAGAAGCTTTTTAGATAAAACAAATTTCAATGTTCTTGTACTATTAAACCTACAGGTTTGGAATTTGTCAAGCAAGTTTCTTTTATTGAGTTGAAATCCATTAAGGACAGCTTTGGAAACCCCCCTCTTTAAAAGGGATTGGGGGTGGTTTTTGAAGAACCGTTTTTTTCCACAAATTTGTTTTGGGTTTGCAATTTTCTGTTGTTGAGTAAAAATCCTCTGAGAATGTCTTTTGTGGAAATCGACTTCCAAGTGGAGCTTTTTAGATAAAAAAAAATTCAATGTTCTTGTACTATTAAACCTACAGGTTTGGAATTTGTCAAGCAAGTTTTTTATTGGTTGAAATTTTAAAAAAGGGGGTTTTTCAAACGACTTGGAGGGGGGATGGGTAAAAATGTTTTTGGCAAAATTTAAATTTTTAAAAAAAAACTGGGGAAATCCTCCTAATACCTGAAACCCCAGGACTTTTAATAAAAATTAATTTTCTTCCATTTAAAAATAAGGTGGAAGAAGCAGGTAACTGTGTTCTTAGCCAAATTTTAAAGGTCTAAGCCGATTTTAATCCGGATTTGGTGGGTTTGGATTTCGAGTAATTGATGCTTTTTGAATGATCATGCGTAAAAAAACTGCTCAAAAACCCAGTTGGGTTGTGAAAATTTGGGTTAAGGTAAAATTTAAAAAAAAGGCTTAACCGGTTTAAAAAGGGGGAGCGGGAAAAAAAGTTAAAAAATAATTTCCCGTTTTTTTTTTGAAAGTAAACGTTTTTTGTGAAAAACTGAGAGTTTTTTACCATTAGTTTAAAAAAAAATTAAAAGGTGTCAAAAAAAACCACAGGGGAATAAGCCATTTTTATTTAATCTCTTAAAATGTTTTAAATTTTCCTTAATTATAAAAAAATACCCACAATTTTTAAAAGAGAAAAAAATACATGAATTTCGTTCAACCCCATTTCAAATTTCATGAACACTTTCATGTGATAATCCACTAATGATATCCAAAATTTTCCTTTACGTGACCTTTGTAAAATATATATATATATAAGTGAAACAGTTTATTTTTTCAACTATAGCCAGAAGTACCTAAAGTACTTCATTTTACGTATTGAACTTATATTAATTTAAACGACAAAAGGTAGAGGTCAATAAGAAAATTATGCAAATAAAAAATACAGTATGACCTTTATTTAACTAAGTTGCTAAATTCCGAATAAAAAGCTCGTTATAAGGAAAATTCGTTAAATAGAGATTCATCTTTTAATACATTTTAGAGACCACATAAAACAAATTTTAAACACGATATGTTATTTAAAAGTAATTATTCATACTTTTTTTGAAAATTAATACCTATTAATTTTGTATATCTTAGCCATCAAAGAGAAATCTGCAAGGAGAACAAGAAAAAAAGAAAAACAGGAATCACTATTTTTTAACCTTAAAAAACAATTTTATTATTAAAATTGATGAATCTTTTAATGAGATTTTCTAATTTTGAGCCTACAAGTAATTTTAAACATACATTATTTTATAACCAGTCATTTTAAGCAAACACTACCACATGTGTCCTTACGTTTAATTACTGATAAAATCTGTTAATTTTGTTTGAGGTTTTTGTTTGTAAAATTACTGTCATTTCATTGCTCTAGGGGAGATGGTAAAAGAAGTTCAAGGTCATTGATCACCATAAATGTGTGTGCTAAATGAGAGTATAATTTGAAAAATTTTATAAAATATTTTAAAAATAGGGACAGAAAAAAAATCGAATCACAAGAAAAACATTTCGTTAAATAGAAAATGCACTTCGCTATTTGGAGTTAATTTACGAAAAGAAAATAGTAAAATTTTCTTGGTTCCATGAAAAAGTTCGCAAAAGAGAGGTTCGTTATATAAATGTTTTTGTAATTCTAAATTACAAAGAAATATACATTGGTGTGCAAAACTTAAGCAACAATGTAAAAATTTAGCAGATAACCATGAAATTGCAGAAAGAGGAGGTCTGGAGATCGGGTACACGGGAACACGTAAGTCAGTACAGAAACGTCATGTGGCATGCAAGTATCAGGAACAAAACGTCAGAAGCGATGTGACGTACGCAAAAACGCGTGATGTCGGCGCGCGCTGCTCAACAGTAGGAATGAAATGAAGGACGGAGACACAATTCACCATATTCTCTGCAAGTGCCAGTGGGTCAGTTCGTAGAAATATGGCTAAGAAGAAATCACCTGGACGACTTCACACGTGGAAGAATGATCCGAGCTGGAGGAGGGCGTACTGTCACCAGTGTGGCACTGCAGGGGTTCCGGAATCCAGCAAGGTGTCGTTTCGCGCGCTTGGAAAGCGTTCAAACCACAGGTACACTGTTAGAAAAGGTTGGTGTGGCCGTCCGAGGACGACAACTTTGCAGAGGATGACCGATATATCATCCTGCAGGCGAAAAAGTTCGACAGCAGTCAGCGGCGCAGTAGCCAGAAACTCTGTACAGCAGCCCAACAGGTCGACAAGGGTGTAGCGGTTTACTGGCGGCCGGGCACGCCTGCAAGGGGCTGTTCTGCGCCCACTGCGTCTGAACGCGCTGCCTCCCGTTCAGGAAAGATGGCCAACTAAGCCGCGTTTACAGTGGGCCAGGAAACTGCAAAACTGGACAACTTCAGGTAAATGGATTCGTATTACTCTTTACGGATGAGAGTCGGTTCAGTACCAGAAGCGATTCTCAACGCGTTTGGATTTGGAGAGAGATAAGTTGGTTTTGTACCAATGCGCAAAGAAAGACATCGTTACGGTGGTCCTGGAGTTCTTGTCTGGGTTGGCAGCCGCCGCTGAGAACAGCCGGAACTGAGCTTCCCATTTTTCGACAGAAAGTTAACTTACGGGGATCTTCATGCGAGGGCGCTGCACCCCATCTGCATCTTTTCCGAGGTGCCATTGGCCCCAGGCTTTATACCGCGGATGACATTGCCACATCGCACTCTTGCTGTTGAGGAGCTGCTGGAAAGTGAAGATATCACTCCGGTAGGACGTGGCGCCCGATTTGATATCGAACGCATGTGTGGGGATGCTTTGGGGAACTTGCGTATTGCCACACTCACATCATCAGTACAACCAACAACTCAAGCAGATGTTGATTGAAGATGGGCACTCTACCTCAGAAATGTTGCACCAGCTGGTTCTGGTATGCGGAGACGGTGCAAAGCAACCATTAGCCAAGTAAGGGGAGGGCATATACCATAAATAAGGAACATCACCACTTGTTGATTTCTTCCTGTTGGATAGACAATCATAGTCGCGATATACGTTCAATAAAGCTTGTTTTGTTTGATTCCATACCGTATGCGTTGTATTATTCCTTTTTCAACTTAGTACTTTCGTCATCCTTTACGTACATAATACTCTCTCCCTCATTTCAGAATTTCTTGATACCTAGATGATTTTTCGTGAGAGTTATGGCAATAAAACCCACCTGTTGTAAGTTTTGCACACCAGTGTGTATATTAAGCACGATTAACAACATTGTTGTTATCATTCGTCGAAAGTGTCTGGAAGGGAAATAAACCATTTAATTATTTTTTTTTATTTTAAAGTAAGAATAATTTATATTTCTGAATATTTTGCAAGTGATTTGCTTTGATTATAAATTGTGACCAATTTTCCTTTAAAAATTATTTTTATCATTTCTTCTTAAAATTTTAAGTACAAAAGACCATGATATTCCCCTTACCACCGAAAAATGAGACACTCATTATAAATATACTAACATAATTTTTTTTTTCGTTTTTCTAAAACACTATTAAGCATTTTTTTAGCCAAAGTATCAATTATGTAAGGGTTTTACATTACTACTTGATTCTTCACCCCTGCCAGGGAGTTTTCAGTCCTCGAAAAAGAAGCTGTAACAGAATACTGAGGGAAACCACATTTAAGGGGTTTGGGGTGTACGATGCAGGTAAATGCCTCCCGATACCCATTAAAATCATTACAATTGCCATGGCTTTTTTTTTTTTTTTTGTTTTTTGTAAAGCATAGGCGGAGGGTTTTATAATGATCAGATCACGAACAAAAGCTTTTTTGTGGTATGTTAAAAATAGAGCCTGCAAACGTCATTAAAACCTGATTTCGAAGTGCTTAATTTTGAAACAATCGAAACAATGATTATAACAATAAGCTGAGTTACACATTATTTATTTGCATAATTGGGTATCCGACTACGTTCGGAACCGTGATTTTGCAAAGCGGTATAAATGGATATATTTGTATTATTTGAGTGTCACTTAGATTGGAAATGTATATAAAATTGATTTAGAATAATTATTACAATCAAAAATTATTTAAGTACAATATTTTGACAAAACCGAACAGAGCAACCCATTTTAAAATATTCTCCTTTGTGAAAAATGCTTCTATTATAATAATATTTTGCTTGCCATGTAACTAGTACATATAACACAGAGGCTCAACTAAATTTTTGAAAATATATAACTTAGAAGTGGGTTTTAATACATGTTTTGATAACAGAGAGGAGAAATTTTAGAAAAAAACGCAGATAATTATTTCAATGGGTTTGTAACTCTGAAAATAATAATGAATTTTTCAAAAATCATGGTTGAGCATCTGTACAGAGGTCTGAGCTATATACAGACAAAACTAACATAATAGAAGCATTTTCGAAGAACGACCCCAAGGTTATTCTAAGTTAATTTTTGCCGAAATATTGTATTTAAATAATTTTTTTTGTCAAGTAAAAGTAATTTTATACATGTATTCTAAAGTGACACAAAATATCATAAAGAAAATTATTCATTTATGCGCATCACAGTTCAGGCAATGATCTATACAGATTAGCTATATAATCCCATTATACCAGTTCACTTTTAACTAATATTCTATAATTCGTGAGTGAATAGTATCTGAAAATGTTTCTGCTCTGAGGAATTTGAAGTATAGAGGAAAAACGGAAAAGCGTTCAAATTCAGCACTGTATATGCTATTTTAAGAATGTCATGTAATATAATAATTAGGTGTCAAGTAACTGCAACAAGTAATTGAGAGCTTATAGAATTTAGTATTTATTATTTATAATTTTTCAGAGAACGCATGCAAGAAATCAAATGTAAATAATCAATAAGGAGTTCTAAATCTTTTTTATCGACAAAAAAAAAGTTATTCTGGAGTACTATTCTTAATGAAAATAATACTTAAACAACTAATACCAGTTTCTTTAAACAAAATGTATAACAACAACGATATAATATGCATGATAATATCATTAATAAAGTAATAAAGAGTGGCCCATCTGGTACATAGTGATTGGCGCTGACCTGGCCTGGTTTAGATCCCAGAAAAGGCATGGATGTTTTGTGTCATATGGTGCGCTGCGGCGTAGGAGATTTACTCTAAATGGCAGTCGAGCCTGGGGTCCTCTGGTAGGGTTGAGTGGGAAGGGGATGGGAGGCCCCTGACCACTCCTAGGGAGTGGAACCGAGCCAAAACGTATTGTCACCTGTATGGTGCTCAAAGCTACGGCTAACAACTGGCGTACATGTAACCCTTTGCAGCGATGAATTTTGTGGGCCTCGATCTAACATAGATTAGGGCCGACGGCACTTGAGCCAACATAGCAACAATAAAAAAGGTATTTGGAGAGAATAGACTACAGGCGATTTTTCTTTTGTCAAAACTACGAGGCTGTGGTAACCTATTGGTTATAGTCATGAACTCGTGGCGTAAGTGTCGTGGGTTCGAGCCCTGGTACCACTGAACCCGTTATGAAGAGGATAAGTGCCGCGTAAATCTGTAGAGGCTCCACATTACTTGCTTCCGTTGGTATTTGTATGGTAGCGAGAAGAGGGTGGTCCCAGATCAGCCTCAAAATTACGAGGTCCGTCACCAACAAACCTTGAGTTGTTTCTTAGTGTGACCTAAATCTTACTCTTGCTTGTCTAAACTATTGCGAAATAAGTGATATCAAATGAATAGTAAAATTATTTCATCCTGCATTACGAATAACTGCTAGAAGCGAGCGTTACTTTCAACAATAACTTACTCGGGTTTGGCCAGAAAAACTATCTAACCGCAGTCATTCCTTTATAAATAAAAATTATAAGACGACTTACTTTAGAGAAAAACAACATTCTCTTTGAAATGAGATCTTCAAAAGAACTCGAAAAACGCACAAATAGTTTTACATTTTAAAAGGCGCATGAAGGTCAATTATTAATGCACAGAAACTAAACAAAAAGTAGCTTGCAATATATGAAAAAAAAAATATATGACCTAGATGCTGAAATTATTAAGACACTTGTGCGCCCATCGCCATAAACATATTTTACATCAAAAACATTTCGTGGGCTCATTCCAATGAATTAAATATTTATCCAGTCATCTCTTTTTGCTTCAAATAGTCTCTCGGTGCTACGTTTATAAGATTGTGCACGAAGTTCTTTGCTAATCTGTATCATTTATTCATAACTGAAACTTCAAGATCGTTGTTAGTATCACACAGTAATGATTTCTAACGTAAACAGAACCCATAATGTTCCCCTTGGATGTAAGGACTGATACTTGTGTCAAAAGATCGTATTCAATTCAATAACTAATTTTTGAAAAAAAAGGCATTTTTTTTAGGAACATTTATAAATAGTTTCCAGCTATATTACGCTATTGTATAAAAATTTTAACGGACTTTTTTGTTTTTTAAACCTTTCAGATTTTAAATAACACTAAGTGCAATTTTTATTACAGACAAAAAAAAAATAAACTGCTTATTATCTTTTTCGAATATTTTCTTTCTTAACAAAAACCGTTTACATGCTATATTAGGTAATTACTAGCTTATTTATGATTTCGTCCGCGTTGAAATTTGCATTTATTTCGTTCATTTGCATTTTCTCAACTTTAAAGCTTTTTTTTATAAAAAATTTAGCTAAAAGCCACAAAAGAACACATGAAGAACGCATCAGAGAAATTCATTCATAATTACTTTTTTTTCCCGATTATGATTCATTACTTTCATATGTTAAGGTATTGGTTACAGTTCCTATCTGTTTTGAATGATAAATATGGAATAATTCATGAATATATTATAATCTTATTTAGAGGATACTCTAATCTCTAATATTATAACATACATATGTATTAATTTGGAAACTCAGTGGCTGAGTGGTTAGTGCATCGCACTTCCACACCACAGGTCGAAGTTCAAACCGCGGGCTGGACAAGGTTGATTCAGCCTTTCATCCCTTCTAGTGGGTCGATAAATGAGTACCAAGCTTGCTTGAGAACTTAACACAGGGGGTTTTCGCGTCAGACTGATCACGTGGCTTGAACGTCTGATCATGCACTTCAGAGCCCAATCTTACTAGATTGGGCTCAGTATAACTCCTGGGCTGCGCACTGAGTTCAGTTTTTTATGTAATATTTTACCCATATTTATAGAGAGAGATAAGTTATCCACTGTCTTATATGTAATTTTTATATCATCATAAAAATTTCCACTTCTTAATTAGAAACATTTTTGTGAAAAAAAAATTTAAACAGTTGTCTTTAAAATTGATGCATAATATAGCTTATTAAAGTATAATAAATAATAAAATACCATACAATATATTTAAAAAAAACGCGAATTCTTCCCTTTTTTTTTCAATAATTCTAGAAACACTTTGTTGATTTAATATATTTTTTGTATGTGAAACATTTTATTTTAACAGTATTAGACTTCTTTAGAGGCTAAAATTATGTATGAAATATTAACACGTTCGTGGACAAAGCGACATACACTGCTCTGCTTAGTAAGCTTAGTACTATGGTAAGTTAGGTGTCCATAAATATGTTAAGCTAGTCTATATATATATATATTTTCTTACATCATTAGTTGAAAAATCTTTTCTTCACCTGTACCGATCTAACTTAACTTAACTCAGTGGTACAACAGCCCATGAGGGCCAAGGCCTACTATGCCCGTTTCACTATACGTGACCTTGGGCCGGGAGGAGCATGAGCAAATGTTCTGGTTAGGTGGTTAGTCCGACGCAAACCTCCAGTGTTAAGTTCCCAAGCTAACCTCAATACTCATTTATCAACCCACTGAAGGGATGAAAGGCTGAGTCGACCTTGCCCAGCCCGGGGTTTGAACCTCAGCCGTATGGTGTGGAAGCGCGATGCACTACCACTCAGCCACTGGGCTTCGAACCGATCGAAACTAAGTATATTATTTCTTTCCTGTTTTTTTAAACAGTCACACGTGACAAAAAAATTTTTAAATCCGAAATATAAGTAATTTATAGTTTGAAAACATAGTAGACTAATATGTATTACTTGTCATGTTGAAGAGAAGAGGAGCTAATGATTTTTTTCAAGATGCAAAGCTAATAAAAACATAATAGATTCCCTGTATCTTGAATCACATATAAACAAGAGCATTTCGCAAAATGTAATGTGACAAAACCAAAAATTTCTTTTTCATTTTTTAATTTCCTAATTTTTCCTGTTTTGTAAATATATTGCACATTTCAAAATAAATTTCATAAAGTTTTATACGGTTAAGTTTGAATTTCAAAAACGAAAAAAACTGGAAAAAGAGTAGTTTAATTAAGGGATAATTTCCCAAAAATATTCAAAACGCACAACATGAAAATTTCATCTGTTCATCAAATTAATGATATTCTAGGACTTAATAACCATATATTGGCGTCGTACTCCTTAATACTGTAGCCCATGCTCAAGTACCAAGAACTACATTTGAACTGGCTCTTGAATATAATGTATATATATATATATATACACCTCCACCGGCTTAGAGGGTATTTCATCATGTATGAATGTATACTATTCATAAATTATTGGTATCTAAATCTTACCATTAAGCCTTCGATTGTATTGAAAAACAGTGGTATAATCCTTACCTCTTGATTTAAAAAGAACAAGACTTGAATTTTTAATGTAGATTTATTTTTAACACTTCCGTAATCCCTCCTCCAAAGTGGATTTCCACAAAACCCATTTTTAGTGGATCTTTTCTGACAAAATAAATATACATTCCAAATTTCAAGTCTAATAGTTCTAATATTTTAACAATATACCCTGTAAAACCTCCCATTGAGAGTCGATTTATGTAAAACTCATTCTTAACGGATCTCTAGTCAACAAAAGAAATATGCTTACCAAATTTCAATCAGGCTCTAAAGTTTGAAAACGGAGATATATATATTTATCTATAACATCTCTTAAGCCCTTGCAACCATTCTAGGGATCGATTTTTACAAAACCTGTTCTTAGCGGATCTTTACTCCATGAAAGGAACATACCTGCTAAATTTCAAGTTTGTAGGTCTAATAGTTCCTGAGATATCGTGATGAATGTGTGTGAGTCACTTTTCTCCTTTATATATATATATATAGAGAGAGAGAGAGAGAGAATTAATTATATATATACATATATACATACCTCATTAACCCGAATATAATGCTATATTTTTGGACTAATCATTTGTCGTTAAAAAGTTAGCTCAAGCTAATTAAGATCATGGAATGTTTTCCTTTTTTTTTTAACTTGCTTTTTTTACTTTTCTAATATTACCTTAATTTGTTTTACGATGCTTAATTTTATTGACATGAAAATGTAACCCGTGTTATTGTTTATTATTAAGTAAATTCTTATCTCACTCAATTTTATTTTCCATGAATTCTTTCATGAAAATTAGGGAATTGCATTAAATTTTATTATTTTTTCTAAACACCTTCATTAAAAACTTCGGTGTCACGTTACATTTAGGCTAATACGGCATATAAAAGAAAACATTAATTAATTTGAATAGAAATGAACAATATGTTAAAATTATGTTGCACTTTATAGATAGTGAAGTCAGTATATAATATTAGTTTTGAGATGTTGCTCTTTTTATAAAAGGTATTTGAAGTTCAATCCTTTTCTTAAACACATTATCTTAATAGCATTTAGATTAAAAATTATACCGTTTTACTTAAAATATTTTACTAATACTTAACTCTTTTTACCACAATCAACTTTCTAAACTCGACTAACTCACATTAACAAATCAATGACTTAAACAAAAGTTTTAAAAAACCATTTAGGATTCCTTTATTTTTCAACAGCCATCACGTGTTGGAGTTCAATAACTTTTATGAAGGACTCTATTCAAAATTTATGTATGATATCTTCTTCAAGCCTTTTGAAAGAAGGTGAGAAAGTAATTTCGAAACTGCATTAATAATGGAGTTATACACATACTTTAACTGCTACTCTTACACGATCGCATTTTTCATTAGGATATAAATTACAATCATAAACATTCAGAATGAAAAGCTAATTATTATTTTCATTTTATAGCAAAGTTTAAAAAAAGGAAAGAAGAGTTTTTAAAAGTTGTTGCCACCTGAAATTAAAATAGCCTATAAAAAGAATTTTACACTTGAACGAAATCTTTTCGCATATTACTGAGCTTAAGAATAAAAATGCGGAAAAGGTTGATGTCCCGTAGATAACAGCTCCAGACGCTCAAAATAAGCAAATGCGTTTGTTTTCTAGTTTATTATGTTCATAATAAAGGGATATGGGTTCAGAACATTTGTTTTTCACAGGGTCCATTGAACCTTTAATAAATCAAATGCTTCGATCTTCATGATATGTATTCCACACACGCATTTCAAATACTGCAAAAATACGTTTCTATAAAAATTTGCATCAAACGAGGTATAAATATTTAATTCTTTATTGAAAGATTGATAGAAAAATGACAACTTGTGCATTTTTAGAGGATATGTGTAAACTCTTATATGTATATAATATTATAAATATTTATTACATGCGAAAAAAACGTTCAAAAATTTTCTCAAATGGATATTACATTCTTTTTTAAGGAAAATGAACAATTATTTTTAAAAAAATTAAATTTTCCTTTGAGAATAGAGAGTTTAATGTGACTGAAAATTTATAGATGGGCTTGGGATATCGATGTAAATATCAATAGTATTTAGCAAAAAATTATGAATATTGATTTAGTTGCTATAGATACCTAAGTGGATGCTTCCGTGTGTATTTGTTGGATTTTAATGGAAAACGTAAACTGGTAACTATTTTTCCCATTCACGATTAATATTGCTGTTGAATAAATTGTTAACTAAAAATATTACGGTATGTAAGCAACTCATCAGAATTTTGAAAACCGGCTAATTTGAAGTTACAAGGGACAGCATAAATTTTATTAAAACTAGGACCACATTTCAGCCTTTCTTGCCAGGATTAAGCTAAAGGAGTATCATTTAGGACTACGCACACAAATCTTCCTAGTTATTCAACTGTCACAGACAATCTGCCAGGAAAAGGCGTTTTAACCTACGTTCAACATTTAAGTTCTCTTTTTTTAGATTTTGAAACTAGGCTTGAGAATGTTTTGACAATCGTAATACCACAATAGGCAATGAATTCATACGGTCACTTTGAAAAAAAAAAGATGTCAGATTACAAGAATTAGGCACTAGGAATAGGCACTAACGAAAATCTTAAAGTAAAGTTTAATTAAAAAGCTTATTAATTAACATGTGTTTTCTTAAGTTTTAAACACTTTACTTCACTGCAGTTAAAAATTAAAATTCTTTAAAGTAAGTAGCTCTGTACCTGCTGTCAAAAACACATTTAAATTGATGAATTTGGAAAAATTTAGTATTAGGTAAGTAAGGGTCTACTCCAAACCAAAACCTGTTAAGGGGTCTATGAAGAAAACAATTTGGGAATCTCATAAATAAGGATGCATGGAAACTTATTCTACGTAACTTAGGTATAACTACGTTCAGAACCCTGATTTTTCAAAGCGTATAAATGGATATTTTTGATTTAGTGTCACTTGATTAAAAGCGTATAAATTGTTTTAAGGACATTGCATGCAAAAATTATTAAATACAATTTTTCAAAAATTAACTTAAATCATTTTTTAATGTTCCTTGAAAATGCTTTATGTATTAATATTTTGCCTGTATTCAGCTCGACCTCTCACAGACCTCAACTAGAATTTTTGAAGTGCATAACTTGGAAGTCGGTTTATCCATGTTTTACGAAAACAAGGAGAAATTTCAAGAAAATACGCCGATAATTATTTAAATGGTTGTAACTCTGAAAATAATGTGAATTTTCAAAAAACATAGTTGATTTCTGTACAAGGTCTTACTATAACAGGCAAAATATTAATACAATAGAAGCATTTTTACAAAAAAGAACATTTTGGGAAAAAAGGTTATTCTAAGTTAATTTTTTGCCCAAAATATGTATTTAAATAATTTTTGTCATAATGCCTTAAACAATTTTATACATATATTCTAACAAGGAAAACTAAATATCATGAAAATATCCATTTATGCGTTTTAAAATCCCGGGCCGAACGTATTCGGACACCTTAAGCCAACATGTGTCTATATAAATAAAAAAAGAGTTCATTCAAATAAAAACATTTCCTTGTTTTTTCCTATTTCTATTAGCTACGTCTGCATATTATTTTTTAAAAATGCCCACAACTCATTTATAAAACAGTATGTGTGATATTTGTTACTATAAGTGAGCATTGTTAACCAATAAAAGTTAATAAAATATATTTTCCTTTACTTGAGTCATAATCTCTATTTTGTTATTTTACTTTTTCATATCATTTTGAAGTCTTAGTATTACCAGAGAGAAACCTTGTAAAAATGACACGGTCTCAATTTTCAGTCTTCTACAAATTGATGGAATTGTGTGTAATATTATTGGAAAATGATTGCGAGTTTTCTTCTCTCTTTACAAAATTCTAATCGTATACATCGCATCTCGGATAATGTATTTTATATTGGAAGTATACTCGAACCTCTTCAAGTAATTGTGTTTTTATAAGTAATTTTATTTTTTTTCCACGATTTGCATTCACTTTTACTCTGTCAGCTTAAAAATCGAAGTTAAAAAAAGTAGTAATCCAATACATGATTAGAAGAATTAGATTTGAGGGGAAAACCCTTTTATCGATTTGTATATAACGGGGGATGGGAAAAAAGGGGCACGCGAAAAAATTTTTTTTGGCACCCCAGGATTAAAAGGGTTTGCATTTTATTTAAAAGTTCCCAGAAAGGTTTTCCAAAAAAAAACCCCAAAAGTGATCGGTCCCCGTTTTTTAACATTGGCTAATTTAAACAAAAAAAAAAAGGGGAAAGATAGTAATTGTAACAGAAAATTTCAAATTTGGAAAAACCCAAAAACATGACATTATTAGAAAAAGGCGACAAAGTAGTGTTTTTTTATGCTGCAATAGTAGCGAACATCGTTTTTTTTGGGCATTTTCGAACACACAAACCCTTATGTAAAAAAAGTGAACTATAACAAAAAAATTAATTGCTTAAAACCTTTTTGGCAGATGACCCCAACCTCAAATGTATTCTAAAAAAAGTAACATCTTACAGTTCTAATATAAGTTATTTTCACCCACAATCTGCAACAACAAAGTCACACTAATGTCACTTTTTTGAATTACACCAATAACTAAAACCTTTATAACTAAAACAGCGAAAAAGGTATTTTTCGAAAATAAATATTTTTTGGTTGTTGGTATTTTTTTTTTTTTTTTTAATCAAAGGGTCAAAATTATTTTGAAAACCCCCCCATACCTCATTAAACGCTTCTTTACAAAAATTGACATGTTGATCCATAAAATTCCCCACCCCCGGGATATAAATATTCCCAAGGGTGGTACAGTCTAAAAAGGGAAAAGGGGAAAAAATTTTTGCATTTGTTGTCAAAAAATTTTTAAAGTAAAAAATATAGTTTTAAAAAAATTTTACCAAAAAAATAAAAATGAGAATTTTTTTTTAGTTTTTGGGTTTTTCTTATTTGTATTTTCCGTGGAGTGAATATGAAAACCCCCCCATCAAAAAGTTTTTAAGTTTTTTTTGGTTTATTTTTTAATATTTCGAAATCTAGCTTTTTTTTTTTTTTGTGAGGAAATTGTAGTTTTTTTGTGAGCGATTTGCATTCAAGATTATTTTTTAGTAACGTATTTATCGCACAGAGGGACTTTAGGTTTAAAAAAGAAATCAGGCTTCATTTAATAACTTTTTTTTGGGAAATTTTTTTAAAAATTTTTTGGGGGAAAATTTTTTTTAAATTTTTAAACTTCTTTTTTCAAATATTTTTGGGGGTTTCATTTTTTTAAGGGGGTAAAAATTCTCTTTTAAAAGCGTTACAAATATTTGGCACTAGCTTTTGTTGTTATATAGCTGGGGAAGCCAACCTTTTAAAAAAGGTTTACTGTTTTTTAAAAAAAATTATGGTGCCAATTTTTAACCCTTTTTTAACAAACAAATTTGGAAAGTAAAAAAAGTTTTTTAAGCTAATTTTGGGGAATGCCCCAAAAAAAATTTTTTAATGCAAAAATAAATGAAATTTAAAAAAAAATATATAATAAATAAGACGAAAGTACGAACTTAAAATTTTTCAAATTAATGAATTTGGTCAAAATAAAAAAAAAGAAACTTGAATAATTTAAATTAAAAAAGCCAGTATCCACTTTACGACTTTTAAAAAACACTTTTTTTCCGTACCATTAAAATTTTGCCCCTTTCAGATGCTTTGTTAAAGGGTTTTATAAGTGCCCGTTAGCTAGTTTTTAGAGATATTTATTTTGTTATGTTAGCAGAAAACATTTATTCACAAAGATATTTTAATTCAAATTTTGAGGTTTTTTGTCTGAGGCAAACAACACTTCAGTAAAAACGTAAAAAATGGTTATTCTTATTATCTTTTCAAAATTTTTCTGTGAGTCTCCGTGTGCCACTGCTACAACTCCATCGCGCCACACTGTGGCTACCCCCGTTATATAGTCATCTTTTCAGAAAAATACCATGGGTATTATAAATTTCTCATCTTTATCTCTTTTTAATTCTCTTCTCACTATCTGTTCCAAATTATTTTCACTCGCAAATGTTACAGCTTAATGGTAAAATAGTACTTTGTGATTTCGTTGCTTTTCCCATACTTTCAATACTTAATTTTCTTTAGTTTTATTTATCTGATACCGATATAACATAAACAGCTGTTATATTTTGGGAACTAAGCTTCATTTAAACTTTATGTTTGACACAGTATGTCCCACGAGGTCTCAATGACAGTAACACCAGCAAACCAACCATTCCATGTTCAATAAATATTCTTATTTCTTTTACGCAAGAGTCTTAAGGTATCCGACTACGTTCGGAACCGTGATATAAAGGTAAAATGGTATTGTCATGATATTTATGTCATTTAGATTGGAATACATGACCTTTTTTTAAAGGAATTTTGACAAAAAATTATTTAAATAAATATTTTGGAAAAATTAACTTAGAATAATCTTTTTCCAAATGTTCTCCCTTTGTGAAAATGCTTCTATTATAATAATATTTTGCCTGTATATAGCTCCCGACCTCTCTACAGAGGCTCAACTAGAATTTTTTAAAATTCATATTATTTTCAGAGTTACCAATAATTTAAATAATTTTTGGCGTTTTTTTTTTCTTAAAATTGCTCCCCTCTGTTGTAAAATATGGATAAACCCACTTCTGAGTTATATATTTCAAGAATTCTAGTTGAGCCTCTGTAAAGAGGTCTGGGCTATTTACTGGCAAAATATTATTATAATGGAAGCCTTTTTCACAAAAGGAGAACATTTGGAAAAAATATTATTCAAAGTTAATTTTTTGCCGAAATAATGTTTTTAAATAATTTTTTTTGTCAAAATGTCCTTAAAACAATTTTATACGTGTATTCTAATCTAAGTGACACTAAATATCATGAAAATTATCCATTTATGCGCTTTTTTAAAACCACGGTTCCGGAACCCAAACGGATACCCTAAATTATTCTTTTAATTATTTTTTTATTTTTAAAAATTTTTCATTTAATTTTTTTAAAAAAATTTCAAATTTTATAATCTATAAAAAGTAATATATTTTTTATAAATATATATTTTGTGTGTGTGTGTGTGTGTTTTGGTGTGTGTGTGTGTGTGTGTGTGTGTGTGTGTGTGTTTTTTTTTTTTTTAAAACCAAAAATTTTGGGAAACCCAAAAAAAATATAAAGAAACGACTTTTTTAAATGAGGAATTGTAACACAAGAATTTAAATTATTTATTCTTTTCATTATTTTTTTTGGACTACAAATTCTTTTCGAATTACATTCCCCAAAATATTCTTCCACCACATTAAACGTTCCATACTTTCGTGTCGTTCATAAATAATTAATCGGGGCAATCTATGAAAAATTTACATTAGGACAATAATAAAAAACAAGCAATATATTACCTATAAATATAATTTAATTCTTTTAATATAATTATATTTTGGTATGGGGTCAAAAATCAAATTGTTAAATAGCTGTGAGTAAAACTTTGACTCGGAATTATTTTTACATTATTGTAATATAAAATGTCGTAAATGTATAGTATAATGAAAATACTTATAACTATATAGTTTGGAAGAAGTATGACGCCAGACTTTTTCTTTTTATCTAGCTGTACCACTCAAGTAAATTATCTTTCTTTTCTTTTTTCCCCTCTTTTGACCTTTTAGATTTCTTTCAAGCCATAATGTTATGAGAACATTTAACAAAATCTACTTCGACAAGTTATCCTTTTTAATAGTAAATGTTTTCAATATTTATCATCAAAATCTGGGGCGAGGTGATCTGAGAAATATATTAAATAATTTATGAGATACTCAAGATAATTTGAAAAAAAAACTTTAGATTTATCGAAAAGTAACCATTATGTCGAAAAGCAGTTAAATAATAACTGTTCTATTAAAAATAACCTTTTTTTCTTTGTTTTGTAACACATCCTAAGCTTCACACCAAATTTTTATTGAATGTAGAAGATAACTGCAGCTTCTTTTTAATTAACTACCGTGTTTGTTATTTAAAGTGAGCTTAGTCCTGAAAATATTGATTTCAAATTTTTTATAAAGCTGTAAGATTTAATTTAAAATTTGAAATAAAAAAAAACTGCATTTGAAAACAGATATTTTTTTTAAAAGAATGTAGTATTTAAAAAGTAACATTACTAATTCTTTTATAAAGTTTGAGAAATTATTCATTTAAAAAAAACTTTTTAAACATTTCAAAGTTTGATGCTATAATAAAAAAATATTACCTCCATGATTTTTTTTATATACAAATACAAAAAAAATCTGTATTATTTTCAAAAAATAAAAGAATTAACAATATTCAAGTTATATTTTTAAAAAATTTCATATTACCGAATGTATGAAGTATTTTTAAAATTCTTGAAAACAATGTTTTGCTTAGATACAAATAAGAAAGTGCTTCGCGCGAATTCTATATTGATATCACAAATAAATTTGTTAAAATTTATTTTAAAGTACATAAAAAAAGGCTTTAAAATCTTTCTTAAAGAGAACATTAGGATGAAGTCTTAAAAATTTGTCTCAAAAATAGTGTTTTAGGCCCTTAGTGTCCGCAGACGTATTAGAGCTCTCAATGGCCTTAAACCTAGTGTTAAAGCTTTATTTTACTACTTATCTTTTCCCCAGTTGTTACAATTTAGGTTTGTATTTGATATAGTTTGCATCAAGTATTTTTTCTCTTCAAAACTGAAAGTTAATGTACAACAATTTTCAAAGTGTTCTTTAGTTTTTATCAGTGACAGATGAATTATGATTCTTCTAGAATTTCTATGTCGGTCTGTTTGCAGATTTTAAGACAATCATATAGAAATTTTCAATTTCAATGTTACAAAAAAAAAAATTAAGAGAGAATTTTATTTTTGTATGCAAAAATTTCCGTAGAAACTTGAATAGATATTTTTTGGCTTACGTAAACATTGGAGAATTATGTAGAAAATGATTTAAAAACTTCTGCATGCGCAAATATCTGTCTTTGTAAAATTTTTAATCCGGGAGCAGGAGCGCACTCGATACTAACTATAAAAATCATAATTCCAGTGAATAATTTAACTAAGAGAAAGTATACTTACCTACTTGTAAGGACTTTTCAATTTTTCTTTGATAATTTGAGAAAAAATATCAATCAAATTGAATCAAGAAGTTTCAAAAGTGCGTGACTTTATTAAAGGACACAAATCATAGACACTTTTCGCTAATATTACAGGAATGTTATTTGCAGGCAAAACTGTTATATTTTGTTCAATTTATTGTAGTTTTATTGTCCTTTGACGATTGACAAATAGCGTGTTGAACTTTTTCTTGCTTGTGTCTTTTTGACCGGGGGAAGAGTGTCTTGCGATACACTTATAACTTCATATTTTTCTTGATGGAGCTCTTTAGGTAGTTTCATGAAACAGAATAAAATTTCTAATTATTTTTAGATGCTATAATGAAAATTTGAATTTCTTCTGGTGTCCTGGCCCCCTTTAAAAATTTGCTCTTAGAAACAAAAGGAAAGTACTAAAATGTCATGAAAGGATTTTGTCAATTTAATAGACTTTAAAATAAACGAACAGAAAAAAAGAGAGCGAGAATTGAAAATGGTCTTCAGTGAAATTTCTTAATAAATAATGATTACTTTAACGCATAATTTTTTGGTTACACCCACGATCATACTTTATACGCAATTTTATACAGTCAAAATATTCGTTGATGAAATCCATATTAAATTAGAAAAACCTAGGTTGAGTTTGATCCAGAAAAAAGGGTTCAAAAGTTGAAATAAGATCAGACAGTTTGGCTCAAGATTCATTGAACACTGAGATCACGATTGGTTATTTTTATTTAAAAACTCGTAAATTTAAAGCTTGTTGCCAAAATAAAAGAAAATTCATAAATTTTTCAGAAAAAAAAGTATTAAGTTAATAAAGAATGAAATAAGAGGAAATAAAAAAAAGTTTAGCTACTGCTACACTGTCTTAAATTTAAAAAAAAATCATTACCCTCACATTCGTGCTGCAGTTGTTTTCTATTTATTTGCTGTTATGTTTAATACATTTAGTCTTTTGGCACTTTTTATCCTAAGGTAAATATGCTCTTAAACAACGTAGAGCGCCCTCTATGTTAAAAAAAATATACTAAATTCTTAACTTCAAAAAAATAAAAATGAAATAAAAAAGGAAGGTGAAATAGATCTCATATCCTTAATGGGAAATAATATTTCAAAAATGCAAAAGTCTCTAAATGATTAATATAATGTTATGAATGTTTGGATTGAGTCTCTCTGAAATGAAAGAAATATTTTCTGTTAACGAGAAGAAGAATTACGTTGAATAAATCAATAAGAATATAAATGGGAAAAAAATATTTTTCCAAAAGTTTCTTGAAAATGCACAGAAATAAGAGATAAATTGTTTCACTGATAACTTGGGAAATCGAATAAATAAATAATAAATTTTAATATCAAATTGTAATTTATATCGAAGCATGTAAAATTAACGAGTCTCTGTGAGCAACTCAATTTGTCTGTAGTGCTGCCATCTGCAGTTGAGCTTCGATACTTTAATATAGGTTATAAAATCAAATCATTCTTACTCAATCTCGGAAACATAACAATAGACGACATTTTAATAAATTTAGTTAAAAGTAACGGACTATATATATATAAGTTATAAAGATCAAAATGGATCTTTTTACTATTTTTGCAGAATGTTTTACTGATTTTTAAGAAAGAAAATTTTAAAGTTTAATTAAAGCAATTAAGTGCTAAAGTGTGTTGAAAAGTTTTTGCTGATCATAAAAATTTAAGAATATAAATAATAACCATTTTAATTATTATTAAGAACAATTATTATTGACCAATTCAAATTATTTGGCCTGTTTAAAAAGATATTTAAAATTCTATAAGAAAACTAATTTTATTAGCAGCCCATTTTCCCACACATAAATTCAAACACTTAAGACGTATTAAATAATTTGTAATTAATTTTAAAAAGGAAGGGGTTATTAGATTTAAAAAACGATGAATGATTTAATTGATTCCATTCAGTTTTAAAAAGAAGACAAATATTTTTCTTCCATCAGTAAAAAAAAAAGTTTTGAGATTAAGCACCCACGTCTCTACAAAATAATTTAACATTTTTACTTCATATGTCAAAATATTTTGAGTTTTTGTTGAAATTATTATTATTTAATTAATCAGCTTATATTTATTACCATCAATGTGTATCTATTTCTTCCCTCATGTTTCGTTGAGTAATAATATTGGTAGGAAATTTTTTTCCAATTATAATTTGTTTAAAAAATTGAGTTTCTACTTCTATAAATTACAATTGACAGCTGATAATTTTTCTCATACAGATTCTTTCTTTTAAATTAAAAGAAAATGCATGAGTAATAGCGAATGATATATAATAAAAAGAAGTTACAACATTAGCATCTCTTCTTAGCATTGAAATTAATTATGGTAAAAATTTTTTAATAGCAGCACATTTCAGTATTTTATATACATCAACATTTGTTTTTAATTTCAAACATGCGTGAGACGTATTTTATGCAATGGGCAAATGTTACTGATACTACTCACTAGATGGCAACACGTGTATTAGATTTGATAACCTCAGTCACTTCATTCATAATTTTCAGAGTTCCTTTTTTCTACACTAGATGTCACTGCTAGCTTGTTATTCGAGTAATACAAAAATTATCGAATGGTAAATGAAATTAAAGAAATTTTGACGAATAATTTTCATTGAACTAAAATTATCCAAATTGTGAGCGTGCACCTTTTGAATGATACTAATGCAGAACGTTTTGTATTACTGACTCAGCATTTTATGCACAAATTGATATGTAACTCACAAAATGAAAATGCAATATATAGATGGTGTATATATTAAAATGTGAGACAAGTTTTCCCTTAGATTGGGTCTTAACTTATTACCTGCTTCAAAAGATGCATTTGAGTTTATCTTCAGAAAATATCTTCTTTTTTCATGAATAACAATATCATTTTTTAGGAAATAATAAAAACTATTTGTTCAACTAAAAAGAAATCTACATTTATTCAAATACAAAGAGATTTATTTATATATTCATGCACTCAAGACCTACGTATATTCTTGCATAAAGAATATATACTCTAATTTATGTTCTATTTTAGCTTACCTACGTTAAAAGATCTAACGCGTTTGTACTCCAATTGGATATTTTCAAGGTGATCAGATATTCTAAGCTCTTATCCGAAGCAAATTAAAACATTTTACAATAATTATGGCATGAAAATCAAAATGAATCTATTTTAACACAAAACTATAACTTATTTATATGATCCGTACGAAATGCGATGAACCTTTTTCTCCAAAAAAAATCTCAAAATATTCTTCATTGAAATTTTTTTACGAATATATTCAAATTTTTCGTAAGTTTTGACTATAATTTAGATTGGGTATAATAATCGCCTTTACTGCCTCAAAATTCATGTAACAATATTTCTCCTTTCTTGTCATTATATTGTTATTCATTGATAATACTTGTTTCTTGAAGTATGTGTTTTTTCTTAAAGCCATCTCCTCGTAATTTTAGAGAATGGACCTCGATTTTGAAGTTTTTTTCAGATATCAAGGAGCTCCAACATCAATATCATATTCTAGCTTTACTGTCCCAAGAGAGCTGCATATTTTATCATTTTATTCATTTCTATTCGTTTATTTATTTTTTCTGGTATAAAATGTGTTTCGCATTTTTCTTCTATATTGTAATGCTAAATGTACTAAGACTTTACATGTTAAAATGAAGAATTACTAATTTAAGGAATATTTTGACATTTTAAATACACAATACTTTAAACCAGTGATTCCCAAAGTGGTCTATATAGACCCCCAGGGGTCTATGACGACCTGCAAAGGGTCCACATCAGCGAAAAAATAATTTGGGGGTCCATGAGGTGTAAATGGGGGTCTACGGTAGGCTAACACCATATATCATGACTTTAATTTTAAAAGAAAATTTAATCGTGTAAACCAAATTTACCTATTTAACAGCTTTATTTACTAAATTTACTGGGGTTATTTTGCACAGTTGCAAGAAGACAGCATAAATTTTTCTAAACAAGGACCATCATTTCAGTGTTTCTTGCCAGAATCAATAAAAAAACGACGCCCGGAATTTTTTAATAGTTTCTAAATTTTGCACAGAACAATCTTGCCAGAAAATGGCGTTTTAACCAATGTTCAACACTTAAATGCCCTTATTCAGTTTTGAAACTAGGTTTGAGAATGCTTTGACTATGGAAATATCACAGTAGGTAATGAATTCATTTAAAAATTTAAAAAAAAAAAAGGCTGACTAAAAAAAGGAATTGTTTTTTAATGCCCTAACGAAGATCTTAAAGTAAAGTTCAGAAACGAATGTCAGAATTTTTGACTTTAAAAACATATCCCGTTTTTTATCCCGAATTATAAACATCCGAAAAGTTTTAGTTTTTTTTCCCAAACAGGGGGAGTTTTGGGTGTTTTGTCCCCCAAAAATAAAAATAAAACAGAAATAAAACTACTAACTGAGGAGGTTTAGGGGTTTAAAACCCGAAAAATTGAAAAAATTTTTTATTGAAGCAATAGATCATCCCCTTCAATAAAAAAATTTGTTATTTTTCGTAACAAAATTTTTTGTATTTAAATTAAAAAATTTTAATTTAATTAATTTCCCCATGTTTTAAGTTTTAACTACAGTTTTGGTACCCCCCGGGGGGGAGGTACATCTCTTCCCCATCCATGGGCCTGTTTGAGGGATAAAAAAATTGACCCCCCAAACCTTCCATAAAAAATTTAGTTTATTATTGTCTCAATTTTATTACAAGCAACACAAGTCTTAGAGGCTAATGATCAGGGGGGATATGGATAAAAACAATTTTAGCAAATACCGCATTAAACCCCTACTACTTTTTAATAAAAAACCACCGAATCTTTTTTTTACCCATTTTTTAACCTCACTAGATTTTTATTAAAGTTTTAAAATTTTATTTTTACCCCGCAGTGCTTCTCAAACTTTTATACTGGACCCAATTTTTTTAAACATAACCATCATCCCCCAATAAAAAATAATGTATTGAATTCAAAAAATGTATTTTGATGTAAATCTAAATACAACTTTAAATTTTAAACGGAACAAACTATCAAGATATTAAATTTTTATATAATTTCATGAATCATAGAGTTACTGGTAATTAAAACTTGTTCCTGACTTAGTACTTTTAAAATTAATTTGAAATAATTGCAGTACTGATAAATTTATAAGTGTATTATATCAGTGTAAATGTGTATTTTATTTTTTATTATGTTAGAATGTATTATTTTTTGCTTCCTTTCAGTAAAAATTTTTTTTACAATTAAAAATTTTTAGAAATTAATTTTTTTGTTTTCGATTTTTCGATATACTCAGCCCCTTTTGGGGGTTTCACCCCCTAGGGGGCGCGCCCTACAGTTTGAGAAACGCCGGCTTACCGATATTCCAAGCCAAACAGCTCGAATTTTTTAATTTCTATAAAAATACTGTAATCTAACCTTGATTCGGAAATTGGGGTCAACTTCGGGCCTGAACCCCATCTATATGGTTCATATAATATTTCCAAAGATTTCAAAACCTTCTCAGATTTTTAAGACCCCCAAGGCTCTCTTTAAGACTCTTCTAGCGAATGCTAAAGCCCAAAATATATATAATCATTCCTAATCTGCTATATCGCGTTTTCTTCTTGAGTTGGTTGGAATGAAATGCCATTCTGGTCCCAAAGATTCCTCAAGAGGATTTTAATTGAAAGGCGTGATTAAGCCCCGCCACACAGTTAGAAATGTAAAACTTTTAAAATAAGTAGTGCAATACCAGTTGTCAAAAAACATTTAAGTTGATAAATTTGCAAAAATTTATTATTAGGTAAATAGGGTCTCCCCAAAAACCGAAAACATGGCAAGGGTCATCAGAAAAAAAGGTTTGAAACCTCTGTTTTAAACAGAGATGTTTATTTCAACACGTTGAAAAAAAAGACATTTTTCTGTTAAAAAATGGCTCCGGTTTTAAATTCTGACTTTGTACTTTTTTGGGACAGATATTTTGAATTCATGAATGCGATATTAAAATTATGGAGTTCCTACTTTCCTCCTCAGACCGAGACTATTGTACTTATCGATTGTAATAAAGTGCATTCATCCAAAACAGCAAAAAGTAATGAACTTCTTTATTGAACTTTATCCTACCTTCGAGTTTTGAAAATACTTTTTTCTTCTTTAATGATTCATTTATGGGGTTTTAGACTTCAAATATAGTTAAGAATACTTCCAAAAGTCGGAGGAAAATTGTAATTCATCGTTAACTTATCTGCCAATTACTCTTTTGAATGCATTCAAATAAATACAAAAGTCTAGAACACAGGGATGGTCAACCTTTTTGGACCACTTTCTAGTAAAAAAAAATAATACGTACCACTTCCAAATTTTCGAAAAAAAAAGAAAAAGAGAGAGTAAAATGTGGAAAAACGCTACTTATAAGCTTATTATGGGATTTTTGTGCAAACAACACATTTTTTGAATACAAGTCTGAGAATTTTAAAATAATATACCAGACAAAAGTGAAAACTTATATTTTATTGTCAATAAACTTTTTACTGGTTCAATCAGTTAGTTAGGTACAAAATAAAAAGGAAAAACTTGAAAGATTTAATTCTACAGGATTATTAAAAAGTCAGTACTTACTGTGGCTTTTGAAGTTGTAGTTTTTTTACCAAGTCATGGTATATTTGGATTAGCTTGAAGAAGCTAACAAAATTAGGTTTTTTTAGGTGGGTATCAGCACTGGCATAGCTAATCCTAAAGAGCCCTGTATCAAACTTCCTTGGGAACTCTTTATTGGGGCTCATTAACATTTTAAGATTTTTCATTTGTGTATTTTGGGGCCTCTGAAGCTTGGGAACCCCGTGTAATTGATACTACGCCCCTGTGTATCTGCTAGTTTTGAATTATATTTTGATTTTATGTTCATAAGAGGAGACATTTATTCATAAGCATATGTTGATTCAAATTTTTAGGTTTTTTTTCTCTGAAACAACCGTATTTAAATAAAATTGTAAAAAAATATATTATTTATTATTATTTGCTTCAAATTTTTAATTTTTCAGCAAGTCTTCGCGTGCCCCTCTTATAACTCCGCCTGCCACACAGTGGCACGCATGCCAGGGGTTGGTCCCCCCGTCTAGATTCTAAGAGAAAAGTAGTAATTCCAAAGAAATAGCATTGCGTTCACAAATTCAAAATGAATGGTTGGAGAGAGACATAAGCATTTTTTAAAAACTCACGTTAATATAGCAGAAAAAAACAACAACACTATGACCCGTTTTATATTCAGCTCACACACAATCATTTTTTCCCCAAAGAAATTATTTCGGGGTATACGCCTTCTCTTTACAGTAGGTACTTAAAACAGTAATTATTACCCTATATTTTCAAAACGAAATAATTTCTCAATGAGAACCTGGTTTAATTTTGAATACCGAAAAACGACTTATGCGAACTCGGAGTTACGCGATTTTCAAATCTCGTCCATTCGTCTTTTGTTTGAGCGTTACACAACTTGATTACTCACTCCCCGTTTCCTGTTTAACTAATGTACATATTCGGATGTATCGCATGGAATAAACGCTTAGGAATTATAACAATTATATAAATATAATAAAATTATATTATTAAAAAAATTTAGGCAGGAAAATAAATTTAGAAGTTGATAGTGACGACGTTCAAGAACTACTGAATTCCAAATCGGGAGCTGACAATTGATGAGCTAAAAAAATGTATGAGCAAGAGCAAGACTTTCATTTAGACCCAGTTAAATCAGAGGATTGAACGATAGCTGGGAATTCGACAGAAAGCTTTAGTTTGATTGAAAAGGGTTGTAGATTTTAGAAAATATAGACTGCAACGAAGAGTGTATTTTTTTAACAAAACAAGGAATAAAAAATTATTAGCATGCTACGAGAGAGTTTTGTGAGAGAAAAAAAAATTTTTGAGTCGGCAAACACTTTGTAAGATTTTATGAAAATTTGTAGCGGTTTCATCTTCATAAGCCAGTAACAGCCTCCGAACGAGTTGATCATCTTAGTATAGTGGCTAAGTTACTCGGTTACGAATCCATAGGTCGCGGGTTCTGTCCTCCGGATAAGCGCCACATCATTGCAGACCTTGACAAAATTAAGAAAAAAGCAGCCTTCTGATCTATTGTGGCACCATCTACCCGCGCAAGAAAACAACTAAAAGTCGTCAGACTCCCTTGACGAAACAACACATACACTCTAGCCATATCAAAGATTTCGTTCGTTCGCCTATCCACCGACTCACTGGTGGGGGATTGTGTAGCGATATCACACATCTACATAAGCCAGTAACAGCCTCCTGACAGAGGTGATCTCTTTTATCTAGTGGTATGCGTATTCTGTCACAAATGGAAATAAAGTTTTTCAAAAACCCTTTATAAATAATCCTTTAATTTGTTACTTATAAATAATTATTAAAAATTCCATCTGTGCTTATTGCTTGATTAATTTTGCTGTTTTCCATCCATTTATATTTTAAATTAAATAATTTTCGTTTTGAAGCCTTTCTATCTTTATCCTAATTCCAAGGTGACTATAAAGCAGGGACGTAACTACTGCCGTATCGATGATACGGGGCTCATAAGCTACAGGGGCCCCAACATGTGTATTTACAGTCCTACTAACAGGGTTTACATATCTAAAAAAGGGCCCCGAAGGAACTTTGATACAGGATCAACTAGCTCACGCCTCACAACTAGCTACGCCAGTGCTATAAAGTCCACTTCGAATAGAAATGTGCATTACTGATTAACGAACGGACTCCAAAAATGGTGTTACTGTAGACCAAAGGGTGCTCAACCTTTATTTCCACTGAGTCACATACATGTGGCAACTATTTCACGTGGGCTGCAGCATGATTTATGGGGGAGGGGGATGCTATAAGATCAAGAACATTTAAACTGCGGAAAATTGATCAAACTATTAAGACTCATAATTTTGGATTTTATTTTAAAACTATATTAAACTGTATTAAACTCAACTCACAAAAAAATAGGTTTTATACATTTTTTACCCAGTTATGGGGAGATTTCTCGATTTCCTTTCATTAATAATTCCAAGCCCCCAACTATTTTGTTATTGTTGCAAAGATTTCTTTAAGAAAGCCAATTTACCTCGTCTTAAAAGAGATTCTCAAGAAAAATTTATACTTAGTAGTATAGTAACGAGTAAAATTACATTTTTCATGTATAACATTTTTACGACAAATCAAACAAGTTGTTGATCCATGTTTATTTTTCTCTACGAAATAGTCAAGATTCCAGTTGTCTTGAAACAACATATATTCTTTAGATATTTTTTGCTTGGAAGAATTGAGGGTTAATTATAAATCAGATTCACCCATAAAATGGTCACTACTCCATTGTTATTTGTTATCACTAACCATTACAATTACAAAAAGGAAAAGTTATCTCGCAATTCGTACCCAGCACGACGTTGACAGCAAACTGATATATGTGATTGGTAGAATTTCTCACTAAATTTTCAATGCTTTGTTCTTAAATAATTTAATTTGTTAGTGGAACGGGGCATGACCGGGTCACTCAGAAAGGTCTGGTGGGCCACATGCGGCCCGTGGGCCGCAGGTTGAGTATCGCTGCCGTAGACCAATGGTCTTCAGAACTATAAAGTGTTTTCGGGGAACACCTCCCACCCTTAGAAGAACGTATCCTAATATAATATTTAAAACAGTCGACATGTTTTAATAACTTTTTATGCAAAGAAAATATTAAAAAAATTATTAGTTTTGTTGTTAAAATTTTTTAATGCGATATTAATGTAATTTACTCACTAATAATATTAATTTAAGCTTCAGGTGTTCGCGCTTACCCTTGAATTAGATTTAGTAACTGGGATAACATGTCATATAACACAAATATGCTTTTTATCACTTTTGTTGAGGCTAATCTTTTGTAATGTTGACCGAACTCACATATACATATAAGAACGTTGCCAGAAATTATACTTAAAAGAGAGACTAGCCGGCCGATTTATTTTAAATCCCCTCAACCTGGTAGGAGGTGTGACCCGGGTTGGAAAACACTGTTATAGATACTCGTGTCCAAACACACTCATAAAGGTGTCGTGAATCTATTCTGCATACACATCACTGCCGGTTTAAACTCATTTCGGGCCCGGGGTGTAGAAGATCTACAGGCCCCCTTGGCATAGGTGGATCGAAATTAATAACCAGAAAATCTGGTTAAGTTCAGCTTATCCGGGCCCCTGGGCACCCTCCCAAGCCCCCAGTGGATAAACCGGCACTGTTACACATAAATAATTTTCTTTTCGGATTCTTATTTTGACTCTTGGAGCCCCTGGGTATGCCTCGTGGAACTCCAGGGTTCCGTGGAACAAGGTTTAAAGACCACTGCTGTAGACCCCGCCGTCCAAAAACAGAGATTATTATTCCATTTCTAACACCATTAAAAGATACCTGGATGGGGTCGCCATGGATACAGAATGTGGTTTTTTTTCGTGAGTTCTAGATACGATACACCTTTATAGTCGCGTTGAAACTCACATTTCTATACATTTTGATATTTTTCTCACGAGTTTTGGAATTCATCATTTCAGCAAAATCAGATTTCGTCACTACTTCCAAATGTCTTATAACAGCGTTTCTCAAACTGTGGGGAGCTCCCCCTAGGGGGTCCTGATAACCCTATAAGGGGGGCATGAGCATATCGAAAAGTCGAAAATAAAAGATTTATAAAATTACAAATTTACTGGAAGAAAGCAAAATAAAATATATTCTGTCATGATAAAAATAAAATACACATTTACATTGATATAATATACTTATAAATGTATCAGTATTGTACAATGTACTTGATAATTAATCTCTCAATGCTAAGTTAAGAAAAAGAGTTATATATATATAGATACTTGCGACTCCCATGGGCTTGTCATATAAACAAAATTATATACAAAATATAATACTTATCTTGATGATTTGTACGGTTTATGATTAAAATCGTATTGTAGCTTTAACGCGACGAAGGACATAATTATTGCCTTCAATACATTGTTATTGTGTCAAGGGGGTCGCGATGAAAATTATGATTAAAAACTGGGTCGCAAATATTGAAAATTTGAGAAACACTGTTTTATAAGTTTAAATATTTATATATTTTTCTATATTTATATTTAGCTTTAGAAAAATATATCTGCCCGCTATATTTTTGAAACTTCAATGCATTTCTGTAAATTTTGTGTAAGAATTATTAGAATAGATTTGAAATAATGATTAACTTTTGTGTATGTAAATTATTTTTCTTATTACTCATGGGAAATGATTTATGTAAGTTAAGAATCATTTATACCATATTCTGGTACAAATATTCTAGATAATGTATTAAAAAGCTGTGTACAAGAAGAAATACATTTTTGCTCAAAACAATGTCTGTAAGTCACTAATATCTACTTATTTGTGAGATAATTCTTTCAACTTTTCCTTTGTACAGGATTTCAATAAGTTTTGAGATCGCAGAATAAGTAGTTTCTTTTCTAGACTTATTTAATCTCAAAAAGAAAAATTCACTTAAAAACCAAAACAAGTGACGTAAAAGTTCAACAGACGTCTGAGAATTTAATTAAACATAGTTGCCACATCTGCAGGATATTTTTAAGTAATGCTGATTTAAGATGGCATTAAATATCTCACAGTTTTATTCTGTTTGTTGAAACGTAATTATCTTCAAACGTTCGAGAAAAGTTTGTTTAGAACGAATATCCTCGCATTCTAAGTAATTACAATAAAATATATATTATTAAATGTATGTAATGTTCTTGTGAAATAACACTGTTTGTTGTTTTCTGTAATAATACATCCAGTTAAACGAAGTACAGGAAAAAAATGATACACAAAGATCAGATAACAAAGTTTTTTTCAATTCCTACTATTAATTCACACTCTACCTATATATATATATATATAAATCGTGTTCAAATTTTCAATCGTTAATAAAATACTTCCTATTCATCCATTCAAGTTCAGATAAATTTTTTTTCAACTTGTAGGGGATGACACTTGATGTTAATACAGTTTTTTAAAAATATTAATACATTAATTAAATTTTATTTTTTAATTTTAAACTTATTCTGCGTTATTTCTGACGAAGTTAGATTTAGCATCAATAGATGGCGCCAGTACGTTTTTCTAACGAAGTAGAATTTCACGCTATTTTTTTTATATTACTTGTTTTAACAAAACTTATATTAAAATGATCAAATATAGACTTTTATTCAACAAAACCACATATTTCTTATCTTTTTCATGTTGTAAAGGAGGGGGGAATGTGAAAAATAGTTTTGTTGTTGTGTTACACGCTTGTACTGTACTTGCCTAAGGGAGTCGCATCATTGGCCATAAAGTATTTTTGATATCTATCAGAGACAATAGCAAAGCGACAGAAGAGTGTTGCCCAAGTGCCAAAAAATAAATAAATAAATAAAATTTTAAAAAAAGCCGTGACGGGACATGTTTAATTCTAATAATTATTTTACTTTAAAAGGTTCAGGACATTTCTGAGTTTCAGAGGGTAAAAAGTAAGTACAATAAAAGAGGTTTCAGAGTACAATAAAATATACTTATACTTAAATGGTTTTTAAACGTAAAATAGTATGTAAGAATCAGGATTTAAAGTAAAAATCAAAGGTATGAACATTAAAATGTTTGTGAAAAATCTTTAAGTGGTTAATTTAAGGGAAGAAACTTTTGTCTCTGATTTTTTTCTCTTTAGCTTACCATGAATTTATAGATCGTTTTTCTAAAAAAAAAATAATTATACGATGAAATACAGCTTGTTCTGTTATAATTTCTAATTTCTTTATTGCTCTTGAATGTTATTTGATTAAAATTAAATCTTGCCAAAATCTAATCCTATTTTTCGTAAAACGTTTGTTTTAGTTTTTAAAAAAGTGACAAATTTCCTAAATACTTCTAATTTTAAAGTTAAAAGTAGTTTTACGTACAGAATTAGTAAGCCTTACTCATTTTACATTATAAACAATACATTAGGCTTCTGTAATTTAAAAACTAAATACTTAACCCACTATAAAAAAAAAGTAAAAAAGCTACACTAATGCAATTGTCAAAATGATTTTTATGTTACTGAATCCTTTTAATATTGAAGACTCTTGTTATATCTGACATGAAACACCCATTTAACTCTAGAACGTTAAAATGGTTTCCATGTAGCGAGAATTTATCGACTGAATTCCTACTCATGTTACAAGGGAAGATCTGATGTTTTCTAGGAATGTGTGTTGTGTGTGTGTGTTTTAATTAATTAATAATAAACTAAATTCTTTACAATGTGTTCTGTTGCTTAGAAACAAATTAGAATTGTAACTGACAGATAAAAGAATAGATTGAAAGATTTTGCATTCGATAAATTCCTATACAAATCAGTTTTAAAAGTCCATAAGCTGTAGGTTGTCTTTTTTTTTCCGAAACAGGAAGAAAAAAGAAAGAATTTACTACTTAAAGTTGGTATTTTAAATGTGAAGCAGTAAAAAATAACATAAAAAGACTTGATTTGTTAAAAGAATAAAAATGTCTGACTGTATAACTTGTTTTGGTACTCATTGTGTGATTCAAGTATTTCTTTCAAATATTTTCTAATTATATTAGGAGTATAAAATCCAGAAGATGTATTTTAGCCTTCTATTTTCGACAGCATACTTGATGTACTGTAATAAAACTGAAAAGTTTCTCACACTTATTAAAAAAATAATCAGGTACAAATTTATTTTTTTTTACTTTTTAAAATTTTTAATATTAGATCACCATAAATGTTGAATATTTGATACTTACCAGTTATAGCAATGATTTTCACCTTTTTTTTCCCGTTGCGGTACACTTTGAACAATTTCAAAATTTGGCAGCACACTAACAATAAAATAAGTTTAAAAGAATTTTACTAATCTGTAAAACACTGAAGCACAGTGGTCGAGTGTTAGCGTATTGCGCTTCCACCCCACAGGTCCGAGGTTTTATCCCAGGGCTGGGCAAAGTTGACTCAGCCTTTCATCCCTTCAGTGGATCGATAAATGAGTACCAAGCTGCTTGGGGACTAAACTTTAGGGGTTTTCACGTCAGATTGACCGCATGACACCTAAGATTCCAAATACTGAGATAGGCACAGTAGCCCTTGGCCCTCATGGGCTGTTGCGCCACCGAGTTTAGTTTAGTATTGTAATACACTAGGTAAGATAGTTTATGATAATAATTTTGAATGTTAAATAAAATAATAAGTACGACAAAGACAACAAAATGTTTGTTGAGTGCTTAATCACAAACTAATTATAAGAATAGATTTAATGTGAGCTTGATAATTTTTGATAATTTCGTTTATAGTGGGTCGTAAGAGGGATAATGCCACTCTCATTTCATCATTTGCATTGAAAAGTCTAGATCTTTTTTCCATTTTTATATATTTATCAGTGCTGAAAATCCGAATTCACCCAGATATGATGTATAAAATTGTAAAAATATTTTTAAAGTTTTTTTTTTTTTTGGCTGTTATGAGTTAATCGCCTCTAATTTTAATCCAAAATGAATTAATTCACTCTTCCGAATGTTTAGAAATTAAATCTTCATTCAAATTTAATCCATATACTAAGGTATTCGTAAATGGATTGCAAACCCAATCCAATTTTTTTTATATCCATCTATCCACAAAAAGATAAGTTAAATATACCACGAATACCCTTAGTTCCTCTCAATAAAACAGCCGGATTTTATGTTTTTTTTCCACAGAGTATAATTAATAATTTTTAAAAAAATTTGGCGGCACACAAAAGTGCCGCTGCACAGTGGTTGAGAATCACTGAGTTAATAGGGCTACTGATACTACAAATAGAGAACACTACTTTCAAATGCCGTCAATTTTAAAGCCATTTTCCTTTTTTTATACTGTGACCTAGAATTTTTTACCACATTTTGTTGAATCTAAAGTAAGCTGATGAATGAAGACACAAAAGCTGTTTTTAATGGAAAGAAATTCTACAGCGACAGCGGTTTTTGGACGGAACAGTCACACCATACAGATGGAAGAACGCTAGAAGTGCCGCTGATGGTTCAGCACCGTGAGTTGTCAGTGTTCAGTCGCTTGATAAATTGATTTTTGGGACTTACGATTCTGTTTACAGAAGCTGTACGCTTTATTTACTGTTGAGCCGACAAACGTTTGCTGTGTCGTGGTGTCACAACGGCTGAGGGATTTTAGCCCGGAAACAACTATAGACTTATATCCCACCATATTCGTGATTGTGACAACTCGAAAAGCAGTCGTCAGCACAAGGTCCTTATAACCCATAAGTAGTGGGAAATTTTTCAGTAAAAAAATATCATTTAAGCTACGTAATAAAAATAATTGAAAGTTTTATTCAATATTTATTTATTTTATTAAATCAAATATTATTAAAAATGCCTGTTTTGTTAAGACTTTTAAATCAACATTAATAAAAATATGCTCATGAAGTCCGCCGTTCTCCGTTTTAGAATTAAATACTTACTGCTATTTTTTTAGGTGTTAAAATCAAATACAAAGAAATGTTTTAACCAGTGTATTTTTTTTTTTCAAAAGTATTGAGAGTAAAAAATTGGCTTTTATAAATCATATAAAGAAAAAAAAACTAGAATAACTTTCGCATTCTTTTTAAAAATGTATACTGTAAAATCCGGTGGATAACGAGCACCCATACTTTGAAGCCGCAATTTTTAGTTTTTAGATATGTTCGCCGTATAAAGCGCACCCCCTTTTTTTACGAAGAAATCTGAAATGTACGTGTGCAATGCTCTTGTTCGGAAATCATTTATTCGAGTATTATTCCAAACTTTAGAAAACAAATAGTATACTTCTAGAACTACAACCCTTTAAGGCTGTTTTCGGTTAATGTTAAGGAATAGGACCCGAATTTGGAATATTTTTTCAAATATAAAAGAAATGAAAAATTAATATGATTCCCTGGCTTCACTATCCTTTGAAGAGCAGTATTTTTTTTATCATATTTCCCTTTTTTAACCGATTTGATTCATTTTTTCTGGTTTAAAATGTGTTTCGTGTTGTTGTTACTAGTGCCACCTGATCGGCAAAGGCCATATCAAGGCCCACGAAATTCATCATGGTAAAGGGCTAAGTGACGCCTGTCATTAGCCGTAGCTTTGAGCACCATACAGGTGAAAGTATGATTTGGCTCGGTTTCACCCCAATTTAGAGGGAGAACACTCTGGGGGTGGTCAGAGGTCACCCACCTCTCTTCCCCTTCCACCAACCTCCCGAGAGGACTTGCGGCTCAACGGCTATTTAGAAGTACCCCCATGCCGCGAAGGCAATATGTATTTACAAACATCCATGTCTTCGGGATTCGAACCCAGTCCCTACGGCACAGTAGTCAGCGTCGCTAACCACAATTCCGGATGGGCGACTTCCGGTTCCGACTTGTTCCTTCAATACCGTAATGTTAAATGGGCTATGCCTTCACGTATTAAAGCAAAAATGAAAATATTCATGGAATATTTTGAAATTTTTAAAAACACTATATTGTTAACAGAGGTATGAGTAATGATATTGCAAATTTCCAAGGAAATTGGACCTGTCCGAAAATGAGCTTCGCGTTTAGTTCAAGCCCTCGTACTCTTACCGAAGAGAGCCTTAAGTTCATAAGGAAAATCGTTTCTTTTAAATAAACATTATTTCAATCTATGAAGAAGTCTAATTTTTTTCTCAATAGTCATCTTTTTTTTTTTATTTTCAGAGGTCTCACTTTTATAACTGACGTATAACGGGCACCCGTAAATTTCTGTCTTGTTTTTTGTGCTAAAAATGCGCGTTATTCGCTGATTTTACGGATGAAAACTTTATTCAATATTTATTTATTTTATTAAATCAAATATTATTAAAAATGCCTGTTTTGTTAAGACTTTTATATTAACATTAATAAAATATGCTCTTGAAGTCCTCCATGCTCCGTTTTAGAGTTAAATACTTATTGCAATTTTTTTAGATGTTAAAACCAAATACAAAGGAATTTTTTGACCTCTGTATTTTATTTTTCAAAAGTAGGAGAGTGAAAAATTGGCTTTTATAAATCATACAAAGAAAAAAAAAACTAGAATAACTTTAACATTTTTTTTTGAAAAATATGTATTCAAAACTTTTTTGAAATACATATATTTACATTCACCTTTCTGCGTATATAACAATAACTTTCCATTCGTATAATCAAATTTAAAACATACAAGGCTTGCATTTCTGCTCCATAGCTCATTCGTGTCGAAATAATGACGAAAACTTATTCTTCTGTCTCTACTTTATTTTCAAAGAAAAAGAATAACGCATTTCTGGGTTTGCTTTATATTTGTATTAAGTAGCTGAATAATCTCTGATGAATAGTAATCCCATCTCAGCTACAGTCAAACCACGTAAAAAAGAAAAAGAAATTATAGAACTTTAGTATAGGAAATATAAATTTTGATACATTTTAAAAATATTATTAAAAGAAACACAGATAAACTCTAAAATTACTGAAAATAACCACTTTGATTTCAGACTGTTATTAAAAAAAGGTAAAAAATAATTTGCCATATAATTTAAACGGTGAAATATCAAATTCATAAAATGCAGAGGTTTCAGCTCTCTTGGTCCTGGATTTTGAGACCTTGAAATAATTAAATTCAGACTGATCATGAAAATTGTTGATATTAGGATATTTAAACTAACAAAAGTCAACAACAAAAGATGAAAATTATTTGGTTTTCCCCTTTACCCTGTTTTCAATTACAGAAGGTAAAAAGGAAGTATTTTTCTATATTTGTTTCTTTTAAATACCCTCCATAAAAAATCATACTTTTTCATTCTCTATCTTTTTTCAAAGGATATAATATAAAAGCCTTTATGTCTGCTTGTGATACAGCATCTGAAAAAGTAAAAAGTATTCTGAATATATTTAAAAACCAATAAAAAAAAGATAGTCAGCCAACAAAAATAGATAACAAATAACAAATTATAGTTATAACAATAAATCTGATCAGTTGAATTTCTTGAAAAGGAGTTGTTAAGGTATCCGACTACGTTCGGAACCGTGATTTTAAAAAAGCGCATAAATGGATAATTTTCATGATATTTAGCGTCACTTAGATTAGAATACATGTATAAAATTGTTTTAAGGACATTTAGACAAAAAAAAAAATATTTAAATACAATATTTCGGCAAAAAATTAACTTAGAATAAACTTTTTTTCAAATGTTCTCCTTTTGAGAAAAAATGCTTCTATTATAATGATATTTTGCCTGTTTATAGCTCAGACCTCTTTACAGAGGCTCAACTATGATTTTTGAAAAATTCACATTATTTTCAGAGTCACAACTATTTGAAATAATTATCGGCGTTTTTTTCTTCAAATTTCTCCCCTCTCTTGTCGTAAAACATGGATAAACCCACTTCTAAGTTATATATTTCAAAAATTCTTGTTGAACCTTTGTACAGAGGTCTGAGCTATATGTAGGCAAAATATTATTATAATAGAAGCCCTTTTCACAAAAGGAGAATATTTTGAAAATTGGTTATTCTATGTTCATTTTTTGTCAAAATATTGTACTTAAATAATTTTTTATTGCAATAATATTCTTAAAACAATTTTATATACATTTTCTAATCTAAGTGACACTAGTATCATAAATATTATCCATTTATACGCTTTTGCAAAATCACGGTTTCGAACGTAGTCAGATACCTTAAATAACTGACAACAAAACTAGTGCCTAAAAAGTACTAATTGTACAATGAAGGGGAAAAAAGAATAAATTACGTACTGAGTGAATATTAACGTTGCACTATTCAGCTACATGAGGACTTTGGGTGACGGATCTAGTCATTTTGAACCATGGTCGAGTGACAAGGATGACATTTAAGCTGGCAGCCCCCTTTCCCCTACCACATTATTGGGAAAACGTTTGAGCTTCGACATATTTAATGTACATCGGCCTTCTGTGCGCGCCAAGTCTTCAGCGGTACTAGGCTCAAACTCATGACACACCGACCACGAGTCCGTTACCTTGACCAGTAGGCTGCCGTGGCCTCAAATTACATACTGGACATACAAGCGTAGTATAATTACCTAAGACGAATAAAATTTTTAAAAAATTATAAATTACGTACTGAAGACACAAGCACGGTCTTATTATTTAAGATAAATAAAACAAAAGGAATTGCGTACTGAAGACACAAGTATAGTCTGATTATTTAAGGAGAATAAAATAAAAGATGAAATTACGTACTGGACCACAAGTACGGTCTGATTACCTAAGACGAATAAAATAAAACAAATTAAGTACTGAACACACACAAGCACAGCTTTCTTATCCAAGATGAACAAAAAAGAAGAAATTATGTACTGAACACACAAGCAAGGTTTGATTATCCTAAGACGAAAAACATAAAAGAAGAAATTACTACTTTGCAAGTGAATAAATCTGAACTGTTAGTTTGATATTATATAAAAAGTAGAATGTGTGTGACTAAGAAAATTTATCGCGTATTTAAATGTGAGTGATTTCTGACAATCACATAAGCAGAAAATTACTGGAAATGTTTTGGAACGGTATAATGTTTCAGTTTTCTTTAAAACGATCCAATTCAGCTCGAATGAAAGAAAACGAAACCCTTTCACTAGTCATTGTGTTTATTTTGAAAATAAGAATTGGACTCGATTCCTTTGTAACAGAACAGACTATTACATATGCATGCAACACTTTGTCCATGGCAATGTTCTTAAGGGTGGGGCTGTTGCAATTGAAACGGATTTCTTTATTCCTTCATATCATTCATGGGCGTCAACAATTTTATAATGCTAATGTGTAATCTCAACTGTACGTAACTCGCCCAGATTATATCTTAGTGACATTCAAACAGTTAACCTTCAGTTATTTGGGAGTTCTTTAAGCTGAAAGTCTCTATCAGTACCTGTCAAAACACTTTTTTTTAATCCTCTTTGTTGCTAAGAATGAATACTTGATCATTTTTGAAATTCTTATCTGAAGAACATAAACTTTTAGCTTTTTGTTGAAATTCCAAGAGTATTTTTAAAATTGAACGGTTCTGTTCAAGGACTGAACTTGAATTTAAGGAGAATGATTTGTGGTATGATAAAGAAGAAATATATGACGGTTTTCTCCACTTTTTAATATAGATCTTAGATGTTACTCAACTTATTTTTTTCCTGTATTGTGAGGAAAAGAAAAAAAAAGTTTGTGTATACTTATGTACGCACGTAAGAAGTTATACTTCTTTGGCGTAACAAGATTAAAATCTTTCTAAAAATATTTAGCAGGGCAAGCTGGGCCAAGGACGAAAGGCGGTCACGAGCAGAGTTGAACGACGCTAACCTTCAGTCGATCGTACCTGCCAAACCTGAGATAATCACGATTTAAATAAATTTAAACACCCCCGCACAGGGACAATAGGACCAATAACATGTGGGGTATCAGACTGTATTTGGAGATGAAGTAAACCGAACTGAGCATTCTAACTGAGCACATACCACTGAGCATTCGACTGCCTATCGAGAGGTCCCCGGTTCAAACCTGGGTGCTCCAATCTTCAGGGAAGTGAAAAGAAATATTTTTGAGAATTTCGAAGGCAGGAAAGATCTGCCCCGTTCTGCATATTTCAGATCAAAGCATTTTCGTATCCGTTCTTATGGAACGCAAAGCAAAGGTTAGCTGACACGGGTGTATAGCTCAGTGGTAGAGCATTCGACTGCAGGGCGAGAGGTCTCCCGTTCAAATCCGGTTGTCCCCTTCTTCAGGGAAGTGAAGAGAAATATTTTCCTGAAATTTCAAAGGCGGGAATGATCTGTCCCGTTTTGTATATTTCTAGACAAAGCATTTTCGCATCCGTGACGGTGTGCGCGCGCATCGTAAAAATTTACCCTCAACCTATTTCTCTAACGCCCCAAAAGAAGTATAACTTCAAAAAAAGATTTCATAGTTTTTATATAAAGGTTAGTTAAACTTAAATGCATTTAAAAACAGAAATAAAATAATTCCGCCTAAAATTAATAACGAAGTGTAGTGAATAGACAAGCTACTGATCCTCCCTTAATAAAGTATATTTAATTTTATTTTTCAGAATTGTATTTCCCTGTCTGAAAGCATTAAACCTATCGATGTTCAAAGTTTTCACGTTAACTTGGTGAGAAAGTTTGCTGAATGGGTGCCAGCTCAAATAGCATCTTTCAGGTTAAAAATTACCAGGTTCGTGGGAAATGGCTCTCCTAAAGATTTTAAGTGCATCTATAATAAACAATCAATTATAATCAATGTATTTTCATACTTAGACTTACCTTTCTTATGTTAGTATGAGATTTACGACCTGGAGATATCCAAGTGATCTTTCGTTTCGTTTATGGGAATTTCTATCTTTGGGGAAAATTTCCATAAGCGAAATGAAAGATCACTCGGGTATCCGTGACTAATAGCTCTCGTGAAGCTTTTAAGTGCATCGTTAATAAACAATCAATTATAATCAATGTATTTTCATATATATACTTACCTTTATGTTGGTATAATATTTACGATCTCGAGATATCCAAGTGTTCATTCGTTTCGCTTATGGGAATTTCTATCTTTGGGGGAAATTTCCATAAGCGAAATGAAAGATCATTTGGGTATCCTAAGTCGCTTGAGGGAATTTCTATCTTTGACTTACCTCCAGGATGCCCTAACAATGTTTATCTACTTTCAACCCTTTTTTATAACAAATTTTACCTTTTCCCCCTTCTTCACCTTGCGTCTAGATCACAGATATGCATTTGTAATAGTAATTTATATAATAAACATGATTACCTATAAAATAATGAGAATTTGAAGCAGCTTGGTTAAATATGGCCCTTACACCATTAAAACCAAACAACCAGAGTTGTAGTTATTTGATTAAGAATCTTCAAAAGCCTCGTTTGCTTGGAATCTCAATGGAGTGAAGCATCTAGACATTCTTTTCTTTTCATGAATCACAAGTATCATTTTAACCTTTCCCGTTTTAAACTCCCTCCCGGCGCCCTAGGCACTTCAAATTATTACGTCCCCCCTCCCTCACTATTTCCAGAGCATCCCCTTCCTTCAGTTCTTACCTTATCAGTTTTGGTTCGAGATGAATTTTTCCCTAAACTAAAATACTCTTTTCCCTTTGTTTTGTTTTTTGGGGAGCCTTTTCATTATCCATCACCAATGGACCCGCCGAGTCCCGGACTGGCAACCGGCAGCCATAAGGAAAGGATAGTGGCAGGGTTTGGTCCCTGTTGTTCATTTCTTACCTTAAGGCATCTAGAACCACTGACCACCCTTTTGTAAATTAGTACAGCAAATTAATGAAATCATTTGCAATTACAGTATAGAGTATAAATTATTGGAAAACTGTTTTCATTTCTCAATTATCATCTTTTCCTTCACTTTTCGCTTTACTATCTTTTATTTTTCGACATCCTTATTCTTTGTTGAGTCACTGTCGTTGTACTTAAACGATAGAGGTTTCTTCCAGCTTTGGTCATGGCAAAATTGTTAATGACATCGTTGTAATCAATTTGAATTGTAATATGATTTTGAGTGCATAGCAGCATCAAACTGTTAAGGTATCCGACTACGTTTGGAACCGTGATTTTAAAAAAGCGTATAAATGGGTAATTTTCATGATATTTAGTGTCACTTAGATTAGAAAATGTATATAAAATTGTTTTAAGAATAGTATTACAATAAAAAATTATTTAAGTACAACATTTTGACAAAAAACGAACATAGAATGACCCATTTTCAAAATATTCTCCTTTTGTGAAAAATGCTTCCATTATAATAACATTTTGCCTGTATATAGTTTAAACCTCTGTACAGAGGCTCAACTAGAATTTTTGAAATATATAACTTAGAAGTGGGTTTATCCATATTTCACGACAACAGAGGGGAGAAATTTTAAGAAAAAAACTCCAAAAATTATTTCTATTGGTTGTAACTCTAAAAATAATGTGAATTTTTCAAAAAAAAATAGTTCAGACTCTCTGGAGAAGTTTTTACTTTATATAAGAAAAATATTATTATTTTAGAAGCATTTTTTATATAAAAGGAGAACATTTTGAAAAAAGGTTATTCTAAGTTAATTTTTTGCCAAAATATTGTATTTAAATAATTTTTTTTGGTCAAAATGTCTTTAAAACAATTTTTTACATGTATTCTAATCTAAGTGACACTAAATATCTTGAAAACTATCCATTTATGCGCTTTTTTAAAATCACCACTGTTCTGAATGTAGTCGAATACCTTAAGCTTTTAATTCTCCATACTAGATCTCATCCGCCTTCATATACATTTTGATATATTGACATTCTTGCACAAACTATTCTTCGTTGATGACTTTAAGGTAGCTTAGACCCAAGAATTTCGCTATTTTGTCACATCTTCTTGCTCCTTTTCATGAAAATTTCTGAAAATCTAGAATCTTTGTGACGGGCTCATGCGTCTTTTCATTAACATGTCCTTTGGGTTCTTTGGGGCCAGAATTAGTGGCAACTCTTTTCCAACCAAACCCAAGAAGTGAAGCGTGAAGGAAAGATGCAAATTAGGAATCTCTTAAATATCTGAAGTTAGAGTAAATGGGGTGGCAATTTGGGGAATGTTATGATAGTACGTGATTCAATTGTGAAGTGAAGCAACAGACGAATTCTGGAAAAGCAGCCCAGGTCAAGGTGCATACCAATACACTCCGGTGAAACGCAACTGCAACTAGAATCAGATTGATCGCTACTCCATTCGACATTAAGGTAGGAGTAGCTATTTAATATTCGGATCTGTAATAGAATTTTAATTGAGCTTAGGCGAGTTTGTTATTGATAGTGGTCAAGGTTACGTTATTTCGGTAATATATATATTGTGTGTTTAGTCATCGTAGATTCTCTCCCATATATTATTATTATCTAATCTGTTACGGGTTTAAGTTTAAGATCTTAATAAAGTCATATTAAGATCATGTCAGCTCCTAGTTTTTCATTATTCCTACACCTCTAGCTCACGCTGATAATCAAGGAGAAGGGCACCCGAGGGGGGAAACTTCACATCTTGAGAGCTTCGTAGAGGTGGTACATTTTTGCTGTAATTTTATTTATTTATTTATTTATTTCTCTTTTTTCACCCTCCAATTTTTTGCTCCCCAAAATCTTTCGGGCTCTAGGCACGTGCCTAAGCCTAAAAGTTCCATGTTCCCATACGTGATGTAATGAAATCATATAACTTAATTTATTCAATAAACTTAAAGTAAGTTTGGTTGGGATTATGAACTCAATAAAAAGTTTGAAATTCATCAAAAGGATGTTTTAGACTTATTTATTTTTGTTCTTATTAAAAGTATAAAAAACATACAATTTTGATAACACGGGATTTACTTTATTCAATGCAAAAGTCTGAACTTAGCTCAAAAATTAAATTTAATCTAACAAATCCTTTTTTTACTAAAGAAACATGAATAATTTAATTACTTGAACTAACATATGTATAAAATATCATTTAATTTTTTTCCATGATGCGAAAGCTTTCCTCCGTGCGTATGTATCTTACAAAATCGAAATTTATCTTAAATATTGCGACGTAATTAAGTTTGTAAGACTACAATGCTTCATTTAATATGCTTCGGTACCAGATAAGAAAACTTAAACTAATTATTAAGAATTACTGATACCAGACACATTTAATGAAGTAGCAATTGCCAAGGGATTTTTTAAATCACCGTCTTAAAGAATTTCTCAGGCATCATTAAAAATAATAATATTTCACAATATCTCTTATAAAAAGAATTCTTTTAAAAAATACTGAAAATTTTTAGGTAGTGTGGCAATTCTCTACAAGAGGTACGTTGTAAAATATTTTGAGATAAGTTGTGAGAGGGCTCAAAATTCACTTTTTTTTACACAAAAATGCTACTTCAACTAAGCAGTTAGAAATAATATTAATAGCTTCATTAATTATCACCGTATCTCATGTACACTCATGGACAAAAAAAAAGCGCACCAAGAAGGAGTTGTCAAAATGAAACGAAATTTTGCATACGTGATGACTACTTTGATATAAGTAAATGATTGAAAATCAAAGAAAAGGATCATTTATTTCATAGAAAAAGGCAAAAGAATGGAGGATTTATACCCCGTTGAGCCCCCTCTATCTCGAATGCACGATATGATACGATCGGGCATTGAGGCATACAAGTTCTGTATGATGTCTTGAGACATTTCATTCCATATTTGCTGTAACCTTGCCTCTAGTTCATTCAAACTCATGGGATGCCCATCTCGCAGTCCCAAATGATACCAGATATGCTCAATTGGAGACAAATCTGGGGATTGGGCAGGCCAAGAAAGGGTAGTAACAGTGCAGAGACAGTCTTGTGGTACCCTTGCCGTGAGAGGCCAAACATTGTCTTGTTGAAAAATGGCTCCTGGGAGTCGTTGCATGAGTGGCAACACATGTGGTTGCAGGATGTCATGGACATACCACTGGTCTGTCATGATGCCACGGATCAATACTAGGGGTGACCGTGTGTTGTAGGCAGTGGCATCCCATACCATCACAAATGGTTAGCAAGTTGCCATTAATTATCCATAATATGGCATAATTGCCCAGTTTTAATGTAAAATTAACGCTAAAAAGTTATCTATGCATTTTATTATGTATGGAGGAGTCTATGCCAAGTTCTAAAAAAGATATTAACCAACAATTGCGCGACACTGTGGGAGCAGTGTGTCGCTGTAAAGCAAAGGCAGAATTGAGGAGTTCACCACGGGCTCTCCACACACGAACACGATTGACATCACTGCTGAGATCGAATCTGGATTCATCGCTAAAGACGACCTGGTTCCATTCCACTGCAGTCCAGTTTCCTCGTGCGCGGCACCATCTCAAACGGAGGCGTCGTGGGGCAGCACACGTAATGGGCACCGCGATCCCAAATGTCCTTCAGCCAGGCGTCTTCGTATGGTTCGAGAAGACACAGGGGCCCCTAGTGAAGGTGCTACCTGTGCTTGGATGGCGGTCGATGAAGCAGTTGGCTGTACGCGTGCATTTCTTACGATGTGGCGATCTTCTCAATGACTGATCTGTCGAGGACGTCCTGAGTCTGGTCTTCGTGTAAATGACATCTCTCGGATCCACTGGTCCCAACACCTCCTCACAACACAATCAGAATAGCCTAATGGACGAGCTACTCACCTTTGCTGATCACCCAGCTTCCATCATGCCACGATGATTCTCCCCCTCTCAAACTGCGACAGCTGCTCATATTGTCTTCGAAAACGGAGTAATGGTATGTCTACCTCAGCTCTTGCTTTGTAAACGGTTGAGCACACTCAAACAAGCTTTGGTTACCTGTTTTATACTCCACGGAGAACGACGTTAAACGCTTTCTACCGGCTATACGTAATGTGCAATCACGCTGCCTTTCTTATCATTTGCATATCTCCCAACATGTACCTTCATGCCAAGTTTCGCTACGATCTCGCAATTATTTCTTGGTGCGCTAATTTTTTTGTATGTGAGTGTATTTGCAGCATATAAAAGATTTTTGCTCCATTCTTTGGCTGGAACATGTGTCTACGAATTGTCAGACACTTAATTCCTATTTCAAATCCACGAGTCTAAGCCAGTCTCCGTTTCAAATTTCTGAGAGTAAGGCGTGATAATTTTATTCAGTATATTTTGACATATTTTTGCCTTCAAAAATATACTCTTCTAATTTTCGAGGAGATTGTTGTAAATAGCTACGAAACGAAGCCTAAATATTCTAGTAATTTTTTTTTTTTCGGAAATTTGGCACATTGATAGAGGATCATAAGTGCTACTTCTCGGATATTTTCAATGAATTCATAATTAAAACTGTATAACTCTTTTATGTACTTATATATATATATAATTTACTTATTATTAACGTGGGATATAGAAACGGATGGTTACAAGATGTTGTTACTAATCACTTAGCTTGAGATATATTTTTCATTCGTATTCTTTTAATATTTGATAAAATTTATTTATTAAAATAATTTTGGCATGTAATATAAAAATATTCCACTAGTTTTACATCAAATACTTGCATAACTAGTCACTAATTATTTATCTGCTAATTTTTCAACTTGATTTTATTAATGCACCCCAGTGCTGTAAAATTCCTACAATCAACAAATAATTACTGACAATAATTGAGGAACTCTTTACGTTTTTATCAATCATTATACTCTTTTCTCTTTATTCATGCGTGTATTGTGAAGGATATACTATTTTCCATGCAAATGTACTAAATATTACCTAAACTACTTTTGCTATATTTTTTTAAAATTTTGAATTAAGGGGACACAGTACGATTCAATTGACAAAAACCGGTAAAAAAATCAAATCTAATTTTCTTAGCCTAATTTTTTTTATATACTTCTCTATACTCTCACAAAATTTGAAAGTTCTTAAGTTTAAAAAACGCATAGTTATGATAACTTTTACGTTCGTTTTTATTCACATTCCCAAAAGGGAAATCAAAAAATTTTAAAAGGGGACTTATCTCAAAAAAAAATAGAATAACTAGTTTTTTCTTTTTATTTAAAAAAGCTAAGGCCTTTTTTCTTTCAAGTTTTTAAATACTTGGGAAATTTTTTTTACTTGTTGCTAAATAGGTGGAACAAAAATTTGGGATGCATTTTTCAATAAAAGTAATACTTTATTTTTAAAAAAATAATTTAATTTAGAATTTTCACATTTTTTTAAAGAATTTTTCAATAAACATTCATAAAAAAAAAGTAATTGTACAAAATACCAACCTGTTATCGCAAAACCCAACCCCTCTTGGTTTTTCATAGTTTGACGTACTTGTAAATCAATTTTTATGTATCACGTCGATTTTTTTAGGGGGAGTAAACATTTTTAAAACCCCACATAATGAGTTTCAAAGGGTTTTCTTAAAAAATTAAATAGTTAGCTCTTTTTTTGAAACTTTTTAGCAAAAAACTGTTTTTTCATTATACACTGGTGTGCAAAACTTTAAACAACAGGTGGGCTTATTTTCCATAACTTAAAGGAAAAAACATCTGAGAGACATGAAATTCTGAAATGAGGGGGGAAAATTTTTGTACGTAAAAGGGTGACGGGATGGTTTGAAAAAAAAGGGGGACAACGCATACGGTATGGAATCAAAAAAAAAAACAAGCCCTTTTTTGAACGCACAGTATCGTGACTCATGATTGTCTATCCCAAAAGGGGGAAGAACAACAAGCAGATGTTGCTTAATATAGTATATCCCCCCCCTTACTACAATGGTTGCTTTAAAAGCCCCCATAAGAACCAGCTGGTGCAACATTTCGAGGTAGGAGTGCCCCTTTCAATCAACATCTGTTTGAGTTGTTGGTTGTCCCGGATGATGGGGGTGGCAAAGTCTCCCAAAAAATCCCCCATGTTCGATGGGATTTAAATCGGGGGCACGCTGGCCAACCATTCAGTGTATTTACTTTCCCAAAAGCTCCTCCAGCAAAAAGGGGCGATGTGGCAGTGCATTGTCATCCATAAAAAAGGAAATCTGGGAATGGCACCTCGGAAAAGATGCAGATGGGGAAGAAGTCCTCCCCCAATAGCGATCCAGGGGTTCAGACCCCTGTCAAAAAAAGGGGAAACTCAGTTCCGCCGTTCAGCATAATGCCACGAAAAAAGAACCCGGGGCCACCGTAACGATGTCTTTCCTTGATGTTACTGGGATAAAAAACCCGGGGCCCGATTTTCTCCAAATCAAAAAGCGTTGAGAATCGCTTCGGGACTGAACCGACCCCATCCGTAAAGAAAAACGACTCCTTTATAGTTGTCCAGTTTTTGTGCTCTCTGTCCCACTGTAAACGGTGGCTTTGGTGGCCATCTTTCAACGGGAGGCAGGGTTCAGGACGGCGGGAACAGCCCCTTTGTGAAGGCGTCGGCCTTCGGTAACCGCTACACTTGTCGACCTGTTGCTGTACAGAGTTTCTGAGCAATGGCGCTTGCTGACTGCTGTCGAACTTTTCGCCTGCAGGATGATATATCGGTCATCCCCTGCAGTTGTCGTCCTCGGGCGGCCACACCAACCTTCTAACAGCTGTACCTGTGGTTTGGAACGCTTTTCCCAAACGCGCGAAACGACACTTTTTTTTTCCGAACTCTAGCCTCACTGGTGACAGTACGCCCCTCCTCCAGCTTCCGGGTCATTCTTCCACGTGTGAAGTCATCCAGAGGATTTCTTCTAGCCATATTTCCGAACTGACTCACTGGCACTTGCAGAGTAGGTGTTCTTTCCCCGTCCTTCATTTCATTCTACTGTTGACAGCGCCCCCGGACATCACGCGTTTTGCGTGCTCTCACACCTTCTGACTTTTTTGTTCCTGATATTTGCTTACCCCTGACGTTTCTCCCGACTTACGTGTTCTTACTGATCTCCAGACCTCCTTTTCTGCAATTTCATGGCTATCTGCGAAATTTTTACATTGTTGCTTAAGTTTTGCACACCAGTGTACATACACATAGGAGGCAACCAAAAAAATTATGAAAACCATTAAATCAAAAAATTTTGTGTAAATCGTAACATGTCCCCTTAATACAAGCCTAGAATAATACATTGCTTATGGTTATATTCACTATCTTTAAAACTAGTATTTAGTGTGTTTTTAAGAAGTGCATCATCCCAACTTATATAAAAATAATAGGATGGTTAATTGATTTATAAAACAACATTTTATAATCCATTAGATTATAAAAAATGAATAATTTAATGTAATCAAAGAATGCATAAAAACCATCATCCGTTGGAAATACAAATACAAATACACTCATGGATAAAAAAATTAGCGCACCAAGAAATAATTGCGGGATTGTAATGAAACTTGGCACGAAGGTACATGTCGAAAAGATATACAAATAATTAGAATGCAGCGGTAGGAAATAACCCAAAGGCTTTAAAACTATGACATTTCCCCCTTAAGGGGGGGGGAAAATCGGCAATGGAAGGGGGGTTCAGCTATGAGTATCTCAATTTGGCCCTTGTTTTTGAACCAGGGTCCGGGAGCATTTAAAAAAACGGCCCCCGGGCCCCACGAAGCCTTTGTGGGGTGCCCACGAAAAATGGCAGCAAGGCCCGGGGGAAATCCCCCTTTTCTCAACCCTTAAAAAGGGGCCGGTGGGACGGGTGGGCCCCCCATTCTGGCTTTCCCCCCATGCGACCCCCACCCTCCCTTTTGGGGTGGGAAGGGAAAAGGATGCCAAGGAACCAGGTCGTTTTGTGACGATCCAGATTCAATCTCATCAGTGATAATAAACGTGTTCGTTTGTGGAGACCCCGTGGTGAACGCCTCAATCCTGCCTTTGCTTTACAGCGACACACCGCTCCCGCTGCGGGTGTGATGGTAGGGGATGCCAATGCCTACAATACACGGTCATCCCTAGTATTGATCTGTGGCACCATGGCAGCCCAGCGATTTGTCCATGACTTCTACAACCACATGTGTTGCCACTCATGCAACGGCTCCCAGGAGCCATTTTTCAACAAGGCAACCTGGCCTCACACGGCAAGGGTATCAGAAGACTGTCTCCGCACTGTTACTACCCTTCCTTGGCCTGCCAGATCCCCAGATTTGTCTCCAATCGAGCATATCTGGGATCATTTGGGACTGCGAGATGGGCATCCCACGAGTTTGAACGAACTAGAGGCAAGGTTACAGCAAATATGGAATGAAATGTCTCAAGACATCATACAGAACTTGTATGCATCAATGCCCGATCGTATCGCATCGTGCATTCGTCCTAGAGGGGTTGAACAGGGTATTAAATCCTCCATTCTTTTGCCCTTTTCTCTGAAATAAAGGATCTTTTTTCTTTGATTTTCTAATCATTTACTTATATGAAAGTAATCGTTACGTATGTGATACTTTGTTTCATTTTAACGACTCCTTCTTGGTGCGCATTTTTCTTGTCCATGAGTGTATGTATAAGGTGAATTAAAAGTCTTGCTCTGATTATAAACATGTATTGTGCTCAAACAATTACAATTAGACATATGTTTATTTGGATGTATTATAAATAATATTGTGAATTTTTCATAAGATCATTTACCTCAGTAAAGTTCAAGGTGTGTCCCCTTGTTAGCTAAGAGAATGTTTATATATAAACTCTATTTCAGTTCTCGCCAAGTATTCTTTAACATGTAATGCACTTTATAAGCATACAACCTAAGCCTTTTATGAATAATTCTTACCAAACTCGTTTGAGATACTTGAAGTTCACTTGAAGTTTCAAAATTGGATTTAGTAGGACTCCGTTGAAATTATTCCCGAACGTGATCAACAGTTGCTTCACTCTCACTGACCCTGCCATTTCTGGGAAGATGCTTTTAAATATTTCATACCATCGCGTTATTGATTTTGCATCAGGAAGTTTGCTTCCATAACAACTTTGAAATTTATGCTGAACATAAATGAGCAATTTCGTTACGTGAAACCTAAGTACACATTAGACTTTCTCTTGAATCGAAGCCATTTCGGCCAAAAATGATGTCTTCCTTGCGAATGTTGTCCTGAGTCGCTCTTAAAAGAGCCTTTACGTCATTTTCTGCACTAAAATAACTATTAAAATTGATCTATTCAATGATATAAAAGTTTACATTGTTATATTAAACAATTATTTTGTAATGAATTTTTTAAATCAGGGCAAGACTTTTGATTCACCCGCAATACTTTTTAGTTTCGAGTTCCAAAGTAAAGCAAAGTAAAAATCACGCTTTATAGAATTCAACGTAATAATCATGAACATCGGGAATGTGTGTAATGCTATAAGAAATCGAACTACCTTGAAGTTGTGTTAAAGAACATAAATAAAAAGCTATATACTTGAAACTATTTTTAAAATTGTACGAAGGTTTTTCTAATTAGTTATTTTGAATTTGCTATACATATACACGTGTGTGACCACTTTATTTTTCCACAATTTACATAATAAGTATAATTTTCTATTCATTCAAAAAGAAGAATTCGTAACACATTCTCTAGTGGCATGTAAAACACAAACAAATCACGCAGACAAAAAGAAATGGTTTTAATCAAAAAACCTACTTGCGATTAGAATGTGATTTATAGTGCCTTTAATAAACCACTCGTACATTAAGAAGAAAAATGATCAGTTCGAGGCTAATAATCACACAAAATAACCGAACAGAGAACAACAAATACGATTTCAGAATAATTTATTTTACATAATTATCTAACATTTGTTTTTCTTTTTAAGGCAAGATGATTACCTGCTTGCTAAATTATAATGAACAACGAGAAAAAGGTTTTTAATTCGAGTTTATTTGGAGGAAAATATGAAATAAAAGCATTAAGAAAAATAGTTGCACCTATTTCGTCGGGTGTGTCACATTCGTGATCAGTTATTTCAGGTTAATAATGGAAATAATTCGTGAAATTGTTTTGAGAACATAAAGAACTTGCATCGCAAAATATATAAAATACATTTTTTTTTCTTTTGTGAGTAATACGTATGCATTTTCTATTACACGAATTACCATAAGATGTTTTGTTAAGTTAGTGAAATGTTTTTATAAGAATGTTATTATAAACTTACAGAAGTTATCAGTTTCAGAAGGTAAAATAGGAATTTATTCAAGAATAAAATTATACTGTGTTTTAAGCAATCGATAGTATCCAATCACTTAAAAAACGTTTTTCTTTTTTCTTTTTCTTTATAGCTATGGTCTCAACCGAAAGTAATAAAGCAAAGGGGCTAGACGAATTTACTCTCTGAAAGACTCCCATCCTTATATTTATACATAATTAGGCTTGTCAGCTCAGTGGCTCGAAGGTAGCGTGCCTGCTTCGTAAACCTAAGCTTGAGGGTTAGATCCTGTCCGTCGCCAAAAGCATTCGAGTAGCTGAACAGTGCAACGTTAATATTCACTCACACGCGGGTTCAATCGCAGCCAAAGTCGATCGATTTTCTGGATGTGAAAATCGTAGGCACGCATGTCATATGATTATGTGGCATGTAAACGATCTCTTGAGTATCAATTTGGCTCTGGCAGTCTCGGCAAAATTAAAAACCACGGCAATGTTTAACATCCAACTAGATTAAATAATACTAGGGTCACAATTTGGTAGCGAGAACAGCTATTTGATGGTGCCACCATGAAATGGCTCTTACATTTGAGGACTTATCGTGTCTGCAAAGGCTTTTTGTTGCCAATAGGCAGTCCATTAGAGAAAAATATAATTAGGCTTACCATATTTTAGGGGGCTCAACTCAGGACATATTTTTAAATTACTTAAAAGTTTACTGAATCATTAAACTTTATTTATTTAATTGTATTTTCTCTCTAGATATTACATTCACAGAAATGATTTGTTTGTTGTAATTACATCACAAAATTCACAAGAAAGTTCTGAGTTAATTTCAACCTTTATTAGATGTTTAATAATAGATACTGAAAGTCTACCCCTTTCTACAGACCAAATATTGCACACTATTGAAAAGCTCTCTTAGCTGGAGCAAATGCCTCAGACAAAGACATTGTTAACTCAACCATTTTAGAAATATTTCAACATGAAATATCAGTCTTTTAAAACCATTTGAAAATTGCTTTTTACATCTCTTCAATTGTATCTGGTACTTTTTCAGAATTTAAACCACTATCTACTCTTTGATTTTGATTTACCTGATTCTTCAAATACGTTATCAGGTTTATGAAATCTCTACAATTTCATTAATAGCCTTTGCACTCTTTTCTAAATCAAGCCAGGCAATTTCATTTCGCAGATTTATCCACTGAAACTTATTAACTGTATCAAAACTGGTTCTCTACACAGTCTAAGTATTCGATACTATAACCATGAAAATCGTATACGCTTGAGAAGATTTTTTGTTCCTGAATATCATTATTTTCTTTTAGAATGCTTAGCAATTCTCTGGTTGAAGATGGTATAAATTTGTAAGTTTTTCTATCCTGAAGTTGACATATTATTTCTAAATATGTCTGAGATGTTACTATTGCTGTGATAAAATTACCTTCCAAAAACTACATTATTAAATATACATAGCTGCAAGAGGATGTTTAAAAACACGATGTTGTACATTAAAAGGTCCAAAATTTTAAAAAAACCAGTTATGAAATTCTCAAACTTCGGCACATTTTTTGCTATTTCGGACATTACCCCGGACGGTACTAAGAAACCAGGACAGTTCGGGCAAATCCCGAACATATGATAAGCTTATAAAGGATATCCCCAAAATAGCTCCTGAACTCTGCTCATTTAGATTCCCGTTGGGAGTACATAAAAAATGCCCAAAGAACTGTACCTGTACGATTAATAGTTTATAAAAAATATACGAAAAACAGAGTAAGCTGTCACAGCCCGTGCAAGGAAAGAACACCGTATTGGACACATCAAGAGCAATATTTGCAAATATTTAAAATGACAGATTTTCAGCAATGTCCACCGTGCATATCAGTTGCACAGAGAAATTTTTCAAGGGGGGTGCCCAGGGTCGCAAGTCCACCATTCTTGTATCATTCTCCTTTTGATTTTGTCGATTTTCGGAAACAAAAACAGTAAAAAACTAATTATTGAATAAATAATTAGCATTAATTAATAAAATTAATCATCAATAACAAATATTTAATAGAAACTTAGAATTATAATCAATCGGAAAAATAATCAAGGGCTTTGGGAGGGTCCGGACCCCTAGGACACCCCCTTGTGTGCGCCACTGGTGCATATCGAAGCAGGCTTGAGCGTGAAGTGTAAAGGTTAAGTGCACACATCGCTGCAGCACGGTTTTCACCAAAGTACGAGCAGTATGCAGACGAGCAACAAAATCCATTTGTGTTGTCTTTACGTCTCCATGCACCAATTCCTTGAAATTGTCCTATAGGGGAAAAATCCAACAGTGTGAGGTCTGATGATCGTGGCGACCATAGAAACAGACCCACATGCCTTACCCAGCGGGCTAGATTATGCCATATTCAGCCAATCACATACGGTAGCACAGAAATGCGTCGGCGCATCATCATGCATCGTCATTCATTCATGATTATTTACCGTTTTTTTCGTAAATTATGGATCGTGCAGGTATAGTTCTTTGGGCGTTTCTTATGCAATCTTAACGAGGAATTTGGCTGTGCAGAGTTTGGGCCTGTTTAGGGGCATCCTGCACATGATACACATAATTAGACAAAATTAATGCATAATGGGAATCGGTTAAATATTCTTATAATGATAAATATAAAATTATTCAAGAACTAAACTAACAGAGAAAAATTGTGGGTTTCTTTTCTTAAACACGTTAAATTAAGGTATCCGATTACGTTCAGAACCGTAATTTTAAAAAAGCGCATAAATGAATAATTTTCATGATATTTAGTGTCACTTAGATTAGAATACATGTATAAAAATGTTTTAAGGACATTTTGACAAAAAAAATTATTTAAATACAATATCTCGGCAAAAAATTAACTTAGAATAACCTTTTTTCAAAACGTTCTCCTCTTATGAAAAAGGCTTCTATTACAATAATATTTTGCCTTTATGTAGCTCAGACTTCTGTACAGAGGCTCAACTATGATTTTTGAAAAATTCACATTGTTTTCAGAGTTACCACCAATCAAAATAATTATCGGCGTTTTTTTCTTAAAATTTTTCCCCTTTGTTGTCGTAAAACATGGATAAACCCACTTTTAAGTTATATATTTCAAAAATTCTAGTTGAGCCTCTGTACAGAGGTCTGAGCTATATACAGGTGAAATATTATTATAATAGAAGCATTTTTCACAAAAGGAGAATATTTTGAAAATGGGTCATTCTATGTTCGTTTTTTGTCAAAATATTGTACTTAAATAATTTTTTATTGTAATACTATTCTTAAAACCATTTTATATACATTTTCTAATCTAAGTGACACTAAATATCATAAATATTATCCATTTATACGTTTTTGCAAAATCATGGTTCCGAACGTAGTCGGATACCTTAATAATATTAATAATAACATCAAAAAAGTTTCTGCTACAAATTAAAATTTCATTACGACCTTTCTGTCTTGAGACATAAGAAAAAAATCCTTTGTTCAAAATCTAAAGATACTTGAATCGTGCTATGAACTTAGAGAATCGCTACGCTTTTTATTAGGGGTACTTAGCAATGAAATGACATCAAATAAGGTTCTAGTAACATTTGAAAGGATCCTGTCCAGTCAGAAGTTGATTAATGTAAAAATAACTTAGGCATTTCTCGCTATGCACTGGAAAATTCTTAGAAAAATATCTAAATTTACATTTGAAGTATTCCAATATTGTTCCAGTCTAAATCAGTGTATTGATTTCTTTATTTGTTATTGTTATATATTTCAGAAGAAATTATTAAAACTAAATACAATTATAAAAGTGCGTAAATTAAATAGATCTAAATTATAATAAACACGAATATATTTATAATATTGTATGAGTCTTATTTAAATTTTCATTTGGTAAAGATGCACATAAATTTGAGTGTTTATCGTTTATGTTAAATAAGTTAACAAATTTACAATGTTATATAGTCTTGGTAAAAAATACGAAATATACATACTAGATAATTTATTAACATTTACTTAAAAAAAAGAAACCCTAGATTCGATTATTTCTAGGTAGCTTTTTAAAAATAATTCTTTTCTCCTCAAGCTAATGGACCCCCTTTTTCGCGTGGATCCTTCCATGCTCCCAATTCTATTGTGTCTTTATTGATTCATAATGGTTTTTACTGACCCCAGTAATATTTTCTTTTTGTGTGTAGAGTTTTTATTCGGCAGGTTTTGCCGGACATGCCTTTTTTCGTTTTTGTTGCATTATCAATCTAGCATTTTTATTTTTTGTAAAATATTTGACATTTCCTTTTAGCCACTAGCTGATATTTCTCATAAATATAGTTCGGTCTATAGGACTATAAATTAATACGACTGTAAGCATTGACCAAAATTTGAAACAGTAATTCAGGTCTAGTTAACTAAATTGAATTTTTGTATCAAAATAATTTTGATGAAGTTTTTTTTTGTAATTTCAACAACATTGCAAGAAATTCCTATCATTAATTACCTTAGCAAACTATAATTTCTGATATTAAATGTTTTATTATTTTCTTACTTGAATTTCATAAAATTGATTTCACAGCTATTATATATATCTGACCTCTCTTTAAAAAAATGAAATGTACACATTTTTTAAGCAATAACTAGCATTCGAAAATTTTCAACTGATAACCCTATTTGCACCGCCAGCAGAGTCTTAGAAAGAAAATAAATATTAGGAATCTTTTCTAAAGAACTGGATAGCATCTACGAAAAAAATATAGATATACATTCACTTTTCTATTATTTCTGCAGTTTACCGAGTAAGTTTTCTCCATTACAACTGAAGAGTTTCCACAATTTATGGAATTTGAATAATATGATGGAATCATTTTGTGTAATATCTATAACTGATATTTAAAACAAACCATTATTTTTAAGCATTTCGTTTAACAAAAAGTTTACAATGACAGGAGTAATCAAAATAGGCGTTTTTTAAATAGAATTATTATTTTCCCCCCTTAAAACCTATTTCTTTTATAAACAAGCTATTGCAAAAATTGTTTATTTATTATACTACTTAAAAAATAGCATTCATTAATTGAATTTCGGATATTAAACTCTTTTTAATCGAATTTCGAATACCGAATATCGGTCGATATTTGATTATAATAGTACTTTCAGTAAATAGACTATTTTCAAAAGCAATTTTCTGCGATATGAAAACAATATTTAATTTAAAAAATTTTGCGCGGCATAGAGATAATTAGAACCCAAAGTCAACCCATTTCTTTTCGGAAATAAAATATGTATAGTCAAAACAAACTTCTTTTCATATTTATACAACAACAAAAAACCCAGCTTAAAGGCACGTTCATGACACAAAACATTTTATTGTTTATTTCCTGCAATATCAATTCATTGTTTTGATCAACACGCTGAATAAAGTATCAATTTGTCAGTGCATTTTGTAATTAGATATGATTCTTTGTTTAAAGAAAAGTGACGCAGTAAATTCATCATAAAAAACTCTATTTCAAGTAAGATCCACCCTTTTTTTATTCTGTACTCCCAACTTAGGAGGCACGCCTGTTTAAGAAAACACAAAGAAAATATGATTTTCTTCAGGCACTTATTCCTAGAACTGCTTTCATTGTTTTGTGTTATCTTTGATCCCGATAACCCTACCAATAGCTGAAAAACGATAAACTAAGGTTTTTATCTGGTTTCCAAGGAAAAAATTCTATTCACATCGTGGGTTTCAATCTTTTCTGTATAACTGGTATTCATATTCATATCATCCGTTTAATATGCGCATTTATTTTAATAAACGCATTTCAATTATATATATTTGTCATTTTGAAAAACTCTAACTCTTATTTCAATAAGCTACATGAGAGTTTTTAAAATTCTTTATAAAATTTCCTCTTAACAATTGAACTACAACAAAAGAATATAAAAAGTATTATAAGATTCAGATTATAAAATCGTGTAGACTTTTTTTAAAAAAATTTATTCATTTACTTGTTTTTTTGTGACAGGAAAGAAACTGTTCTGTCTCTTTTATTGAATTAATATATAAAAAAGAAAAACTGCAATTAATTCTAGTCAACGAAAATTTCCTTTTTAACAAAATTTATTGTAGTGTTTAAATCAAATGCTACTTTTTCCATAACTGTCCATACATTAAATTCATTCATCTGGAAAGATCTATATCTTAACCAAACTAAACATGATATAAAAATGTATTACAAAATGTCCTCTATCGTTCTTAATTTTCAAATTTAGAAGTATAAATAAAGTGGAAAGGGATCTCGTGTTTTTGTATAGCTGTAATATTAAAATTATTTCTCTCATGAATGATTCATACTTTTTGGAAGGGAATGTAGTAAAAATTTGCTAAAATTTCTACAGAGGATCTTTAATTAAAATTTTTACTTTCTTCTTATATTAGTTTTTAATTAACATTTTCTGAAAAATTCACACATTCAAAGGCTTGGATATTTCATTAATAACACTTAGTGTTAATTACATTTTTAATTTTGAAGTAAATGTGCCATAATGAGAAAATATTCATTTTGTATGAATATTCGTCAGTAAGCTTCCAACTTAAAATGATTGAAATTTTAATAATTTTGATACTTGTAAATTTTAGGCTAACAACTTCAAGGAAAGCTTCATTTATAAATGAAAAAATAAATAAATAAGCGTTTTAAATTGTGTTTAAGTGTTCAAATTATTTTTTTTCTTAACAATAGGAACAATTTAATAATATTAGCATTCTTATAAATTTCTTTAACATCGTTTAAAAGAAGAGGGGGGGGCAGAAGAACTGGAAACTTTGAGATCTTTGTCTTAAGAAGATTCAAAGCTGTGAAACTGATTTGAAACTATATCTATAGTGTAAAATTAAGACTAGGTTAATTATATACGTTTAATACTTAGAAAAAAATCTCTTTATGCACTTTATCAACATAAATCTAATTACGTGTTTGCTTGTTTTATTAATACCGACAAAAATTAGAAAAATTTTATGTGTGGAGATGTTTTTAAAACGAACCACTGATATTTAATTCATTGAGAGAAAAATAAAGCAGTTTTATTTCGCTCTCTTTATGTATTTCCATAAACAATCTTTGGAAATTGAACATGAGTTTGGTGGTAAAAAGTAGAATGGATAGATCAGAGTAAAATCTTACTTATACAAAATAAAATTACAAAAAATATAAGGCATCTCTTTCGTTATCAAACGTCATTAAAAGAAATTTACTTCCTATTTAGTAAAAATATTTTTATGACTAACATAAAACAGAACATTATCCTCCAATATGTAACACTAAAGCTCTTTACTTGCAATCTATATATATCTATATCTTTGTGTGTGTGTGATCCTAATGATGTACCTATAAACCTATAACTATAAAAAGTAGTCTTCTGGAAGGTTATATATATATATATATATATATATATATATACATACATGATTTGTTGTTAGCGGAAATTTAAAACTTTTAACTGCAAATCAAAGCACATTTCCCAACGTTAGTTTTATGTAATCATATAGTAAACATAAATTTAATACAGTACCAGAATTTATATATAATGCTTCGTAGAACAGACAAAGAATCCTTGCAAAATTCCAGATAATAACTCAGCTAACTTTTAAATATACCAATAGAAATTCTGGAATATTAAGAAATGTGAAAACCGTATGAATAAAATCTTTTTTTTAATTTTTAGTAGATCTTTCGTTTCTTTCTTTCCTTTTTTTCAATTCCTATTATTTGTTCAAACTTTGCCTATATATATATTGTTCATATTTTCAATCGTTAATAAGATACTTTTTATTCATCCACTCAAGCTCAAATACATTTTTTTAAACTTGTAGTGGATGACACTTGATGTTAATACAGTTTTTTCAAATATTAATTCATTAATTAATGAATAATTAGTAACAAACAAAAACGATAGTCCAACAATATGTATAAAAAGGAAAATCGCACGTTATGCCCCAACAGCGCGTTAGATTTCTAATCCAAAAGTGGTGAGTTCGAATGTTACCTGGAATGGAATAATTTTTGAGAATGTATTTCTTTTTATTATACTATTTTATTGGAATAATTAAATTTAACTAATGAATAGTAATAAACAAAAATAATAATCCAACACCATATATAAAAAGGAAAATCGTTTTCTATTTTGCCACTTAATAGTGTGATTCTGTGTCATATGTATATTCATATTTATAGTAATTGTAATTATTTAATAAAAAGTAACTAAAATAAAACTTTTCTATGTTGACCTAAGTAGGAATTGACTTAATTTTTTTTTATTACTTGTTTATTCCTCAAATTATCTTACCTTAAGGAAAGATTCCCTTTGACTTTTCGAGAAAGATTTCTTTTAATACAAACAGGGCGTTCTTTATTGGAAAAAAGAAACACAAATATCGTTTTTATTATCGAAAAAACCCAACTGAATGAAAGCGAATGAATGTGAATAAGGTCCTTCACTTCCCACACTTGTTTTTTTAGGTGAAATGATAAAGTTGAAGAAACTCTGTATCGAAAGAGTTTATTCTAAACTATTTTTTAAATCGTTCTAAACATGAATCATATCGAGGAAGTGTCAAATGCATTCTAACGTTTTAGAGCGGATAGATAAAGCGTAATTAATATAAGTGTCACATATACTCCTCCTTTCAGCAACGAGCAGCTTCATCCAGGAGCAGGAAAACGTGACATCTCCTAGCAATGTAACCGAAAAAGGAGACAGCCAACGACAAAAAGACGAGACCTAGGGTTGGTCTTAAGATCAAAGAAGGATTCGTATAAAAAAAGTCTTTGAAGTTGTGATTCGAATCCTTAATACACTTAGATCCAAGTCTTTATATCTGACTCCCTTAGCTTTTAAGAAATATAACTCTTAGCTTTAGACGTTGGTGAACAAAACTTTGCTGCTTTGTAATTTATTTGCTCTTAAGTTCCAATTTTTTTATTTCTCTTCAACGTTCATTTCGTGCTGTATTGCTTTATTTTTAAGTTTTAAGTAGGAATTGTACTCGTTTGTTTGTTTATTTGTATTTTTTTATTTTATTTGTCTTGTATTGCGTTAATTTGTATTCGTTACGCGCCTTGAAAATCAGAAAAGTATCATGTTGACTGTATTAACGTCACTTTGCTTTGGGGTCTTAGATTCTTAAAGGAAGTTCAAGCATTTAAAAAAAAAGAATCGTTTTATTTTTAAGTGTGACTCATGCAATAATGTTTATTCATTTATACACTGCAGATGAATTCAAAAAATATCTTTACAGTTTACTTTTAATTTGCAGTTTACATTTAATATTAAGATTTTATTCCATAACCTATCTAATATTCCTTGCCTTCTCAGCGTCACTGATACGCCCAAGGTGGACCTTGCCTTTACAGCCTCCTTTTCCAGGCCAGGGTTCTTCCTGCTTGTGTTCTCCCTTTCTTAGTTCTCAAAACTAGGAGATCTTTTTCTAGGCCATCAATCCTGGCCTGCCCTTTCTTCATATTCCAGTTGGATGGGCATTGAAGACTTTTTTAGTGGTGTGGTCTTCATCCATTCTGACAACATCATCATTAATAATACTAAAAGCTTTCTTATTATCTTAGTAGAGTGAGTGAATGTTTTATTAACGTCCCACTACACAAAGCAACTCAAGGCTAATGGCGATAGACTTCGTAATTTTGGACCATGGTCAAAAGACGAGAACGGAGCCCCCTCTCCAAACTACTCTATTACGCTAACGGAGGACTTTGACCCTTGACAAACTTAACGTGTATCCTATACACACGGTGGGTCATATACAACCCTATACACACGGTGGGTCTTCAGTGGAAGTAAGTCTCGAACTCATGACATGCCGACCATGAGTCCGTGGCCATAATATATGATTAAGCTACCGCGGCTTTGTAACTACAGAATATATGGAATGTAATCAATATAGTCAAACATTTGGCAATATAGCTAAACGAAAAAAACTTTTAAGATATCAAAAATCTTTTATTATATAAATATATCTGTAAGAGAAATTATCGATATGCTTATGCTTCAAATCTGCATGCCCACGCGCGCCCTGTCCTCATTCACCACGCAAGCTTGCACACCACTTTGCAATTACATGTGAATAGTCATTTCACGAATACCCTGACGATACTTAGCAGGAATATTCTTGAAATCCACTCTTTCCAAGATATATGGCAACAATGAATTTGCGATGAGCATTTTAGAGGGGAAGGCGAATAGTTTTATAGCAGAAACTGCGTTTTCGCATTGACGACGTTTTCACAGTGGGATTGCGAAGATTATCCTTTGTTCTGATACCAGTTAATGTCAAAATGCTATCTTATTTTTTTGTATACACGAAGACTTAAGAAAACGACGGTATTTATTTAAATGAACAGTGTATATAATTAATTTTACAGATGAATATTATTAATTAATTAATTAGCTTTAACGGATTAAATTTCTCAAAGTTGAGTACTTTGTTTATGTATATCCCTTAATTTTCAATGTAGTTATCCAATATATATATATATATTGCATGAAAATAACTGCAGTGGTAGCCCCCTAGTCATAGTCATAAATTCATAGCCAAAGCTGTTTCTGCCACATCTTGGGTGAAAGCCATGGTGTTACTAAAAACCCGCCTTGTAGAGGGGATGGTGCATGTTAAATTTGTTGAGGCACCAAGTCTTCAAGTTGGCTTGATGTAGAAGAATGGAGAGTGAAGTGTCAGCACAAATGTCTTTGCTATTTGATCGTAGCTCAAAATTGTGAGGTTCATTGCTTATAACACTCGTATTTGCTAGTAAAAAAGCTACTAATCCTCCAATATTGTTTTAATTAGAATGTTAATGCTTTTTAAATAAACATAAACATATATTTAGATTAAACTTTCTTCACTCAAACATAAATAGTAAAATTTTTAAAAAATCAGGTTTTAAAGTTTTTTTTTTTTGTGTTCACTTACAACAAAATTTTAAGTACTTTTAAAAAAAATCAATGAAGTTAATGTAAAATGTTGAAATTACTGTTAAAAGAGAAAAAAGATTTTAACAGAAAATTCGGACAATATAACTAAATCTACAATTACTCTGATGATCTAGGAAAATGCTTGACTGAACGTGTTAGCTTAGATTCAAATTATACCTAAAATTATTACTTAATTGATACATATTAACATATTCCCTGTGGAGTTTTTATTTTCTATCTTAATTAATATATATTATGCATTATGGGTTTTGTCTCATAATTATTTCCATAAACTTATAGAGCAGCTTAGAAAATTGGGGCAAATGATGTACACGTTAAGCTTTAGCCTTCCGTTCCCCACAAACACACAGAGTCAAGTTACTGTATAAGATTATGAAGTTAATCACCAATGACCTTGGGGTGATCTAGAATAAAATTAATTCAAAACTAAACCAATTATAATTAAATATTAAATAACAATGAAAATATAGTTCAAATGACAATTTGAGACATGTTTTATACTTTATACAGTCATAATGCTGTTAGTATTTTCTCAAAGTAGCCCAAAAACATGTAAGGGAAATTTTTCAGACTTATCAAAAATGTATGTCACACAGAGGGATACAGATTATTTTCATTCATTTTCACACAATCTGAAATATCCACTTCATATCTTAAATCACTGAACATAAAATAATGACAGCAAAAAATAAAAAAAGTGATTTGACAAGGACAAGTGGAGTGGATGTAAAGAATAGGAGAATCATACCGTATTAAGTTGGAAATCCAATTTTAATTTTATCGCGCTAAAGAACTATTCGTGTATTTCAAATCAATACAGAGTCGAGCAAATAACATTATTAAGTTTTTCATCATTTTTTGACAGGATATCTGTCAAAAAATGATGTGACAAATCATAATATCTGTGAAGTATGATGTGTAATATCTGTGAAGTATTCCTTACTTCAGAGTTTCTCAAACTATGGGCGCGCTTCCCTAGGCGGGCTTGATAACTCTACGAGGGGGGCGCGAATATATTGAAAAGTCGAAAACAGAAGATTATTTTTTTATAAAAAATATTAATTTACTGAAAAAAAAAAACATTCTGACATAATAGTGTCAAAATATACATTACACTAATATAATACAATTTATAATGTATCAGTACTGCATGATGTATTTTATAACTAATTTAACAATACTGTTAAGAATGTAAAATTAATAGTGACCCTGCTGAGCTTGTCAGAGAGTAATTTATACAAATATTAACACTTATCTTAATATTTTTTGTACTGTTTATAATTAAACCCTAAACTGCTGATTAAATTGTTCACAATTCGCTCCCCAATGCCACCGCTTACGTAGGCACGTGTATGTAATGTATTTGGGGATGGGAGAAGAAAAGGAATAAAAATAAGTAAATCCTCTGAATTAAGTAAATCCTTCTCAAACACTGTCAAAACCCTTTTATTCCATTCCAAAGCCTTTAGAATTATTTTATGGATAGCAGTGCAATACAGCATCAGGCTTTTGGAAAGACGTATATAATGTCCAAGTAACCAATATTTTGGCTGAGCGAGACGTTTATATACGCCGCCAGTGACACTTAAGAGGTTAAAGTCTTATTGTAGCTTTATCGTCAAAGTATAGTATTATTGAATTCAATACATTGTTATTGTATGAGGGGGTGGGGGCGTGATGAAAATTATAATTGAATATTGGGTCACAAGTATTGAAAGTTTGAGAAGCACTCCCTTACTTGAAATAAAATTAAGTGTGTAAGGAGATAAAATAAATAACTTAAAATTTCCGTCAATAGCATGATTATGGGAATAATTTAGCTTTATTGTGAGAGCGTAAAACAAAAATTAAGCATCAAATTTCATTTTATTTGTTTTTCGGAAGATTAAATATAATTTAACTAATAAATCTTAATAACTAATAACTAACTAAACTAATAAATAACTAATTAAACTTAATAAATCCAATCCTAATTAAAATGAAATGCTTAGTTATTAAAAAATATCGCGTTTGCCATTATCATCATATTTTTTTAGAAATTATATTGAGGATGAATCACTTCGGTTTATTTGTGGTTATAAAAAAGAATTTTGAGGTAAGCATTTCAAGCTAGTAGTTAGAGTAGTATAGTTTATCTAGAAATTATAAAAAATACTTTTAATTGTTTTTGAGTAATTAGTAAGCTATATGTCAAGAACATGTTAAAAAATAATATAAAGACCAAAGCCGGATTTAAATTATGTTGAAAATACAATTAAATATTTAAATTTTTAGTTTTTATCAATTTGTCACGTTTCGAATTTTGTGATAAAAAAAGCTTCAAAACGTAATCACTTCTAAATTTATTTAAATAATGAAATTTTGTTAAAATTTCATCACAAAATATGTGCATAGTTTTACACGCTGCTTTTTTTAAAATAAAAAATAAATTTTTTTTAATCAAAAACTGTCTTTGTAGAGTAATAAAACTTTGTGCAGGTGGTTTGTGTATGGTCTCTCATAGCTCTTCTCGTAATCTAAATTATTTATTGGACCTCTATAAGAAGCCTTTTAATAAAAACGACTATAAACATAAACTTGGAAAAAGTATTAAATATTTTTATACACTGATTAATTAAAAATCAATTAATGAAAAAAAGAAAACATTTTAAAGGAGTTTAGTGGAAAATATGTTATTATTGCTAATTATTTACAAAATTGAAAAACCTTTTAAAAGCAGAAGAATGCTAGAGAATGTCTTGAATTTACTAAATAATCTAGAGATGTTCTCTTACACACACAATAACCTTATAGAATATTTTTAAAAGTTCATTATACATACAAAACCTTAAAAAAATCACTTAGAAAATTTTAGAAATTGATTATTTTATTTGAAAAAAATATTTTTTTAATTTACTTTTCAGAAAATATTGCTAGCAATACAAAACTCTTAATTCTCACTCAGAGTGTTTAATCCAGTAATCATTGATTTGAATTATAAGATATTAATTTCTTTTTAAACAAAAAGGACAAATCCGTAAAATAAATTCAACAGAAGTGAAAAGTGATTGCATTTTAAAATGTGTGTCATATGATTATCTAGAATTAATAAAATTTCAAATTTAGTTGAATCTTAAAGTCTTTATCTTGTTCAAGTCTGAGTATTCAAAAACAATTTTTTAAATAAGTTTTCAGTTCAAGTTATTCACGTGAAATTTGTTAGCTTACTTAATACTTGCTTACTTAATACTTATAATATATGAAAATATTTCCACTAATATATATTATTTGAACAATTTAAAATTGTAAATATTCCGCAGCATTTTAAAATTAAATCACCATTTGCGATTCTTTGACTAATTAAAAGTTGTTCCTTTCTTATCCCCCGTTGTGTTTTACAACAAAATTTGATAGCATAATTGCATATTTAGTAAAAGAAAAATAACCTTAGTTTAAACTAACTTGAATTTAAATTAGTTTAACCTTTCTATATACCTCCTTAGATTTCTAGCTTTTTTATTGTTAATATTCAATTTGTAGTTTATTTTGCTTTACGTAATGTTGCGCTATTTTACATCACGTAAGAAACCTATTAATCATTATTAGTATTGTTCAGTAGGATAGAAGTACCATTACAATATCATTTATCTGTAGTTAAATTCATTTATCAAGTTCATATAAGACATTTTTACAAGAGTTGTAACCTTTTTGTGGCCATTTAACTACTTTAGTGTGTTAAATGAATTTAATATTCGAAATCTTTTTGAAATCACTTGACACTCTTAACATATGGATTTTTCTTATTTGTACTTAATAATGCATTACATAACTCACGTTCACGTTAGGGCTTAAAACGTAAAATAACAAAGGAAATGCACGGATTCCGAAAAAAAGAAAGATTATGCAATTTCGTAAGATTACGGGAAAGCATATCTATAGAAAATAACATCATTGCAATAAAACAGCATTGAAGTACAGAATAAAAATAGATTAATTATGAATGGAAAAAAAAGTTTAGATAATGTGTGTAATAAATTTTCCATTTTTAAAAAAGGTATTGAAAATTCCGCTGTGTTCATAGTAATCATTTCCGGAAGTTTTTTTTCTTTCCTTGGATTTACCGAATAGACTAATCAATTCAGAAATTGCATTATTTATTTCTACCATAAAAAAAGAGTGATGTGTGGTATTTCTATATAAAATAGTATCACTCTTCGTTCAAATATACCAATAATCAATAATTTTATTTGTAATAATTAATAGTTTATCTGGCATGAGTGAGTATTTATTAACGTCCTACTGAAAAGTAAATCGAGGGCTATTGGCGATGGACCTCGTAATTTATAACTACAGTCAAGTGACGAGAACGATACCTGAGCTGGTACCTCTCTCTCCTAATTACCACACCACCCGCAACGGGTGGACTTTGAGCCTCGGCAGATTTAACGTGCATCAGGCAGATCTTTTAGATCCCAATTAGAAATTCTGAAAACAGATCGCTGAAGATTAACTTTTAAAAGTGGAGATTCTTTCTATCTTCTTTCTTTGGATGTTAAAAGCATTTTGTTAAAAAAATAAGTAAATTTATCTGAATGTAGATAGGTTGTAAAATGAGTGTTATTTATATTCACAATAATATGATGAAATTTTTTCCTTATGGAATCATATACGGTACTAAATTTAATCTGGAACTGTCTTGACACATTTCTTAAAAAACAACCAAATTCCATATCTATTTATAAAATAATATGCATCAACAGATAATAATAAGCTTAATTTGAGGCCATAATACTGATAATTATACTTATATTAATTTTGAAATAGAAAACGTTAAAAAGTAAGGCATTGATCTGTTTATCATGTACAAGCTGAATCTTTCTGAGTAAAAATACAGTTTAAATACATTTACTGCATTATCTAATCAATATACTGCGTCTGATAATGAAAGGAATTTCCTTAAATGTGTTCGATACAAGTAAAATGAGTTTTTTTGTTTTACTTTTAAAAGTTAACATTTAAAAAGAACGCTTTTTTTTTAAAAATCTAATTTCCGAATTCAAATACTTCTTATTCTTATTTAAATTTCTACTTCTAATTCAAAATTAAATAAAAATCACCACTTTTCCAAAGAAAAAAATAAAGCACATAAGTACCTTTAACATGTTATCTAATATAAATATATTACCGAATATTTACGAATATAAGCCTATTTTTTTATAAAAACAAAGTTGTTTTCCTCCCATTACCCAAAAACAAAAAATTTCTAAAAATCTAAATTAGTATTTAAAATCCAAAAAGAAGAAAAATACTGCAATTTTTAAACATTGTTCATGACGGTGAAAATGTTGAAATTTGGGGTTAAAATTTGGGGAATATTTTTCCTAAAATTTTATAAAATAAAAAATCAAAAATTCACACACCACATTCCAATTTAAGGGAATTTCATGAACTATTCAGAAACTTGGATTCTGGCAAACGACTTTGAAAAATTTGTGCCACTTTTTTTTTTCTTTTAAAATAAAAGTTCCAATCAAAACACTCGAATATTAAAATAGTTCGCATGTGTCTGACAAAACATGCTTGGAAAACTACGCTTTTTTCCAAAATTTGCTGATTCAGCCATGAGGCGACCTCCTTACTTTATTTTTAAGAAAATTACCAAAATTTTCGGCTTTTATACTGAAACATACGGTATTTGCAGGTTAAAAGTATTTTCCGCAATATATTCAATATAGATTCTATGAGGTTACTTTCAAAAACTTAATTTTAAAATTCGAAGTTATTAGGTTAGTTTTATGTTAATGTATATCACATAATTTTAATGAAATTATATCATGTTTTATATATTGCCTTTATTGCTGTACTTATTTTAGATAAAGATAAATATATGGTAATACCACTTGTGCGTATCAATTTGTTATACTTTATCTGTCTTTTTTTTTTTTTTTTGTCCAACTTCTTTTTTTCTTACACAAAAAAAGCATTTCTTATAAAAAAAAAAAGAAAGAAAGAAAGAACGAAAGAATGAAAAAAACCAAAGTATTCCTCTGAATCTATCACTGAAGGAAAAAAAATTGCATTTTTTACATGTTCCTTTCGCTTAGAAAACCATAATCGAGTAACAGTGGTTACATGATATATTCGATCGTTGTCCTAAAAACAAATCGAGAATGTACCCTCAAAGCAAAAATACTTCTCAGAAAAGCGTTTTTTTCTCACTTGTTGTTTCGAGGAATTTAAATAAGAATAAATAGTTTTTCTATTGTAATTTTCCCCGTTGTGGTAGGCTTCTTACATCATCTGGAAACGCGCATTCAAAGAAATGCTTATGCAGAAATTTGCTTGTCCTAGTTATAACATTTTGGTATTCCAGACTTCCGTCATAGACTGTAAATGACTTCGGGGTATATTTAGAGGGGCGATAACTTTCTCCTTTGGTTTTGATACTCAAAGCTCATGGTTGTTGTTTTTTTTATATAATTTATTCATTTAATTTTTCTACAATATCTTTTAATTTTATCAATGAATCCTTTAAAAAATGTGAACGCAAATTAAATATGCATATTTACACGTAGAACTTTTTTAAAGGTTTGATTACTTATTTAAGCTATAGCTGTATAAATTTCAGCATTTAAAGGATTGATAGTTTTAATTTTGTAAAACTATTTTCGAGCAGCAATATATCTGATAGTGTAAAATAATAAAGCCCGGCAGCAATTTATTAAAATTTGTAAACGCATCAACTGTCTTTTTCAGGATAAATGTACCGAATATTTTTCTTTCCTAACATATTTTAAAGTTCGTTTTTTTTTTTTTTTAAAGTAGTTTTAAAGAAAAGAAAATAAATAATTCTAAATAGATTACACCACAGGTGGCCAACCCCAATGACCTCACGGGCCTTTTCGCAAAAACATTATAATCCCGAGCGGCGTATAAAAAATACATATATATTTGTAGATTTGAACTAATTACAAACATTTATTGGTGTGAAAATTTAAAACAGATTGGCATATTATTGTTGTCTTCATTGTTTTTCAAGTATACAATCGTAGGTAATATAATAATAATAATGCAATGATCAAATAATGTTTAATTTAAATAGTGAGATATTAGTTTCTCACACACAAATCTTTTTCACTTAGTTTTGAAAGTCTATCTCAATGCGTGTTTTTGTGCATAGTAATTAATGTTGAGGGTTTTCGTCTGTTAAGTTTGAGCGCATTTTATGTTTGATTAATTTCATTTTCGATAAATAAAAAAAAGATTTACAGTAACAGAAACAATGTGATAGAATAAAAGCAGTTGGGGGATTTATTTGTAAAAAAATACTAAAAACAAAAATATTGTACAAAATAGTCGTATTTTGTAAAGTTGTAATGAATCTCCCAGGCCGCAAAATTATTCAATGCGAGTCACATCCGGATCCCAGACCATGGGTTGGCCAGCTCTGGATTAAACACTTATAAAAAAATTAATAAATAATCCATTTTGAAACGTAATTAATACATACAAGTACTGATCTAGTTTGATGCTAATTTCATTTTCAATCTGTATTGTAACTTTTTAGACATCTTTTTCGAATACGAAGATGCAGGATAATCTGAATTATCCCTGAAAGAGAAAAACAAAGTAATTAGTTATTTATCAACGGTCAATTAAACTCCTGTATCATCAAAAGGAATTTATGTTTGTGATAAAAAAATAATTGAGAGATGAATTTATATTTGTGAACAAAATTTCTATAAATGGATTTTTGTTTCGAGAGAGAGAGAATAAAAGTACATTCGTTATAATTCCAAAGAAAGAAAACTATGAACTGTTCGCATTATCCCACTAATTAAGCACACAAAATGTTCTACTAAAAATTATATATGACCTTTAAAACTAGTTAATTTACTTAAAAAAATTGTATCCTCAAAATGAACTTATATTTGTGGTAAACTTCAATCCCACCCGAAATTTCTATGATTAGATTTTTTTTGATAAACGTAGGTTAGCGCGCACTAAAAGTTTTATAAAAAAAGTCACAAATGCTCTTTAAAACTGTTTGATGTACTCTGAACTAAACGGAACATTTTTATTCCCTTCTAGCTAAATTAATATGAAAACAATTAATATTTTATAAACATTTATTTTTATTTTTATACACAAGCATTTCACACACAAATAGCTTAGAAATAACTAAAGAATTACAGTCCTTTGTATCCTGATATTATTGCGCACAAACCAGATGATGAAAACAACGCTGATGGTATCAAAAATGAGGTAGATGTATTTTAATTTGCTAAAATACAGTATTAACATATAGTTTATTTTAACTGAACTAAAGTATCATTCTTTTCGTAAAACTTATAACTTTTCTCGTCAGTATACATAAATTTGAGACGTCTAGACATGGTTTATTGGTTTTAATAAAATAGTTTCAACGTTTCCTTTTTGGTTTTGAGTTTTCTCTTGTGTAGATACAATATTATATATATATATATATATATATATATATATATATATATATATATATATATATATTATCTTACATTACTTACTTTTAAATCACTGTTAACACTAATTTGTTTCATCTTTCCTTTAGTTTGGGAGCATTTTGTTTCAAATTTTTCATCCAAAAAATGCACACATTATTCCAAAATATTCAATTTTTGTATGTACACAGGAAAGTTTAGAAGTTATTAAATGAAGAATCAACATTTGGTGAGATTTTTGTGTATTTCTTCTAAGCTTAATGAGTCTAAAAAGATTGTTATGAGCATTTGTTACCAGTAATATATGTCTGAGTATGTGTTCATACGTGTGGAGTTTATTTTGTTCTCCATCTTAACTATATTATAACTATCGATTTACCTCTCTTTATAAAGTATAATATATATATATATATGTAATAATTCCCAGAGTAATTTAATTTTTAATAGCTTTTGATTTATCTATGGTACAGTCATTCAGGAGAACTGTTTAATTATTTTAGCTAGCTACCCACCTAACGGGAGCTTTTGGAATTACATCCATCTACCCACCCAGATTATATGATTTCCCTTTATGTGGGAATCTCTAAATTTCCCTTCTTTTCTTTTCTTCTTCAATATGGTTTCCGGACAGCTTGGTTTGTGTTTTGTTTTTCTTGTCTGCTCTTCTTTTTAATTTTGGCCTTTTTAGATGTTCAATAAACTGGATTTTTAATCAAGACTGCCCCACAATTCCATATATGCAACATCAATCCAAAAAATATGATCTTACAAGAAATCCCCTTTCCCCTCCATCTTCATATATATATATATATAGGTAACTCCCCAAATTAAGATCTTCTTTAATTTTTACTCACTTAAACATTCGCTTTCTTTCCCCTTAGCGACTCTCCGGAAAGGGTAACATTCCCAAAATATATTAATTCCCAATTTGCATACACGCGTTTCTTCTTGAGTTGGTTGGAAAAAAATTTCCATTCTTTGAATCCCAAAAAGGAAATTAGTGGAAAACCGTTAAGCCCCTCAAATATATATATATATATTTAAATTATTAAACGGAGTTTTTTTGATTTTGACGGGCTCCCCCAAGAAATCTATTGGGAGAAGAAATTCATACTACAGAGATCACAATGTAATTACTAACCGGAATTTAGAAAGTATAGTAGTAAAACATTGAATAGAATACGTATAATATAGACCAAAGCAGAAAATACTTCACTGTAGTTAATGCGAAAATGGGTAAGATAAAATATTGAAGTGTACAAGAGATGAACTTCAGCATAAGAACAGCTGGTGTTGGCATTTTTGGAACGATAAGTCTTCTAGGATTTTATCGCCGAACAGTCCCTCGGGGGCTTAGAGAGCTGCAATTGAAAAGAAAAACTTAAACAATAAGGACTGTTCTGGTCGAAAATGGATGGTGAATGAAAGAAGTGAAGGGCGAGTAGTGCACAATATCCGCAGATACAGAAGGGCGGCAACATGACAAATAACAAAATTTAATTATCCGCATATCCAACTACAACCGACGGACTTTTAAAAAAATGGGTTTTAGTGCAGGAGACCCCAAAAACTTTTGGGATCACAGAAAAAAATAAGAAAAAGGGCCCTGGGACCAGGACGCGAAATTAACCTCTTGAGGATTGGAAAAAAAGTTGCTTGGTCCGATGAATCTCGTTTTCTACTTCGTTATTTAAATGGGGGATCAGAAGTGGTCCAAGGTTCTTCCCACCCTCCAATTTTCAATGTTTTTTGAAATTATAATGCGAGGAACTTTTTCCTGGAGTATAATGGGTCCCTTGATATCTATGGAAGCAAATTTGAATATCGCACTGCTTTTCTCAACTTCATTGCTAATCTAGTCAACTCGTTTACGTCTATAATGTTTTTTTTATGGAGATGGTTACTTTTAGCATCACAATGCACCTTGCCACCGTGCTTGATCAGTCAGAAATCGGCTTGTAGAACATCAATTAGAGTTTAAACTGCTTCCATAGTCAATCCAGTTCCCTGACTTCAATCATTTTGAGCATTTACAGGACAAAATTGAAAGATCGTTTCAAAGCTTGGAAACACCATCATCCAATCTGACACTACCTATTGTTGTCATTATGTCAACATGGGCCAACATTCCTCATAAACGAATCAGCAATTTGTTGAGTCCATATCAAGAAGAATATCGGCTATGATCAGAGCTAAAGTTGGATCAACTCGTAATTATATATATATAAAGTATGTCTAAAAAGTTTTGGCAACTGAGTGCAAGTATATATATATATGTGTGTGTGTGTGTAATAATTCAATTTAATTTCATCTTGCACAACTTTTTGATCTGTAATGGTCCTGACCCTTCAGGACTCACGCGTAAATAATTAACTAGTTAACCCACCTAACGGGATTTAATCTCATGACCTTATCTCTTCAAAATTAAAATCTCTGCGAATTTAAAGTAAGGTTGCACATGACATCATCGTACGATGTCTTTCTATCAATCACACGGCTTGCACACATAAGTCATGTGAATTTTGGAACTTCCGTTTGCCGTTTCATATAAAAGCTCTCGTTCCGAGGGAAAATTAGCCTGCTACTTGTCTTTCGTCATGTCGCCCACTGCTCTTTGTACTTGTAAATAGCTCTTGCTTTGTGTGTGTGTGTATGTTTGCTGTTTAAGTGAAATGTTCTTCTACATCACATAAAGGAGTATTCAAAAGTACCAAGTCTCCTCAAGTATATGCCACGACATCATAAACATAATAGTTAATAATCTTGTAAAAATCATCTCGGTGAAAGACATTTCATGTGTGTGTTGTGTGTTCTGTTTTAGAGTTTATGTTTTTTCTGATTCGTAGGATATTTAATCTATCCATCGCTCCTTTAATTCATTATATATTTATATATACTTAGTTTAATGTTTGATCGTTTAAATTTTAAACAATAATTTTTGTTTGTTTCAATTAGTTTTACACAGGTACAACATACTTTATGTCTTGTACATTGAATTTTAATATTCAAAGTTAGAAATCCATTTTATTGGTTAAGAGAAAAAGAGAAAAAAGAGATAAAGGGGAAGGGGGGAGGAAAATGAGATTGAGGGTGAAGAGGATGAGAGCGAGAAAGTAAGTCAGAGAGAGAAAGAATAAGATAAGAGAGGATAAAAGAGAGAGAGAGAGGAAAAAGAGAGGGAATGTGTGAGTAAAATAGATACAGAGAGAAAGAAACGAAAAAGAAAAAAGTGCGAGAGAAACAGCAGAAGAGCAAACAGAAAGCGAAAGAAAATAGAAGACAGCAAGACACACATATGCAGATGAATGAAAATTAAAAGGAAAAGTTGCATACTTATTTAATGCATCCTAATTTTAAGGATGCAATGCGATATCAGTGAGCGAAATGTAATCCTACGAATTTTCGAATTTTTGTTTTAGGACAATTTTCAATTTAAAAAAATATGAATTTAGGTTATATTCATTAGTTTCACGTAAAAACATCCTAAGGACTTGATTTGCATAAATAACATTTAGAGGGAAATATTTCAACACGTTTTGTGGGCATGATGAGTCAATTAAATTTTAAAATACAAAAAAGCAAATTGAAAAGATTCAATTTTCCTTCTTCCTCTAAGAATATGGCTACAATTCTTCCCAAATTTATTTTTCTTCGAACTTTACCAAAAATATCTTACATCATCTCCATAATCGGAAAATTCGATGATGCAAATTACTCTGATTTTCATATTTCTCGAGGCTTTCCTGAGTGATGCATACACATAATAGAGAAATCGATGACCAAACGCACCGAAAATTTCTTTAGTAGCGTCCGCACCTGGGAGCGTGCAGTATATGAAGAAAATAATACATTAGCTAAGAGATTATTGAACTCTAAATCGTTATTCCACTATTCTTCTCTCACACAGACATCTTTCTAGTTTCAATAGAAACCCTCCATGGTTAATTTAGAGCAAACTACTGAGAAGATTTGAATGGATGCGCAATTTGTATTGTTTTTGGTTCACACTTTGATCACGCTAGCGATAACAGATCGTGGTAAATTCGAATCGATAGCTTCTTTTTTTCCGATGTAGAATAACTAAAAGGCATTTGGAGATTTCTACTTGCATTCGTACGGTTAGATCTCCACACCATTACTATTATGGAAAAATGAGTTAATAGAAGTGACAATGATCGAAATGGAGTTGGCTAAGAGTTTCTTAATGCTCCCTGCTTGTTAGAAAGGTATAATTTTATTTTCATTACATTTCACTAATTCTCATACTCAGTCATTCCGATGTACAGTTTCATTCGTGCTAACACATTATCTCTTATAAAGATTGAAGATTATCCAAATATCTATAACACATACACACACAACAAAAAAAACTTCAGTTACAGAATACAAAAGTTACTTGTAAAGTTTTCACAAATAGTGTTTCATATATTTTACTTCGATTTTCGATTAAGATGCTGTTTGATTATTATTATTAAAAGAAAAACTTGATGAATCTAAGCAAAACTAGTTCATGAAAAATTGTAAGTAAATATTTGCTTCTTTCAATGTTCGTAATACCGGTTTATAAATTTTTTAAACCTGAACTCTCATCCTAATTATTCAACAGATCCAGTGCAAAAAGATTCATGATGATTCTAGGAAGTATTGAGGACAATTGCTACAAGTATATTTAATGTTTATGCTGTTATATGTTAAGTAAAGTTTATTCAGATTATTTTGAATAGAAAATATAAATAAAAAGATTTTGTTTCATTTGTTACAAAAGGTTTGTTGATATATCTACAAAGTGTCAGTAGAAAATTTGTCTGAAATCAGTATCTAATAAAATGAATTCTCTAGTAAGAAAAAATTACAATACTAACAGGCTATATATATATATTATTTTATTTTATTTTATTTTATTTTTAGTACTTATTCCATGGAGTCATTTTTAACTTCGCGTTTAAACTGAAAGTATTATTAAAGCAATGGTATTATTAAAGAAGTACTATAAAAAAATGTGGCACAAAATATGAAGCTCTTGTAATATTCCTTTCTGTATATGTCGGATTATTATTTTTGTGTTTTGCTATTGTTTCATTCATTCATAAATCACATTCTCAGAAATTAGGCCATCCTAGGTAGGATTCGAACTAAAGACCTTTGGCTCAGAAGCCTAACGAGTTATCCATTGCACTACAGGGACACAGTGAGCGAGTTTTCTTTTTATATATAATGTTGGTTTATTATTTTTATTACTGTTTTTTTTCTTCATTTTTTAATTTAATTAGTAAATTAATATTTGAAAAAACTGTATTAACGTCAAGCGTTGTCCAACATAAGTTTAAAAAATGTATTTGAACTTGAATGAATGAATAGAAAGTATTTTATTAATGATTGAAAATTTGAAAAAGATATATATATATATATTTATAGGGAGAGTGTGACCTAATAGTAGGAATTGAATAATGAAATAATACTTTCTCATTTGATAAAATTATTAGTTTCTGTCGCTTCTATTCCGTCCATTTACTCTATTATTAGTTAATTATTAATTAACGAACATTTAAATTAGAGTGAAAGTACTCGATTGTTATTGTGAATAAATTATGTAATAATTAAAAAATTGACCTTTTTCTAAATTAACACGCTATGCTTTTTGTCATTTAATTAATTTTTTTTTCTTCGGGTATTTATCTATACCAAGAAAGTTGAATTTTTTTCCTACTCAATTTCAGACATGAAGTCGTCTTTCCACTGAGACATGGAGGTCCTGTAACATGAATGAAACACGATCTTCTCAATCGTACATCATGCTGAAGTCAAATGAGTTAATTTTTTCTCCATGTTCCTTTTTTTTAAATTTATTACATCTCTTGTGTGCTTCACTTATACAGAGAAAACAGTATATGTAACATCTTTTTTGGAAAAATAAATGTGTAGAAGTGTGTTAAAGACGCATAGGAGCCATCTCGGCGTCATCTAAAGATTTATTTTCCATCACTGATTTTTTCGAGAATCGTAGAGGACGATAATAGGAAAGAAAACGCACTGATTTATGTTTCCATAAAGTTTGCTTGGATCAGAAAACTGTCATCTCATAAATATAGTTAATTTTATCCGTTAATCCGCTTAAGGATTAAATAAAATTTATTACATGTTATGTCAATAAAAACAAAAACAAATGATTATAAGATTTTTTTTTTTTTCTTTTCAACAACGGAGAGCTCAAAAAAATAGGAGCCTTATTTTAAAGAAATCGCTAAATCCCGAATTAAGTTCGTTATACGGAAAACTCGTTAAATAGAGATTCGTCTTTTAATATGCTTTAAAAACCACATAAAACAAATTTTAAACTCATAAACACTATATATTGTTTAAAAAATAATTATTCACACTTTTTTGACAAATTAGTATCTACAATTCATTTTATATATGTTACCCACAAAAAAAGAAATTGAAAAGAAAACAAGAGAAAGAAAGACATTGTCCAAGAATAAATACAATGTATTTTCAACTTTAAAAAATAATTTTATAATAAAACTATTCAATTTTTTAACCACATTTTTTCTAATTTTAAGCCTACGAATAACTTTAAACGTACATTATTTTATAACCAATAATTTTAAGCATACACTACCCCATGCGTCCTCAAATTGAATTACTGATGAAATCTGTTAGTTTTATTAGAGTTTTTGTTTAAAAAAAACTATGGCCATTCCATTGCTCTAAGTGAGTTAGGTACCTGGTAATACCAGTTCAAGGTCACTAATCTCCATAAAATGTGCTAAAAGAGAATAATTTGAAAAATGTCCTGAAATATATATATTTTTAAAATAGGGAGAAAAAAAATCGAATTACAACTGTAAAAAAACTGAAATTTTTGTAATATATAAAAACTGTGAAAAAAAACTAAAAATTTAGCACTATATAAACTGTGAGAAACCTGAAATTTTTGCACTATGTAAACTGTGTTTTTGAAACTCACAAGTTATAATCAGCTTTAAACTGTAAAAGTTCCAATCAAATGAAAAAGTTGATTTCCACTACTAAAGTCACAATAGGGGTATTGAAAGTGTCATTTATGCATCAGTAATTATTAAATAAGACCATATAGATTAGGCTAGGGACGGAAAACTTGAAGCCAAAAAGACCTATGAGGCCTTCTGACCTATCAAAGAGAAGACCTTTTGAAATACTTGCCTAAAAACAACACACCAAAATAGATATAAATACGACTTATTAAAGTTTAACTACAATTGATAATCATTCCTTTGAGTTTTTTTTAAGAAACTTACAGGAATATAATGGCTTTTACTCAATGACGTAACGGAGAAAATTAGGGCCTCCTGCAAGGTCAGGTTTTGGGCCCCAAGCTCAAGCTCTACTTGGCGTCAATCAGACTTTGGGCCCCCTGGAATCCCTGCCCTCCAACGCAATACGGGGTTATACATTACGCCACTGCTTTTACTGCTGAAAATGAAAATTATAAATTATTAAATAATTAACGAGTTTTTTTTTTAATTTCTTTGAAAATTCGAACAAACAATTAGCACTACGAAATATTGGCAATTATTTAGACTCGTTATAAATGTTTTTTTTTTTTTTTTAAACTTTTAATTGCAGCATATGATAATGAATAAAATTTGAAATTGAAAATGAGCTTATTTAAAAACTTACTTCTAAATGACTGATGTAAGATACGTTGTCATTCGATTTAAAGGCTCAATAAATTTCTTCAATGTATGTAGAACCACAATTTTTACTATAATAGATGTTATTTAAAGAAACTCAAAATCTTATTTTATTTTCGATTCACAGTATTTTCAAAAAAAAAAAAAAAAAGAGTTCCAAATTTATTTATAGTTTACTTATTCCAGATACTTTTTTAAATTTTAGATACAAGTATTATTTGTAAACGTAAAACTTAGCAACTAAAAAACATTTTGAAGAACGCGTTCACAATCAGCTAGAAAAGTTTGAAATATAGCAATATATCAAACTTATCATGTCTTTATTTACTCTCAACTTCTTATTTGTTATATATTTAGCTTTCCTTAATAGAATGCATTTCATTTTCATTAACATTATCTGAATACATCAAAAACAAAAGAAAAATACCCATTATTTACTAAATACAACTTTCTATTAAGTAATGATGTAATTCAGTCTCGATAAATTTTCTCATCCAAATACAATTGTACCAAAGAACATTAATAGAATTATAAGTAAGCCAGATTCATCATTTTATGTTCCGAAAATTAAAAGATACTTAGAATTTTTTCAACCGCAACTACACGTGCAGTTGTAAGCAAAAGATTGAGAGACAGGCAGTGCAATTGCGTCACACAACAGTATTATTCCCAACTTACTGATGCGATATTCGTTTAAAATATACTTTCATTCAGTCTTGAAGAAAAGGTTCAGCGAGAAAAATATCTTCATTCCGATAATTTAGAGAGCTACGACGCAATACAAACATAGACAGTGATGTATTTAGCGTTCGTATATGTACTAGTAAGCGCAGACAGACGTTGCTGTTTTTTCCGGAGCCGGACTTTCCGGCACCAGAAAAGCCGGATAGTACTGGATTACTGTGCTTTATAAGTCAAAGTATTTTTTTTTTCCCATTTGTAACGCGATAACCAATCTGTTTGTATTTTTTATGTAAGATTTCATTTGTATATTAACTCTAAAAAGCTATTGGAGACGGACCTCGTAATTTTAAACCTCAGTCAAGTTACAAAAACGACATCTTGGCAAGCACCCTATAACCAAACTACCACATCATGTCGACGGAGGGGGATTCAGAACTCGACAGATTTAACGTGTGCTTCAAACTCGTCTACACGGAGGGTTTTCATTGGTCCCAGGATTCGAATCACTCCTCGCCACCCACGAGTTCGAAACCATAACCACTAAGGCTACCACGACCAAAGACTTCACTAGAACTGTACTACGATAAACCTTGTAATTTCGGTTAATTGATGAAAATATTGTCTGTGTTTTTACCTCACTCTCTAAACCAGTGCTTCTTAAACTTTCAATATTTGCGACCCAGTATTCACAGTCATAATGTTTCATCCCCCCTCAATACAATAACAATGTATTGAATTCAATAATGCTATATATTGACGATAAAACTACAATACGACTTCAACCTCTTACGGACGAATATAAATGTCTCGCTAACCAAAACGATAATTGCCCCGGACGTATATATACGTCTTTCCGAAGTACAATGTTTTCTGTGCACTGTTATCCATAAAATTATTCCGAAAGCTTTGGAATGCAATAAAAAGACGTTGACAGTGTGTTTGAAGGATTTACTTAGTTCATATGATTTGCTCCCCTCCCCATGCATCACATACGCATGACTACGTGGAAAACGGTGGCATTGGCAAGCGATTTGCGTAACTTTTAACCGCAGCAGTTTTGGTATTAATTATAAACCGTACAAACTATCAAGATAAATATTAATTTTTGGATATCATTTTTTATATGAAAAGCCCATGGGATCACCGGTAATTTTTAAACTTGTTCTTAACTTAGTATTGTTAAATTAATTATAAAATACATTGTGCACTATACTGATACATTTATAAGCGTATTATATCAGTGTAAATGTGTATTTTATTTTATTATGTCAGAATGTATTTTGTTTGTTTGCTTTTCATAAATTAATAATTTTCTTAAATAATCTTTTGTTTTGACTTTTCAGTATGCTCGCGCCTCCCTCGAAGAGTTATCCCACCCCCTAGGGGACGCGCCCCACAGTTTGAGAAACACTTAGGTAGCCTTAGGTAGTAAAAGTATGTTTAATATTAACACTAAAATTGTCAACATTTGCGATGAAGTATTTTCTATTATAAGACGAAAATAAGTTCGATAGACAGAAAAAAGCATTAATAACTGTGAAGTAAAACAAATGAAATTTCATTGTATTTTAGGCCTTGCGATTAACACATCTAATGTACTATTAAAAGCAGAAGTAATAAGTAAACTTCTCTAAGATTATTTAGGAAACAGATTGAACGAAGGAATTGAGAGAACCAACGAAATTTGAAAAGTTTAGTTTTTTTCTTGAAATTTCTGTCTTCTAGTTTAAGGATTTGTTTGATTTTGCTTATAAAGGCACATTCATAAAAAATTTTAGAATCTGAAAGTTCATTAATCTAATCCTCTGCAATAGAAAAGTTCCTTGACTAATTTAATCCATTCCAATGGAAAAGTTCTTTGATTAAATTAATCCATTACAAAAAGGAAAATTTAATTAATCAATAACGATCCTCTATCAAATTTCAAGAAAATTTATTAACCTTATTTGCTTTCACTGAGAACAAGAATCTGTGTGTATATACCCTATTTCTACAATTATCATACATGAGACTATTACAAATTAAATATTTCTTATGATTTCGGTATTTTTTAAATTCTAAATCCTGCAATCAAGTGTGATTTTAAATCATACTAAGATTTTATCTGATTTACACTACATTTCACCACTCTTTTCTCCCTTATGCAATGATTTAAAAACAACAATTTTAATAAATTCCAATTGCTAAAATTCTAAAATTTTACTCTGTCTTTATCGAAGAGAATTATCATAAAATTTCTATTGTAGTTTCCATAGTTCAATTTTTATTTCGAATATTATAATGAATTGAAAACAGAATTCTGTTATGTAATTTTATTTTAAAATATCTGGAAATTCTAGAAGAAAAGCATTTAATATATTTATAAAAACTTTAAAATAAATAGTGAAAATATTTTGTCTTCCAGTATAGTATATAATTATAACTTTTGTCTTTTAATAAACAAAAAATTTCAAATAGTTCTCATTAATATTATGAAAAGAGAGAATACAGACCACAAATTTTTAATTTTAAAATTTCGAATATAAAAATGCGATTTAAGTGTATAATGTATTTTATACATTTTTTCCTTAGGTGTAATAATAAAATTTCTATTAATGTCAATTAATTCATAGATAAAAAAGTAAACGTTAAATTTTGATAAATAACATATTTTTAATGAAGGAAGAAGTTCAAATTTTCTTTTGAGACTGAATAAATGTCGAAAACATTTTTCAGTCTTTGTGTTTTACGAAACAGTATTCCCATGCAATTTGCGGACATTTTTGAAACTTTAATTTCTTTACTACAAACTTTTTTCTGTTACTTTAATCAAACATCAGTAACGTTAATAACTTGTTTAATAATTAGTTAATAACTTCATGTTTAATAACTTGTTATTAACTTGTTTAAATGTAAATAAATCCTTTCAAAGAAATAAATATTTTTATACACACTCTCATTCTCTGCAGGGTTTAACATGTCAAATATAACTATTATTTGTATGAATAATACAAATGAGATAAAACTATATTTGTGTATTACGCTGTCTCTCTTGTAACAAATGCTCATTTTAACTATCATAAAAAAATCTTTTTCTCTTTGTATCACGTAGCGTATTATTATTACACAGCAATTACATCAAAGCATATAATGAATATTACAAGGACTGAAAAAGTAAATATCATTCAGTTGTAAATCATTTATTACATATTACTTTTTAATCTTAAATCCTTTTTAAGTAATCATGTGGCCAACCCCTTAATTAAATAAAAGTAAACAAAAAAATTAAACCGGTTAAACTTTAACAATCACTCAATAAAAACGAAATATCCAATCTTTAAGCTAAGGTAGCTGAGATCTATTCAGTCATAGACTTAATTATCTAAAACGATGAAAATCTATCACGTAGAGGAAAAAAAAAATAAAAACATGCAAATCAAACCATGTTATCTTGTGAATAATGATATCTTAAATGTTTTTTTACAAAATTAGACTAGAAGTACCACGGCAATTGATAAATATTCTTTGACAACCGTAGTCGTAATGCCCAATTAGAAAGATAATCGCTTATTTAGAGTATCATCATAGTAGACAATTTATAAGTAATTGATCATTTTTGTTTTGATCAAAGATAAATCAAATGTTGTCTTTCATGCCGGATTCGAGGTGAAAGCGAATGGGAAGCAGTGAAAGTTTAATTGTAGACCCATTACAGAATTCCAAATGTGTAATTAGAAAGCGTAGTAATTAATATGCATCAGAAAGAAACCTGAGATGAGGCTGTTCTTCCTTAAATACTGATAGGAATCAGTCCTTGGTCTAAATCGTGAAAAGCCTCTTGCCGCTACAAGCATTTTATAGAAGCAAAAAGTAATGTATTATAATGAAATATTTATAATCGTGTACAATGAATGTATGATGAAATATTTATAATCTTGTACAATGTGTGATGAAAGTATAATAAAATATTTTTAATCTTATACAATGAATGCATGATGAAATATTTATGGTCTTGTGTAATGAATATATAATGAAATACTTATAATCTTGTACAATGAATATATAGTGAAACATTATAATATTTTACAATAAGGCTTACGATATTTTTTTGTTACTCATTGCATGCAATTCAAAAGTTGAAATTACTTTGTTTTAAATATTTTTTTTTTTTTTAAATAAATAAAATATAACATCAGGTCACATAATATCCTAAAAGAATAGAAATTTTAAATATTTTCTTGAACTTTGCAAAAACGCATGAGTATAAATACATTACGTAAATTTAATTGGGTTGTTCATTCCAATTTATATTGCATATCTCAAATTCTAATTTTTGAACTTAAACTTCTTAGACTTTTTAATAATTGCATAATTCAGATAACACATTGCGGACTGAAATAGTTCGAAATACTTTATTCCTTTACGTTTAAAAGCATTCTTATAAATGAATAAATTTCAATACAAAATTTATTGGTAGTTTTCCCAAATGTTAATGAAAAATAAATTAATAGTAAACAAATGCCTAGAATATACATTTTTTTTAATTTATAGCCTTGAATTTGAAATATACAAGAGATAAAAAGTTAATTCTACAAAAGTTAAATACTTTTGCCCTGACGTGTCAAAGTCTTAAGCTTTCTGGATATGCAAATATGCAGAAGCAGTAGCATCACTTAAGAAATATATAAATGAGGAGTTTATTGTCAGGTTCTTCTTTTGTGCTATAGGGATTTAAAGTTTTCTGGGGCGAGATTATGGCTACATGATGCAAATTAACAGGTAATGAATACGAAATGTTGTTGGAGCTATACGGCAGAGACATAACATTTCGGAAATTGTTACGGAATTCAATATTCCTCGATCAAATTACCATTCTGCGACCCATTCATATTAGTATTAAGAGTGTTCGGAGAATATATAATTTCAAGTACTTCCTCTCACCATGGACAACGCAGTAGCCGACTAGGTCCTACTTAACCCCTTGAGCAACATATAACCATTAGAGGATACATGCTATGTATTGGGCAAAATCCCATTGTAACCTCATGTGGATTCATGGCTTATTTAGATGTACAACCAGTACTCAGCACAGGAAACGTTATAAAGTAGGTTTTCTTTCATTGGGATTAATTACAAAACAAAAAACAGTTAAGATTACAAAAGTTAGGTTACAAAAATTTGAAAAATAAGAAAATTAGAACTAAAATTACAAATGTTTGTGAAACTGCTCGAAATGTTTCTTGGAACAAAAAGCTTTTCCACGTGCGTTACAAAAGTGTATTGTCAAAAATTTGTTCCATTTCTTCATCTTATTCATCCCAAATAGATAAATCCGTATCAGAGTCATTGTCATATTCATCGGTTTCCTGCAAATATTCTCATTCAGTATCACTTTCGGTGAAATCCAATGACGATACCATATTGGCAAGAAAAAGTAAAAATAAACAGCAAAAATAGCTATACAAACTTTAGAGCGTTAACCGAAACACGAAGGAAAGTGTACCTTAGTCAGAGAGAAAAGGAAAAATGATACGTGCGCCGTGACGTCAAGATCAGTATTCCCAGAAATCTGGGATTTCTGGGGGCAGTAGAAAGCGCAGTTTGGTACTCAAAGGGTTAATAACTGAGACCAATGACATTTGTGTGTATGTAGTAGGTGTTTTTATACAAGCAGCACTGCTTCAAAAATTTGCAACAATCACTGTGGAATGTACGACCGACGTGTCCGTAAGCATAATACAGCGAACTTTGTTATTGTTGGGAAATTACAGCAAAAGATCTACTTAAGAGGTATTTGACTACCCTAAAATCATGATTTTTCTAAAAAATTGACAATTTTTTTCATGATTTTATTTTATAGGCCATCTTACTGGCTTTATAAAATACCAAGTTTTTTTATTTTCCATTCACTAGAACAAAAACTACAAGAGTTTTAGTAAAAACAGATGCCATAACTTTACATAAGATGTCAAACTTTAAAATGCGTTTTACTCGGAATGCGTTTTTTTCGAAAAGTTCAAATGGAGACAGCGATGGCTCAAAAAGTTTTGAACATACTTAACTAAAATATTTTGTGTATGTTTTGTATAATAATAGAAGTGTTTTAACCTTCAGATTTATCAATCACTGTTTCATTACAAAATTTACAGTTCTTTATGTGAGTATAATCACTGTTTTTTTAAGCAATTTCATATAATAGCTAAGATAAAGTGATCTAGTTTTTGTAAAAATTAAAATATCTCTTATCCTGAAGGTCATTTCAAAAAGAAATAGCAAAGTACTTCATCAAAATTGAAATATTGAGAATTTGTTCATTTACTATTTGTACAGAGTGGGCTCCGTTTATGTAATTTTTTGTCAATTTTTACCCATTTTTTCCCATTTTAGTAGTAATAATTTATTTTTATCTTCTTAATTTTAGCCTTTATTTTCTTAAAATGTACTAAATAAATCTAAAAACTACAAAAAATCTCCATATCTCCTTTTTTTTAAAAAAAAAAAAAAGTTGTCGCAAGTAGTCGGATACCTTAAGTGACTATACTAACACACCATCCATTACAGCCCTTGTTCTGGGCTTGCGAACATATCGGAGCTTAGATGGTTGGAAAAATGTCACCAGATTCAAATCCCTCTTTATTGGTTTAAAAAACGTTCTGGAGACAATTCCAGGAAATTATTTAACCATTTTGATAGCTAGGTAGGAATCCCATCGAACATGTAATGAGCATGATTGGAAGGTTAGTTTGTGCACAAATAACTGCACTGCTAATACTTTCGTAACTATGAATGGTCATTGAGGAAACGTGACTGAATACTTCTTCAGGGGAGTTGCAACGATTTGTTGAGCCAATGTCATGTCTAGTTGTTACACTTCACCAACCAAAGGGGGGTCCTAAAATATATTAAGAAGTGTCTCATGACTTCTGGCGTTTGAGTGTGAAATGATTAGTCATTTTGTGATGAAAATAATCAATAGATATTTCTCTCAGATCATATAATGTACACGATCTAAATTAAATTAATAAAATGTTTCATTTTCCCAGAAAATATTTCAGATCACGTTTGAGTACAAGATGGAGCAATCTTAAATGATAATATTACCGTAAAATATCCGGCGCACCGGTGTATAACATGCACCTATACTTTAGAGCTGCATTTTTTAATTTTTTGGTATATTCGCCGTATAACACGCACCCACTTTTTTACGGAAAATTCTGAAATGTTGGTATACAATGTTCTTATGTTTTGGAGACATTTATATGAGATATTATCCCAGGCTTTTGAAAAAATAGTATACTTCTAGAACTATAACTCTTTTAGATCATAAAGCATGCCATTTCTTTTAAATAAACAATATTTAGATATGTGTGTAGAAGTAGTTTTTTTTTTATGCTCATCTCTTTTGTTATTTTTAAAGCTATCATTTTTATACTCGGCGTATAACGCGTACCCTTAAATTTCGATCTTGTTTTTTTTGTGTTGAAAGTGCGCGTTATACGCCGGATTTTACGGTATGTATCAATCAATTTAAACCAATCTATAAAAATAGTGGCTTTTTTGTTTTTGTTAATACTTCATATATATGAAGGGTGAAAAATAGCTCACTCTCTCTCTACTTTATTTAGTGAATTTTTATTAGTCATATTTTAATGTTCATTTGTGTGTGTGTGTGTGAACAGTAGAATATGAATACTAATCTTAAGGAAGAGCCATGAGACATAATACTTGCACAACATATGACAATCAATAGGATGGGTAGTGGTTATATGGAGAAAAAAATTACTATTAATCGGAACCTACCTATACGGAAAAGATGTTCTACGGTTTGGAGAACAGGTGAAAAATAATATAAAAAAGTAATTTTTCAAAACTTTTAATATTGCTGCAAAGGGTTGAATTTTGTAAAAAAGGGTAAAAAGCTTAATTTTGGTTAGATAATTTTAAACTCAAAATAAATTTGTTTTTCTTCAATGTAAATAATTAAAAACGATAATTATCATAAATGAGTATTAAGTATAGAACATAGCAACGTTTCATAACCCCAGCTCTCTCCCCCCACACCGTCGAATCAATCCCCCATCTCAAATGAACTCCGTCTTCCACTTTATCGTTCATTGTCATTTCGACAGTAGGTTTTCTTAAAAATTTAATAATAAAGAAGCTGTTAAATGTATGTAATGTGTTTTTTTTGTAACTCTTTAGTAGTTGTATAAAGGTTAAAAAGTACTAAAACACCTGTTTTTCTTTAACAAAAATTGCTTTGATTTTTTATCATAAAAAAGCTCAAATACCTACACCTCATTCCCCTTGTGGCAGTAAAGATAAAAATTAATTTTTTTTTTATTTTTCCCTTCATCTATATACTAGAGAACATCTTTCTCGCATGGGTAGACTTTGAAGCACAGTAAAAAAATTTTCGATCTACCCTAATAATCAAATTCCGTACATGAAAGAAAAGTTTGAAATTAACTTATGTAAAAAATTTTTATTAATTTTGAATTGGTGTAGTAGTGAAAAAGAAAGGTTTATATGTAAGGCTTATATTATTCTGAAAATGGATTCTCTCAGATTTCTTATTAGCTGTTGATTTATATTCATTAAAACTACTACATTTTTCTCATAAAATATGCAAAATTGAATACTTTATATTTCTCCTATTTGAAATTTTGGTCAAATCTTTTTAAAGTTTCAAAATATTAAGAAAATAAAATAGAATGCAAATAGAAATGTATAAAATGCTGTATTTCTTTGAACCAAAGTAAATACGATAAATGTAGATGCATTTTGTTGATAATAATGCTTTTAAATAAAACTAAAGGAGATTTAAGTGAAATTTTATTTTTTAATCTGCTGTAGAATTTTTTTACTTATAATAATTAATACACATTAAATATTATATTTAAATTTATAAAGAATTATACCAATTTAATGTTCAGATGAAATTTTTAAAATGTTGTGTCAGAATATTCAAGTATTAAGTTTTTAACCCTTTAACTGTGAAGTTATTTGAGGATTTGGATACTTACTGCACTTTGGATTGAAGTCAGATTTTTTTTATTGCAAAAATGCAATATTTAGTATAAAATAAAATATACTTAGTAATTAATCATTGATATTTTAAATTAAATACACACAAATTTTTAAGATTTCGTAGCAACTACATATTCATTTGAGGTGGTTGTACACAGCCTGGCAGTAGTAAGAAATCGCTTTCAATAGAGCATTATTTTCTAAAAATATCTATAAATAAGAAATATAAATAAATAAAATGAATACCTAATAGTAGTTCAGTAAGTCAGTTTTGTGTGGTTCTATGAGCCAAAATAAACTTTTCCCTTTATAAATGTGACTGACAAAGAGATGAAGCTGAAGTAAACTTCTCCCGATATATATTCGGGTATAACAATATGATATACTCAAAATAAAAATTATCCCATATTATACTCGGGTGTGACATTTTGGTGTATAGCGCCGTACATTTTGGAGTACAAATGTCATGCCCGAGATTATTCGGGGCAGGAAATTAAAAGTTTGAGGTAAATTAAGCTATTAGGAGTATCTTCATTATATTTAAGTTAACTAAATTATTTGCTTTAGAAAATAGTACTACATGAAAACAATCGATCACTAACAAAATCAAAGGTTATTGATTGTTCGTTTCAAACAATAGTAAAAGGAACTTCGATGATGCCCGAAACATGTCAGAAAGGTACAAAACTTCTATTTTTTTTTTTAATTCTAAGGGCATTACTATTTTGTGACCTGTAATTATTTTTCGTTAAGGAAAACAGAAGCACAAATGAACCCATTCTTCCATTATACTATCATAATTACGAGTGTGTGAAATCAATGCGTTTTTGTTGAATACAGTTTTGATTACCAAAATCTAATACTTGTCATTATTCAAATCAATAGCCCCAAATAATTTTTTTTTTTTCAAAAAAGCAACCTAGACGTTACCTTATTTCCAAAAGGAAAAAAAAATCATCCACTGAGCATTGTTAAAGAATAAGGTTCATCCCTAATAAAATCAACAATATATTTTCCAAGATACAGCAGATAAATTATGAAAACTCATTAAATCCAAAATTGTTATTTCTAGGTAATACTACAATGCTCTCGAAGTTCACTACAATGGAATTACTGTGTGTGTGCGTGGAGAGGGAACATCTAGTTCCCAGGTAAGCTCAACACCTTCCCTTTGTTTTAACGTAAAGAAAGGATTTCCAGTGACCCACATGATGCAGTGATTTTCTCGCACTTCGAGATGATTTTCAACGAATTTTACGAAGGGAAAAATGGACCTCATCTTTAATCACAGAAAACAAAGGGTCATCACCAAATACGACGGGAATCTTCAATTCAAAAAAAGACATTTTATGTGGTTAGGGTGTATTTGGGTCAGTGCTCTGTTTCTTGAATGCGTCTAACAGTAAAAAGTTTTGTTGTACAGATGGAAGCTGAAAGAAAACTTATTACTGGGGCTTTTTTTCTTCTCTCTCAGTGACTCTTTTTATGTCCTCGTAGCTTTTCTTTTAAGCAAAATTAGGGTCAGTAACAATCGGATATGTTCTGGGTTAATGAGGGAATTACTAATTTAGATTTTCCAATTCGATTGATTAGTTCGTTTTTTTCGAGTGCTTACGACTCAGTGTCGCAGAAACTTAAAAATAGAAAGTTTAGGTGAGGTCAAAAAGCGTGAACCTTTTTTTAGATCTAAGGGATGATGCTTAAAAGTTTTTTTGAATGTTACGGCTAAGTCAACAGTACTTTTTAAACTATTTGAATTGATTGTTGCTGGGTAGCGAATAGATTCTAATAATATCTAAATTTAATATTTTTGGAAACAAAACATATAATTGTGTAAGGAAATATTCAGATGAAAAGCTTGCTATGCAAGTTTATCTGAAATTTTTGAACTAATTCAAATTTTTTAGCGAAAGTTAACTTTTTCTAAGCAAATATACATGCTTTTAGATTTTAATTCTTCAAAAACGTATGAAAGAATAAAATTTCACTTAAAACTCGCTACGTTTTAATAACCATTTTGGAACCACATTTGGAGAATTGAGTGCCAATTCACTGTCCACCTCGTCAATTATGGCTGTGATTCAATTATGATAAAATAAGAGATATATTATCAATAGCATTATTGTTGCTTAAGGTATCCGACTACTTGCGACAACTTTTTTAAAAAAAAAATGAAGATATGGTAACTATTTTGTGGTTTATAGATTTATTTAGTACATTTTAAGAAAAATATGCTAAAATTAAGAAGAGAAAAGGAAATTATTATTACTAAAATGCGAAAAAAATTGGTAAGAATTTATAAAAAATTACCTAAATGGGGCCCATTCTGTGCAAAATGTTTATGAACAAATTTTCAAGTATTCAATTTTGATGTATTGCTTTGCCATTCATTTTTGAAATGACCTTCAGGATAAGAGATGTGTTAACTTTTACAAAAACTAGAGTACTTTATCTTAGTTATTATGTAAAATTGCTTAGAAAAACAGTGATTATATTCACATAAGGAACTGTAAATTTTGTAATAAAACAGTGATTGATAAATCTGAAGGTTAAAACACTTCTACTATTATACAGAAAATAAAAAAAAAAATTCAGTCAACTATTTTCAAAATTTTTTGAGCAATCACTGTCCCCGTTTGAGCATATTAAAAAAACACACATTTCGAGTAAAACGTATTTTAAAGTATGACATCTTGCTTAAAGTAATTGTGCATCTGCTTTTACTAAAACACTTGTAGTTTTTGTTTGTGAATGGAAAATAATAAACTTGGTATATTGTTATAAAGGTAATAAGATGGCCTATAATATAAAATACTAAAAAGAAATTTGTCAATTTTTGGCAAAATTCACAATTTTAGGGTAGTCGGATACCTTAAGAGCAAAGTTAATAATTAATCAACCAAAAAAGTGTATTAGATACCATTTCTAAATCCATATATTATGCATTTACAAAGTCTTAATACAACAGATGTTTTTTTCGTAAAAATCTCATTTCGTTTTTAATGTGAATGACAAGGGGGAAAATATGTTATCGTGTTGTTTTAAATAAACGGCATTCATATATTGAAGTACATGCTATGTTTGTATCACTCAGCTAAATTTTATAATGATTCTGATAAGAAAACAGATACAATTCATTTCTATTAAAGCTACCTTCTTCTATTATTAAAGAATAAGAAACAAAACTTTGAACTCGTTTCATGACAAAAATATTTTCAAATATTAATCTCACACGATGACCGTGGTTACTGAATGGTCTTAGTCGCGAGCTCGTAGCTAGTATTATTTCTGTCGAGTCGTCCGTTCGAATCTTGATGCCATTAAAGATCCCTCGTGTAGAGGAACTCATGCACATTAAAGTTGTCAGGGTTCAAAGTCTTCATGTTGGCACAGTATGGAAATAAGGAGAGAGAAGTGCCAGCTCAGCCATCGTCATCATTCTCAAATTTACAAGGTTTGACGTCAACAGATGTCGTGTTGGTTTAAAGTACGATGTAAGTAAATAAGCAGTCAATTTATAATCTGATATACGTTTCACGACGTAGAAAAGGCAACACGAAAAAATTCAACTGAATAAATGTGAAAATTTCGGGGAATATGCCACGAAACAAGTTATTCAGATGACCCGAAATGCAAAAACGTAGTGGTGTGAAATAAAAGGGAAAGAAACAGTAGATAAACCAAAAGTCACTATTCTCTGTCGCCTAAATAATCTAGAGTTTAGAGAGGTTCTACATTCCAGAAGACAAGTGTTGAATAAGAACGAGTTGAACGAAGATACTGAATGCAATTCTGTAAATCGGGTAATTTTTCGAGGGGTGAAATTGTAGGCTTACGTACATCTGGTCGGTCTTACTGCAGTATCATCACGGAAATGCATGCTGATTGAGTGTACTGTGTATGGATTTTGAACCAAATTGATCGAAAAACGAAATGTGAATCGTCAAAAAATACCAGATTCCCTTAGATGTATAACAGAACATAACAATCGATGAATTTGAAGAGTGTGATGGTAGCCTCACAATCAAGTTCTCTCGATATTCTGTGAAATTTGAAAAGAACTTTAAAAGCTCCATATCTGAGAAAAATATTTAATGATGATTTGATGAAAATGGCTTACATACCAGCCTCCCTTTACTGAGACTGTCATTGACATCAATCCATCGATGTGAAAAATTATGATGATGTCGATACAGAAACACTTGCACACGTAGTTCAACGATGTGTTATTTTTCTGATGATAGTGGTCAGGTGAGAGTCTGGAAATTTCGAAGAAATACAGCCAGTCGGAATTCAGGAATACAATGGCTGAACTCCATACCGCTCGTCAATGAGGCATATCGATTTGTGGTACCATCAGACATGACAGCAGAGTCTGGTACGCGTTCAAGATACATTAATGGCCTACTGGTATGTTGAGGACGTGTTGTTGCTGTTTGGGCTACCTTACATAATGAAAAATGATATTCCTACAGGACAACGCGTGACCGCAGACGGCATTTACCAGCAGACCAGTTCCTTCCTAGGCCAGTAATATCTTCTGATGTCTCCCCGATCGAACATATCTGGGTTGTGATTGGCTGTTTTTTGCTTGATTAGCTCCTGCTTGAATCGGAACATGGTGGAGAGCATAAGGGGTTCTATTCTGCGTTGGACATTATTCATACGCTAATTGAATCTATACCTCGTGGGGTTGCTGTTTGTATTGCCGTGAGAGGTGGTTCTACTTCCTACTGGTCCTCTTTAATTTTCACACACCCACGCATCTCTGAATTAAGATTATCTACATGTAAACAACATCACTTATTTGCTTCTACATTCTCTGTTTGTGTATCAATTCTCATCGCAATATACCTACTCTTTCATGGTGTTTCATTTTCTGTGTTGAAGAAAGAGTGTGTATTCAGATTTTTCAATACCTTAGGGACAGCAGCATACTTTTATAAACCTCGCTTTTTATTATTTTAATTTTTTTATTGCATGATATGATTTAAATTTCGCCTTTTATAGCTTATGCGAGAAAAGTTTAAGCAATATGATTTGTTAGGAAGCATTTAAAAAGTTCATATTTTTGAACGCTCCTAAATTTTTAGTACATGATACGATAAACCTGCATCACGCTGCATTTATCTCGGAGCACTCTTAAATCTAAAAAAGTACTTAAAATTCGGGTCCTGTTTTTTATCAGCAATGTGTGTGTTATGGGATTTCACTTGCTTTGTGTATTAAAAATATTTTTCACAAATTCTTAAAATTTTATTTTAAATTAATTTTTTGAGATTTATTGAAATTTTCCTTTTATTCTAATGTTCCATTAAAACTGGACATTTTTGTAATTTTTCTATAATTAATAATTCAATATGTTTATGTTATGCTTCTTGTGTTATTATTCATCAGTGGAATTATGAAGAAAGAAAAGTTTATGTGCTAAATGCTCATGCGCTTTATGACGTTTTACTTCACTGATTTTCTTAAAAATTATTCTTCAGAAAAACAAAGAAAAAAAAATTATTTTTTCCCATTTTTAATAATAAATTTTATAGTTTTGTAGGAGTTTATTAGGAGGAGTTTAGGAGGAGTTAATTATTTTTTAAGCTGTATGATATGTTTAATTATTAGCAAAATATAAGTTATTAATTTTTGAGATTGCGAGAAAATCGACTACTTTTTTTTAATCAATAAAATAAATCCTTCTCTTGAATTTGTAGCTCAGCATTTTCCCTTTCTAAGACTTTTGATTTAAGTAAACGTTAAAAATAATTTTGCCAAAACAATGCGGGGAAAAGGGGAAAAAAAAATTTCTCTTCAATTTTTTCTTCTTTCTGCTGATGTAGATTAAAGACTTTCCTAATTAATGTAGCTAACGAAATAAAAAATAAGGTTTAGAGTTAAACGTTTTATCACTTGAGACCAAGAATAATGCCGAATGGCCTTTTTTTTTTCTTCTTCTTCTTTTTCGCGTTTTAACTATTCAAGATGATGGATTACACATTTCTTGCAAAAGTGTGCAATACATCACAAATCCTAATTTCAAGAAACGAAAGAGAGAATAAATTCTTATGCTAAAGAATTTTTCATGGTGATTTTGCACTACTTGTCATAATATTTTATGTTTATGCTTAATTGTTTTCATAAACATTTATCATTTTTTATCGCAGTCAGAAATAAAAATAAAAGAGTATGAAATCAAATGTTTCAGCTAGCTTTTCGAGGAAGTGTTGTAAAAATAAATAAAAGGTTAAATTATTTTTCTTAGTGATTAAAATATGTATTTCCCACCGTCTATATGTTTTAATCCCGTATTAAATGAGTATTTTTGTTAAGAAGGAATAAAAAACCTTATTTATTGACAGCTGAAGTACATGGGAGAGAGAGAACTAGGAGTTTTAAGCTAAATATAATTCGCTTCGTTGCGCTTCTTACTTGCTGATATTACTCTACTAGGTGATCAGAATATTCGAGGTAATATGTATCTAAAATCAAATCATTTCCCAGAAGTATTAAAGTTTCTCAAATAATTCCGATGTATCTATTTAATAATGTTGGCTTTTATACTGTTCAAATTTTCTTTTGCAATGGGATTTGTGAAACCGAAATAATATTTACCATAATTTGTATCTAAAAGTAGTTTTACTGCTCAAGATTATTAGAATTTTTTGATAGAATTCTCTACCACTAAAGACCCGCCGTGTCATTTTCATAAATTTAAAATTTGTTTTATGTGGTTTATAAAGTATATTAAAAGATGTACCTCTATATAACGAATTTTCCATGTAACGAACTTTATTCCGGGATTTAGCGACTTCGTTATATAGAGGTCCGACTGTATTTACTTAGCAATTTTATCTCCTAAGATTTCTACCATTAATTAAAACGTATAAAAATGTAACGTGAAACCAATTGGCTAACCCTTAGCTATATTAAATGCTTTAAAAAAAAAGGCGAAAACACATGCTATGATTACTCTTGATTCTTTTGGATCACAAAGGAAAACTTTTACATTTAAAAAAAATTCCTTTCTTATGCGTATAGTATTTAACTTCGGTAATGCAGCTGCGGGTGTCTGTAGGCCCCAAAGAGGTTGTACTCATCTATTGAACTTTCCATCCATCAATGTCAAGTATGAAAAGTTTTACCACCAGGAAAGAGAGACACACCCATGTTTCCCATTCACACTTAGGCTCGTTTTCGTTTATACTTTAGATGATATTCTGATTGTATTTTCTTCAAAATGATTGGTAGAACAGAGTATGAGGCTTCAATATCTTCTTTACACGATGTAATATCACTACATTTTGATTTCAGGGGCAACTTTGGGAGGTACATCCCAATAGGTGGTAGGTGTATAACGCGTTGAAGGCAATGACTTTTCTAAGAATCTCATACACTTTTGCTATCTTATAAATGAATGAGTGAGTGAATGCTTATTATAACGTTGTATTTTGAAACTACTTTCGGGTTACTGGCAACGGACCTCGTTATTTTAAGCACTAGTCAAATGATGAGGATGACACCCGAGATACCACCCCACTCATCAACCTTCTACACAATGTCAAATTATAAATGAAAGGTAAAATAAAATAGTACATAGTCTTTCTTTCTTAGAGTGAATATATCGTAATGTTGTGTTTCTCAAAGTTTCAATATTTGCGCCCCGAAATTCAATCATAATTTTCATTGCCCCCTCCCCCTCCATACAGTTCAATAATACACTTTAAAACTAAATCTACAATACGACTTTAACCTCTTAAGTGCCATCAGCGTATATAAACATCTCACTCAGCCAAAGCGTTAATTGGCTCGGACGTATATATACGTCTTTCCGTAGTACGACCTTTTCTGTGCACTGCTATCCATAAAATTATTCCGAAGACTTTGGAATGCAATAAGATGACCTTTACAGTGTTTGAGAAAGATTTACTTATTTCAGAGAATTTACTTATTTATTCCCTTTCTCTTCCTTCTCCTCCTCCCCAATACATCACATACTCGCATCTACGTGGAAAATGGGGGTATTGGGGAGCGTAACTTGAATTCAGCAGTTAAGGGAATAGTTATAAACCGTACAAACTATCAAGATAGTATATAATTTTATATATGACAAGCCAATCTGGTCATTGGTAATTATTCATGTTATACTTAATTTAGTATTGTTAAATTAACTAAAAATACGTTGTACAGTAGTGATACATTTATATGTGCATTATATCAGTGTAAATGTGTATTTTACTTTTTATGATGGAAGAAGTGATTTTATTTGTTTACTTTCAATAAATTAATAATAATCTTTAAATAATCTTTTGTTGTCGACTTTTCAATATGTTCACTATCCCCTAGGGAGCGCGCCTCACAGTTTGAGAAGCGCTGTCGTAATGTATGCGGCAACTGAAAACTCGGCAACTTTGCTGCAGGAATAGTTGGTTGGATATAAGTGCATTTCCTAAGAAGTTCGGCATTACCAATCGTAAATGTATGCATTTTCGAAGTGTTTCTTTATATGAATTCAATCTAATTCTTTAGGAGAACACAGTAAAGTGAACCACGGTCTAAGGTAAGACCACGATCATGGTTACGACATTAAGGAAATGTGACGATTAAGTTACGTTACAGGGTTCGGATTTTGATTTTTCAATAAAGATTCGCCGTATGGTATAATAGAACATCGTTGAACAAAAATAGGTCTTAATATCTTCCTGAAGTGTAGTGTGAAATTAAAATAAAGAAGTTTCATTTCAGGCGTTAATTTGATAGTTAGTATAATGCCAAGAGTAATGTAATGATTTTAATATTGTAAAAAAATATCGAAGTTAAAAAAAATCTTATTATAAAGATAAAATTTAGTTCTCATGACACGCTCCTCTTCACTCGAAATTGTTCATATTAATTCTCTTGTCATATATTGATATAAGCATACCACTGAATATAGGGAAATGATTGGTCCAAATATATTTGATTTTTAAAGATATTATTCAATCGTTTTTAACATTAATTTTTCACGTTAATGATTACCAGTAGATAGTTGATAAATTGTTCTTCCTTAGATTCCCACTCAGAAGCAACATGAGGGATATTAACAACGGTTCTCGTAATCCTAAACCACGATCACCCCACTCTCCAAACTTTCACCCCCTCCCTACGTAAGGACTTTGAGCCATGGCAAATTAACGGGTATTCATTGCACGGTGAGTCTTCAGAGGCACAAGAACTGGAACTCACGAATCGCCGGCTACAAGTTCATGATCAGGACCACTGAAGAGGGACAAACAATATTTAAATGAAAGAAAGAGATAATGTTCTTGAAGAGAGTCCTTAAGGCAGAGCTTCAGAAGGAAATTTGAGGGTTTGAGGAAAGGCTTCAGGGGATTCATAATTTCATAGCAAGTAAAAAGAAGAAAAAATCACCATTTTTTTTATGGCATCCAGTCAAATTTCGCCTTTTTTTCTCATATAATTTTTACATTAATCAACAACAGTATTTTATACATGCCATAAATCACACACAGTGTATAATAAATGCATTCATTATTTAAACATTTATATTAATATAACATATTTTTAATATCAATTTTCTTAAACAAACAATTAATAGGTTCCTATCATGTTTTTATTTATGCAAACTATTTTGCAGTAAATTTTATGTTTTATACACACATTCTTTTGAGAAGGGTACAGTGCACGGAATTGCTCTTTAAGAAATTATTTACCTTCATAGCACTTTTTATTTTTCCTAAAATGATGATTATTGATCTTGTTTCAAATATAAACTCATTTCTTTTAAGGCTGTTTTCGCCATATGTACGAGAGCTTGAACTTTTGTAAAAATTTGTAACATTGTAACTCATGCATTTTTTTATAATATAGTGTTTTTAAGATATCAAAATATTTCACATATAAAATAGTTTTTTCTTTTAACATTTAAAGGGATAGCTCATTTAGGATTACGGTGTAAGAGAAAAAATACGAAACACATTTTATAAAAGAAAAAATGTGTGAACTCGGATAAAAATTGCGTAGTATGATAAAATATGCTACTCTTCAGAGGATAGTGAAGCCAGAATATAATATTAATGTTTGAGTACTTTTATATCTGAACAAATATTCCAAATTTGGGTCCTATTCTTTAACATTAACCGAAGACAACCTTAGAGGAAGGTGAAACATTCAAAGGTTGAATCTACTGAAGAAGAGTAAAATGTTTCAGTGTGACACTATTTTAGGATGATCCGTCGATTAATTCGTGCTCCCTTTTCTGGATTAATCCTTCCTCGGATTAAATATTCGACCTCAGAGACCTATTTTTAGTTCGTATAAAGAGTGATTAAACAATTTCTAATTTATATTTTCCCTAATCTTTTACATGATGCAAACATAAGGCGATTTCGAAATCACATAAAACAGATGTTGCGTTAAAAAACTGCTAACCTCCTTAGCCGGAGGACGTAAATAACTATTAAGAGGTACTTAGAGGAGAAATTTTTTTTTTATTCATAATTAAATATTCCGATGGAAGCTCTAAAAATTGATGTAAAAAAAGAACCAGTTATTCAACTACTTCGTACGCGTTTGTTTCATTTTGTCAACCTACGAAAAACCAGGTCAAAGCAAACGACATAAAAAATTTGATGTATTTTAGATATCAAAGTGTTTAAAATTCCAATTTAGAAAACAGCACGGTTTCTCTGCATATCGTTGAAGAAATTAGCATGCTGCTAATTGGTGATTAGCAAACTCATACATTCTTAACCACATGCTGCTGTGATTGCAAACATCCAGTGTGAATAAAACTGTTTGCATATAACCAAGTTATTTTTGTTGCATAACTATTTCCAGAATGCGGAATGTTAAGGTTACGATTTTTGCTAATTTTCTAGTTCATTCATTTAATTTTCATTGCTATTAGTATTCTAATAAAATATTTCAAAATCACAGGTTTATAACATACAGCATCATCAAAACAATAGAAAATGCCAAATATCTTGTAACACGTAATGCAAAAAAACATACTAAACATGTGTACACAAATATAGAAAAATAAATAATTTTATAAAATGTGTGCAGTTTTTATACAGTTATACATATATATTTTTTTATATAAGAACCGTTGCTGCTGTTTCGAGGTGCAAAATGTGAAAAGATGCCGAAATTCTATACTTGTAAATAGATTGAAAATCATTGACCATTGAAATAATAATCAACTCCATACACTTAATAATGCATTCAATTTAAAACTTAAGACAAAAAATGCAAGATCAGTTTCATTAAAAATGTTAATAAGTTTAAATATGTAAAAAATATTAAAGACCACTTTAATGTTTATTAATTCGTTTCGACATTTTAAAAATTATTTGTGTTTATTTTATATTATTGTGAAACCATACAGTTTTGCTCATATTGATGAGGAAATAAATATTTCAAGATAAAATAAGACGAAATATGATTTCTAAATAACGAGGCAACTGTTGACAACGGACCTCGTAATATATTTTGAACTACATTGATTACACCTGAGCTGGCACTTCCTTTTCTGAACTTCCACGCCAAAGTAAATGACTTTGAACCTGAACCGTGGCCGCGGTAACCTAGTGGTCGTATCGGATCGTGGCTGACTTGTCACGAGTTCGAGCCCAGTACCACACTAAAGACCCTCCGTGTGGTGGAGCGATGCACGTTAAATCTGTCGACTTCCCATTGGTGTGGTGTGGTAGTTAGGAGAAGGGGGTGTCAGCTCAGGTGCCCCTTCACTTGACCATGGTTCATAATTACGAGGTTCGTCGTCAAAATCCCTCGTATAGCTGAACAGTGCGACGTTAATATTCACTCACTCACTTGAGTCTGAACCTCAGCTCCTCTACACAGTGGCATTCAGTGGGACAAGAACTCGAACTCACGAGTCGACTGAAACAACGATGACCATGAGCTTGACCGCTCGGTTACAGAAATATTCTCTACAAACAAGTAATATATAAAAAAAATAAGTCACAATTTCTATTTATGTCAGTAAAGAAATTTTTTTTTTATTAAATTTAATTAATGAATTATTATTCGAAAAAGAACTGTATTAACATCAAGTGACATCCACTACAAGTTTTAAAAAATGTATTTTTTAACCCTTTATCTACCGCATAATGATTTACTGCAGTTTCTTTCAGGAAATATTTTTTTTAAACACTGATTAAAAATTAAGGGGTACTAAACAAAAAAAATTCAACTTAGGGGAAAATTTTAAAGTTAGAGCCAATTTTATTTAAAAATATTCCATATAAAATTAATTATATACACTGTTTTTCAAAAAAACAGTCAAATCATTTTCTAAATCTTCATTAAAATACAAAAAAAAAAGGGCCACCTTTTGACTTAAAAATTTTTTCGAACAAAATGATTATCTTTCAATCCGCTGAAAAAAGCAATTTCTGCTTTGAACTATTCGCCTTCCTCGCAAAAAAGCTCATCATGGGGAAACCCCTATACCAAAATCTCGGAAGAGTGGACTTAAAAAAGAATATTCCGCTAAATATCGTCAGAGTATTCGTGAAAATGGTTATTCTATATAATTTTAAAAGAGTGGTATTATGTACCGCGGTGATAAAGGGTTACGCCAAGAAATTTCGTAAGAAAAACGTACTGGCGCCATCTGTTGCAGGTAGTTCTGACTACGTTAGAAATAAAGCAAATTAAATTTAAATTTAAAAAATTAAATTAAATTAATGAATGAATATTTGAAACAACTGTATTAACATCAAGTGTCATCCACTAAAAGTTGTAAAAAATATATTTGAACTTCAGGGGATGAATAAAATTTTTTTATTATCGATTGAAAATTTGAACAAGATATATATATATATAGGGAGAGAGTGAACTAATATAGCAGAGAGGAATTGAAAAATGAATGAGAGAAATGTAATTTTATGAAATATGAGTGCATTTTTCGAATCACAGCTGTCCCTTGGTAACACAATAGTTAAGATCGTGAACTTCATGGTCATCTGACTTCATCAGGCAGATGGCATTAGCCACAACAACTTCATGGTCAGTGATTGATTGATTGCTTATAACATTACACTTCGAAGCAACACAAAAGCTATTGGCGGTGAACCCTGTAATTCTCGAACCCATGTCAAGTGACGAGAACATTATATGAGCTGGCACTTCGCACACCGAATTTCCGCACCAATGTGAGGACTGTACCTCGAAAGAGTTAATAGGCATCAACCCCGCAACACGACGTGTCTTCAAAGGAATCATGGCTTTTGTAGTCAGTGACGTTTAAGTTGAATCGTAAGTTTGAACACTGATTCCTCTTAATAGATAATGGGAACTGCTGCACGGTATGCAAATGTGGGTGTCTAAGTCCTCACGCACCATGGTATTTAAAGTAGGAGAATGAAGTATCATCTCAGATGTCGTCATCCTCATTTGACTGTAATTCATAATTCTGAGATCCATAGCTAGTAATTTTTGTGTATGTCTTGAGCAAAAATTATTCAAATTAAACATGAATAACGTAATCTGTTCCTTATATAAATTAAGTGGGTCAAAAATCTACAAAAGTAAAGTAATATTGGAACAATAAGTCATACCAGACTATTGGTGACAGACTTAGAAATTTTAAACCATCTGAAGAAAGCACCCAAAAAATGAGAACATCGGTTGTTATGTCTTTTTTAATGTCCACACTACAAAATGACTTTGGGGCACAGTTTCATTCAACTTTCCTCACTCCCCATTATTTCGCCCGATATGTCTTTTGCAGTAAGTGTTTATTAACTCTAAAGCAACTCGAAAACTATTAGCAGATATCCTCGTAATTTGGAACCAAGGTCAAGTGACAAAGACGACACCCAATCTGGCACACCACTCCCCAAACTTCCACACCACTTCAAATGGAGAACTTTTAGCCACAACCGATTTAACATGCACCATCCCCTCTGCACGGCGGGTATTCAGGGGCATTAGAACTTGAACCTGCGACCCGACAACGCAAGCCGTGAGTTCGTGACCATGACCACAAACCTACCACGGGCACCATGTTCATTCAAAGCACAACATTAATAAAACAATCAATCGATCGAAAGAGAAATTTGCATAATTGATTATAAATGATTTTTAATTTAAATTAAACAGTGAAACAATTAAAGTAACCCATATTATTCACGGTCAAAATGATTTAAATAAATTACGCATGAATTTCTAATTAAAGATATGTTTATTGATAATTAACCTTTTTAACCCTACAGAGATAATTTTATTTGCTCTGTATTCTACAGTAAGTTGCATTATCTTTTCACGATCTGCAACAAGATAATATGCTCATAAATAATTTTAAATGTCCATATTACAAGCAATCACGTAATACAATAAATATCAGTATTCTTTTTACCCCAATCTAACTCAATTAAATTTCAATTTGGGAAAAAATGTGATTAATCAAATCCTTTTTTTTTTAACGTATAAGAAAGTTTGAAACAACAGGTGATAAAATTACTAAAAATATGCGGATATAAAGAAAAACTATTTGCAAAATTAACAAACATGCCTCCTAGTTGTCGTTGTCTTCCTTGACCTGAATTCAGGAGCATACATATTTGATTCTGGCAAACAAGTTGTTGGGCTTCAAAGTGTAGCTGAAAATTAATTGGCTAAGAGAAATTTTCTCTTTCATGATACCGATCTAGGTTAAAATGCAGTGAAACGAGTTGCTTGATTTCCCTTTTACTTATTTGCTATGTATCTGCCTTGTTTGGACTGAACAGTTACATTTCTGGAATTGAAGTACCATTCTTTGAAGTTCGGATGAAAGAATTCCCCGTAGTGTGTCTCTAAAAGAGAACTCTGAAAGAGTTTCGAAATAACTTGTTTTTAAAATTGGAACCAAACCACACTTAAGTTTTCTTACGGCCTCATTAAATGCATTCATTAATCTAATTTGCTAAGAATAGTTCTGAAAATATTTTGATCAATTTAATATACCGTTTTTTTAACTTTTATTTCTAATTCTAAGCGTGTGTTTCCTCCTGATTTAGCTACCATTAAAGAGTAATTGTTAGTGTGTATAATTGGTGTTTAGTTGTTTTTTAATCATAATTGCATTAGAGAAACAGCGATCTATTAGAGGTGGGTTTAAAAATTTTGTATTAAAAAGTAAATTCATTTATAAGGCATCCGACTACGTTCGGAATGCGGTTTTGCAAAAGTGTATAAATGAATTCTTTTTTGATATTTAGTGTCAGTTGAATTAGAATTAACATATAAAATTAGTTTAAGAACATTATTACGAGAAAAAATTAAGGAAGAATGACATATTTCGAAAACATTCTTCTTTTATGGAAAATACTTTGTGACGGATCTATTTGCGTACCTTCCGCTAAGCCTCTTGAGAAATCTTTGGGCTATCATTCACGTTTATTCACAACCAACCTTCTGAAGAAGAAACAATGACATTTAAATTAAATCTACTATATATAGTCAGGATTTTCTAGCTAGCACAATGAGAAGGAGAAAAGGAAAGCCAGGTGAGATTGCTACTGATTAGGTATCACTACAAATAATTGAATATTTCAAATATTAAATAGAGACGAAGATTTAAAGTGATGATTTGTTACTAAACTTAAAGTAACGATAAGCTTATTAGTATGATTGAATTGATCCTAAATTAAAGTGGTCGATATTCATAGTTTTCGTATAAATCGTGCATCTTGTTATTGTTCCATTTGTCTTGTTTATATTGAGACATTCTCTTCTTGAATTTAAGTGATTCAGTGTTGTTAATTTGTTTGATCAATAAATAAGCTGATTTTGAATATGTCTGGTATTCTTACCCTTCCTCCCACACATCTAGGTGGGCAAGAGAGAGGGAGTAACCCCTCACAACTTCTATATTATTAATATTTTGCCCATATATAGCTAAGACTTCTGTACAGAGGCTGAACTAGGATTTTTGAAAAACATTATTTGGAAGTGGATTTATTCACATTTTAATACATCAGAATAGAGAAATTTTAACAGAAAAAGCATCGGTTATTACTTTAATTGATCGTAACTCTGAAAGTAATGTTAATTTTTCTAGGATCTTAGTTCAAGATCTGTAGAGAAGTCTATATATATATAAGAGCATTTTCCACAAAAAAAAAAAAAAAGAATATTTTGAAAATATGTCATTCTTTCTTCATTTTTTACCAAAAAATCGCATTTAAGTAATTTTTTACTGTAGTAATATTTTTAAGACAATTTTTTGTGTTTATTGTAATTCAGGTGACACTAAATATCAAAAAGTTTATTCATTTATACGCGTTTTAAAAATCATTGTTCCGAGCGTAGTCGAATACCTTAAATTGCATTCATTTAATATGCTGGAAAATCATTTTGAGAATTTTTTGCATTAAATTTCTTGTGTATCAAGCATAGCAATATAATTATCATTAGAAAATGATCTTTTGTTTAACAGAATTAGAAATAAAAAAAATGGATTAACCTATTCACACTGCTAACTAAAGAGATATCTCGTAGTAGGCGTGTGTACCAAAACTGCAGCTACGAGATATCTCGTAGTGTGTGCTAAAATTTTAGATAGATTACATATCTCCATTTGAGTTATAGAAATTATTAGAAAGGATGAATGAAAAATTTATACAGTGCAAAAAGATATTAATTATTAATTTTTATTATTAAAACTATTACTTAGATGAGATTATATTATAACATAATTATATATATATATATATATATATATATATATATATATATATATATATATGAGCTTTATATATATGTATGAGCTTTAAAGCAAGGATCAACGTAAAATACTGGATTGTTGGGCTGAACAAAAACATTTAGTCTCCTTACATTGTTTTTGTTTGTACACATTCAACATGGCTTTGTAGGCATCCTCTATTTTTCTGTGGGAGGAAGATGTTCTAAGTCAGGGTGTCCAACCCAAATTACTTTGCGGGACACTTCGGAAAAACATTATAATCTCGCGGGCCGCACATAAAAATATGTACCTTTATATCAGATTTGGAAACAAAAAACATTTATTGAGTGAAAATTTAAAACAAAATGAAGTATTATTATTGTTTTCATTATTTTTCATTTATACAGATATAGATAATATAATAATGTTTATATAATATAATAATGCAATGAGCAAATAATGTTTAAAAAATATTACTGTTGCTATTTTCTTGAAATTTACGGTGTGTTCGTTTTGAATTGATCTTTCGTGACTCATTGTTGAAATTTGATAGTGCTGTCATTCGCAACGATTAAGTATATACGTTGCCCTTTATCTTAACCGTCCTGAATATTTTTTTAAACTTTAAAAATATCTCTGACTGCCTCTTGCTTTTTGGGCACTCCAAACAGAAAAGGAGGAAGAAAAATGAAAGTCGCACACACAGAGAATCATATACCATCCATAGTAAAGGATATGCATAATGCAATTCGGAATTTATTAAAAAAGTAATTTATTATAAGAAAATCAAATGTAATTGTTTAATAAAATATAAATCTATTTAAATCGAAAGGACATTTCTATTATCAAAAAGGACTTATTTTAAAACAAGAACAGGTAACAGGCAAATACATTGCAGATTTATATATATATATATATATATATAAAATTTTAAAAGAGAGTCGGTGGGCTGCAACTTACGTATTGGCGGGCCGCGTGTTGGACACCCCTTTTCTAAGTAATGAAAACGTTGTATTTATATTTTAGTTGCTACTTTCTCCTGCATTGCTGCCGTCGCCATCACATAAATGCATAACTGATTCCATATTTAACGGCATCCTCTTTTTTTATTCCCTCGATTTCTTTGATTACAGAACATGTATGTATTCTGCAGAAAGATTTTGAAGTAGGATAGAGAGATATTTTTGTACCAACGTATGGTTTTCCTGAGGTCTGCTAATTATTACTTATCAGTCCATTTTTATTACCTTGGAACTCTTTGTAACTACCATCGCATTATAGGTTTTTCCCAGCGAGGAACATTACACATCTGTATGAAAATATGACATAGCATTACATATCTTACAGTCACCAAATGAAAGAGGAGCAACTTGTAAAGTCAAACAAAAAGAAAAGAAAATCTTTGTATATGAAGATTTTTATTGAAAAATAGAAAAAACAATGAGATAACTCATATGTGGCACTCAGTACAAAAATCTTATTCAGTGACGCCAGCTATGATTAATCTCGTAATGTTTTTTTTATTTTAATAAAAAAAATTTCTGTACATACCTTTACAATATTATATCAGTAACGTAATATTATTATAGTTTGTAAAATTTCATATTTTTTTCTTTAAAATAAAACTTAGAGCATTCAGAACAAGCCACTCAAAATTTACCTGGCAGTTAATGGGTTAATACAAAAAATAAAATCGAAATTTATGGGTGCGCGTTAAAAAAAATAGTCTATAAAAAATTATAGTCTGAAAAAGATTTCTACATATATCTAAATATTATTAATTTAAAAGAAATTATATGTATTATAAAAACTTTCAACAATGAAATACCTTTTAAATTTTGTCTTAACCCTTCTCTTTGCTTGTGCTTTACAGTTGTAGGTATAGAAGTATACCCTTGTTCTCTCGAAAGCTTGAAATGTGATACTTCAAATAAATGATTTCAAAAGATAAGATCACACAAACATCGCACATATACAGTAGCGCACACAGGAATTTTTCAAGGGGAGGGGGGAGTCCGGGGTTGAAAGTTCACCGCTCTTGTATCATGCTATTTTTGATTTTGTCGATTATCAGGAACAAAACACAGTAAAAAACTAATTATTGAATAAATAATTAGCATTAATTAATAAAATTAATCATTATTAACAAATATTTAATTACACTTTACGTATCATATACTTAGATTTATAACCAATCGGAAAAAATCAAGGGCTTTGGGGGTCCGGACCCCCAGGATCCCCCCCTTGTGTGCACCACTGCACATATACATTTCCGAATTCTTTGTAAGAAATAGAGGAAGGGGGTGTTATACGGCGAATATACCTAAACATTAAAAAATGAGACTTGAAAGAATAAGTGCACACGTAATACATCAGAATATACAGTGTTAGTGTTTGTTCAACATTTGAGATACACGAATTTATTGGTAACAGATCTCGGAACTCTAAGATACGTTTTCGAAAGTAATGTCATGTAATTAACTAATGATATTTCTAAAATGTTGCGACATTTTTCAGAAATATTACATTTGATTTTTTTTAATGCTATATATAACTTCTTCCATATTACTTCAAAAAGGGATTGTCAAATTGCTTGACTGACATCGCTTTAGAGCTAAACGAGTTATTGACGACGAGTTCATAAATTATGAAATACATATTAGAAAAAAACGTTTAAAAATAGTTATTTATCTCTGGAAGTGAAAAATGATCATAGAATTTAAGTGATTAAGGAAGAAATAAAGTGATCGATCACAAATGGTTGAAGTTTTTTAAATGTATATTCCACATTCGGCATAAGTATAGCAATGATTACAGATTGCAAATTTAAAAATGGTTTCTGGAATGGACTAAAATTATGTTGTATGAATGGGATTTAATGTTTCTGTAATTGGGAATGCCCTATAATAAAAACTCGTTTCTTTAATTGTATAGATCAATCATACTTAGATTTATGGAGTACAGAATATATTCTCTTTGCCGAAACGATAATATTATTACACATCTTTCGCGAAATGAATATCATTTGCGCAGATTTGGAAGCTCTTATTTTATACTTTTTTTAACTGAACTCCAGAAAATTTTCAGATAAGCTAGTGTGAATTTTTTATTTTATAGTAAGAGCTAACATGTAATTTAAAGAAGTTGGGTTTATTTCAAAGAAGTAATAAAAGTTTTCTATATATAATACAAGTAATATCTCAGATTTTTAAGCGTATAATCCACATAAAAGAAAATCACAAAATAGAGAATAATTATGTAAAACAACTAGGGATATATATATATATATATATATTACTCTATAAATTTAATCCGTTTCCTAGAAGGGAAAGATCCTTCAAAAATTTATACAGTCACTAGAATTTTTCAGAATAAAAATCCTTTCAACACGTTTTGGCGTGTATATATATATATAGGCTAATTCTCTACAAACAAGAGATAACATCCAACAGATTATATATATATATTTACATCCAGGACGAATACAAGGAGGGGGGCAGACCTCCCCCCAAACCTTTGATTTTTTTCCAATTGATTTTAATCCTATGTATATAGTACGTAAAATTTAATGAAGTATTTGTTATTAATAATTAATTTTATTAATTAATTCTAATTATTTATTTAATAATTAATTTTCAACTGTTTTTTGTTCCCGAAAATCGACAAAATCAAAAGAATATATTGCGCGGCGTATTAGAGTATGATACGAGAATGGTGGACTTCGATCCCGCCCCTGAAAAACTCCTGTGTGCTCAACTGATATATATATATATATATATATATATATATATATATATATATATATGAGAATTTTTTTATTTATATAACGCGCGTTTCTATTTGAAATATATTATTAACTTATAATTAGATTTTCATATTACTCAAGTTAAAATTTAACAATTTATAAACCTTAAATTAAAACAAAATACAACAAATAAATCAACAAAATAATCAAAATGTATCCAATGTTATGCGTGAAGAAAAGTAAACATAGAATGATAACAAAAACATAATATAAAAAGTACCAATTAATATACTCCTGATTTCTTTTCAATTTTATCAACACCTTTAACCTCCTAGACAAAGATGCCACTAGATTTTTTGTCAATTTTGACAAAGTACTCTGCCAATTTTCCATGCTAATGTTTTTTTTTTAATCCAACTCTTTCTTATATTAAATTATCTTATATTAAATCTTATGGTTCCTGGGTAACATTCACGTCAAGATATTTATATAAAGGATTATAATGAAGCTAAGGTTGCGGACCGCAGAAGGATCATCTAAAATCTTAGGTGTTCAATATAAACTATCAATTTTTTCACAATTTCTTATATAATTTCTGAATACTAGTCGCAAAATTAACTTTCAAGAAAGTTTGGAAGCCCGTTGTATTTATTCATTTGTTAACTCAATAAATAATAAATTTCCAATCCTTTGTGTCATTATATACCCCTAGACCATAACCTCCCTCTGTTTAGTTATTTAATTAAGTAATGAATTCTTTAATCTTTGATATACACGCTTTGTCTACTTCTTTGTGCTAAAAATTTCGATTTTTGTTCATCATTAAAATTAAATTGCATTCTAAAACTTTTAATCTTCGTGGTATGATACTTTCTGACAAATTGCAGACACTTGTCTTGGTTTGTTTTAGATATTAATAGTTTCTTATCAAAAACCCTCCCTTTTTTAACCTATTTTTGGGAAAACGGTCCTTTTCTTTTTTCCCAAAAGTACTATTGTTCTTGATGTTTGCAAGATGTTTTCAGACATTTTTACAGCTTTTACAAAGGGAATTTTGCTTTAAATTCTCAGCCGTGTTATATAGTCTTCCAGTTCTCTGAAAATCCTTCATTCGTTTGTATTTGGTGTTCATGCCAGTGATTTTATTGGCCTACAACGTTTTATTTGAACCATTTCTCTTGTGCCACGTAATGATTTTGCCTTTTTCTTTAAATTTATTATACTTGTTTTCATTAATATTGTGTTTTTCGTTGATTATTATTTCTTATTTCTATCGATGTTTGTTTGACATAGCAAATTATTTCAATTTTTTCTCCAGAAAATTCCAAATTTAATAGTAATGTACATTAAAAAGGGTATTTTTTTTAAAAAAATTTTTTAAGAAATAAAGGGGGTTTTCAACAAAAATTATAAAGTTTGAAGGAAAACTTGTCAGTGTTTATTTATTCTTTTGAAACTTGAAAGGGATGCATTTTTTGATGAAGAGAATTATTTGTTCTTGTAATTAGAGCTAATATTTAAAAGCCGTTAAACTCTTTATTAATTATTGCTTAACCATGCAATGTTATTTAATTACAGATCAATTTTGTAATTTTAATAAAATGCATCATATATGGAAAAAAACAGTGTTTACTTTTTGGGTTCTTTCATTGAATATACATAATATCTCACTCAACTAACATACACACCACGTCACATATAAATTTCAAGGTTCAGTTACATTTGACGAGTGCAGCAGCTCCTGTTACTGCACACGAAGGTCATAGGTAACACCAGCCCCAAGCCGATAACAAAACGTCGACTTGGTTGGTTTTATTTTCATTTACATTGCACTGTAAAGCAACACGAGGGCTTTTGGTGACAAACTTTTAAAGTTGAACCATGGACAAGTGACGAGAACAACACTTGAGCTGGTAACCCTTCTCCAAACTTCCACACTGTACCAACTGCAGAACTTTGAACCACAACAGATTCAATGTGCACCAAAACTCCTCCCCAAAACGGCGTGTCTTTTAGGGGGCAATAAAGGTTTTTAACCGCGGATCCCAAAAACCCAAGCTTCGCGTTCATGACCACTTGTCTACCACGGCCATGTAATGTTTTGTAAAATTTGACAAAAAGTGTTTTAACTTATCAACAGGAATTTCTCGACTCATTTGACGTCAATATCTGTAGCGATAAACTTTACATGTGCTTACTATACTGTGGCGTTTAATTTTCCATAAAAAAAATCATTTGATCCTTAATACCATTTAAAAAGCATTTCACACTTATGGAAAAATTAGAACAAAGAATTATTATTTATTCAAATAAAAAACCACATAGTTTTTTTTCCTTTAAAAGGGAAAAAAAGTACACCATTCCCCGATTCTCTTAATTTTTTACGTTTTTAAATCATGTCTCTGAAATGACACACCCTTTTTTGTTTCAAAAAAGGGGAAAACTTAAAAAACGGTAAAAAACAAAAAAAGCATTTCGAAACGAGAATTTCTGAACAGTTTTCTTCAAAAAAAATTTTCCTTTTAATTTTTTTGGGGGGTTTTCTGGCGAAATTTAAATTTGGGGAAATAGGTCAAAATAATTTAAACTGAAATGCGTGCCTGGTCAGTGCTTTTTGATGTGAATCTCGCATGTTTTTATCCTTCATTTTTAAAAAAATTCTTGAGCAACGAATTGTGATCGAGTTAAGGTTGAATATCTCCTTTCATGTCCAAAAAAAAAGAGGGAATAAATAATTCTTAAAAAGATTTAATGTTTTTGAAATTCCGTTTTAAATCTTATTTTTTTTTAAAGCAACAAGACAAATTAAAAATTTTTTAAAAAAAGAGGAAAAAATCTTAATTTAAATTTTAAAACCGGGAAAATTTCGATTTAAAATTTTAACTAAAAAATTATAACAAATTGGGGAAAAATTCGTCATTAACTTGAACCTTTTTTCAATTTAAACAATAAAAAAAGGGGAATGGGAAAGTTGTCATTAAATTAGACTAAATTAAATTTAATATATATAGAAAAAAAGCTGAAATAGAAATTGCAAAACTGCAATATAAATGTGTTTATTATATATATGAATGGCACAAAATTTATACAAATTTTCACAATTATTTTATTTCACTTAATTGATTGAGCTATTTTTGAAAGATGCAGCCCTTCTCCGCGTCCACAATGTGGACTTAGAGCCATAACAATTGCTCACCCCTGCTCTAAAATAGTGTTAATAAACCTAAACTTAGAATTTCATCAGACTCTTTGAGGTTAGAGTAAGTGAATATAACGTCGTACTTGTTCAGTTAAACGAGGGCTTTTGGCGACGGACTACGTAATTTTGAACCATAGTCAAGGGACGTGGATGACGCCTGAGCTGGCATCCCGTCCCCTAACTCTCACACCACACCAACGAGAGGATGTTTGAGCTCTCGACATATTTAACGTGCATCGTTGCCCTACACGACGGGTTTTTAGTGGTACTGGGCTCGAACTCATGACAAGGCCAGCCACGGTCCGATACCTTGACCACTCGGCTACTGTGGCCACTTAATAAAGTTCGAAATGAGAAACAAAGCTTGTGTGTGAAGTGTAAATTTGTATCGAGATTTAATCAGATGTTTTCCATGTTCCATTCAACTACGGTTCAAAATTACGAGTTACAATACACACACACACATGTATACATATTGATTATATCACGAACAAAGTATGAGCTGATGACAGTTAAATTAAAAATATTAATAACAAAAAAATTAAACTTATAAAATCAAATTTTACTTTCATGTATATGTGTGTGTTTGTGTGTGAGAGAGGGGGAGAAAAGATTGTGTGAGAAATTGTGTAGTTGCTATAGTCCAATAGTCACAAACTCGTGGTAGAGTGAGTTCGAGTCCGGGGCCATTGAAGGTCCGTCGTGTGTGTATGTGTGCAATTGCATATTTACTGAATATATTTCTTTACATTAAGGCTGTCTTCGGTAAAAGTGCGAGAGCTTGAACTAAACGCGAAGCACATTTTCAGACAGAAAAAATGCCTCGATTTCTAAGGAAATTTGCAATATTATAACTCATACCTCTGTTAACAATATAGTGTTTTTAAAAATGCAAAAATATTCCATGAATACTTTCTTTTTTGTTATAATACGTGAAGGCATAGCCCATTTAACATTACGGTATAGGAGAAAAAACGCGAAACACATTTTATGCAAGAAAAAATGAATAAGCTCGGTTAAAAACGGGAAGTATGATGAAAAATTCTGCTTTCTAAGAGATAGTGAAGCTAGAATATCATATTAATGTTTCATTCCTTTTATATCTGAAAAAATATTCCAAATTCTGGTCCTATTCTTTGACATTAACCGAAGACAGCCTTAAAGAAACGCTGTGATAAATGCGGTGTTTGTTGTACATTTATGCAATTTTACTTTAATAATTAATTCATATTTTCTATCGAAACAAAATTATCCCAAGTTCGGGTCATATCCATTAAAAATATGCAGTTTTTTTATGACATTTTAATGATTTAAACCCGAAGGGAAAGTAAAATAAGCCGAGGATTTTAAGCCGTTCAAATCTCTCATTTCTTATGATTGATACCTTTAATAATGTCCCTCTCGTAAACTGCTGCCAGCATCTATACCTGATGCGGATCAAATGAAAGGGAGCCTAGATTGCAGAACCTGGGTCCGGTATGAAATCACGAAGCCACCTTTTGACCCGAAACTCGGTTCCAGCCTCACCCTTCTGCACTATCGGTCAATCAGCGGGAATTATCGTCACTTTTTGCTCTGAGCACTACTTTTGGCGGGATATCTCCGAGATTAACCTCCGCATTCTTTTCACGGTCATCAGAGACGCATAAGGTAATCATCGCACTCACCGCATTAGTAAGTGTGCTTTTTCCTAATGCAAAAAGCGACGATTACTTATTTATAACGTGTCTCTTTCCAGACGGTTTTCACGAAAGGATGGAAATAAAACGTTATTTCCGAAGAAAATAAATTGATGAGATTTAAATTGATGCGCAATGTCTGTCTAGACGAGGTTTTTGGAACCCGTGAACCAGAAAAACGTGAAATGAGATTAATGCATATTAATTACACGCTTTGGGAATTGGCATTAACTGTAAACTATATCGGCTTATTAAATTTTTATATAGTTTAGTTGTTATTAGGGGGAAAAGTCGCATTTGTGTGAAGAATTATTTTTAATTTTCAAATTTCAATTTTTAATGGGGGTTTTTTCCGTACAAGCTTTGTATTTTCTACTTTATTATAAATTTCATTCAAAAATTCTGTATCACTTTTAAGAAAACAAGTAATATAAAAAGAAAATTAAGTCAATTTCTACTCAGGTCAACAAAGAAAAATTTTATTTTAGTTACTTATTATATAGTAACAATTAATATAAATATGTATATATACATATGACAGAATCCCAATATTAAGTGACAAAATAAAAAAGCGATTTTTCCTTGCAATTTTCCACTTTCCTTTCTATACAGGGTGTTATACCATTTTTTTTGCTTGTTTGTTACTATTTATTCATTCATTAAAAATTAAATTTTTCTAATAAAATAGTATAGTAAAAAAAAAAAGAACTCACATTCTCAGAAATTAGAACATCCCAAGTGGGATTCGAACCTACGACCTTTGGATTAGAAGTCCATTGCGCTATAGGAACACAACGAACGCTTTTCCTTTTTATATATGCTGTTGGACTATTATTTTTGTTACTATTTATTCATTTTTAATTTAATTAATAATTGAAAAACTGTATTAACATCAAGTGTCATCCACTACAAGTTTAAAAAAATCTATTTGGACTTAAATAGATGAATAGGAAAAATATTTTATTAACGATGAGAAATTTGAACAAGATATATATATAGGGAAAGAGTGGACTAATAGAGGAATTGTGTGTGAAAAAAATTAATGCTTCTTTTTATATCTAAAAATTATCGAAAACGTATTTTTTGTCTTAGACTTCTTATTTTTACCAAAACATTGCCATTAGCACAAATTATTTCTTCAAAATTTCTTTTCGCGTATAATACAATAAAATTTGTTGAAATTATAAAATATTTGAAAGAGATTAAAGATTGCGGATGAATTAAAGAAATTAATTAATTTTCGAATTATAAATAAAACTTATCTTTAAAAATTCGTAGTATGCGTTTTATTTATTCACCAACATCTCCTATACAAGTTGAATATGTACGCCTAACTTCAGAAAAAAGTGTCTATATTGATGGAAATAACTTTCTTTTGCTAAATTTAAAATTACAGTCGGCGTTCTTTGGTCCAGCCTTCTTTCAACCAGACGTGTGGTCCAGGGACGACTAAAGACTTCTTGAGGCCCTGGGTCCCTGCACAAATGTTGCCCCTCCCCCCATGACCCTTAAAAGTAGACAATGCATAGCATACGTTGTCAAATAATTGTACAAACAATAACCCGAAACAAATAAATGAACATGACTTACAATCGCACAAACTGGCTCGACCTACTGCCGCCTTTTGACTGAAGAAGTAATGATGGTGTATGGAGGTAGGCCTAGACCTATACATGGACGACGGTCATAACATGTAGTCAGTTAACTTATCGTCCAAGTTTCCAAGAGGGAAATTCCAAGTTTTTCAGAGAATACAACCGGAACTTTTGACCTTTGAAATCATTCGAATTATGATTTTATGAAGGCAGAGTCGAGAACAAGACGAGTCCACCATTGTGACCAAGCCCCTGGGCCCATGTCCGGTTAGTCTATGCCTTAAGTGAATGAGTGAGTGAATGAATATTTTCGTCACACTGTTCAGCTACACGAGGGCTTTGGCGACGGACCACGTAATTTTGAACCATGATCAAGTAACGTGGACGACAATTGAGCTGAAATGGAGATATGAGAATTTTTTTGTGATTTTTAGATTTATTTAGTATATTTTAAGGAAAAATCGTAAAATTGAAAACAGAGAAAAAAAATTATTATTATTAAAAAAGGAAAAACTGGTGAAAATGTACAAAAAATTACGTAAACGGGGCCCACTCTGTATAAAAAAGTTTTGAACAAATTCACAATTTTTCAATTTTAATGTGTAACCTTGTTATTCATGTTTGAAATGACCTTCAGGATAATAGATATTTTAATTTTTACAAAAAGCTAGAGCCCTCTATCTTAGTGACTATATTAAATTGTTTAAAAAAACAGTGATTATATTCACATAAAAGACTGCAAATTTTGAAATAAAACAGTGATCGATAAATCTGAAGGTCAAAACACTTCTACTGTTAAACAAAACATTCACAAAAAATTTCAGCAAATTATTTCAAAACTTTTTGAGCAATCGCTGTCCCCGTTTGAGCTTTTCGAAAGAAAAAACACATTTCGAGTAAAACGCATTTTTAAATTTGACATCTTGTGTAAAGTTATGGCATCTTCTTTTATTAAAACACTTGTAGTTTTTGTTCTAGTGAATGGAAAATAATAAACTTGGTACTGTTATAAAGGTAATAAGATGGCCTATAATATAAAATCATAAAAAAAATTGTCAATTTTTGAAAAAAATCACAACTTTTGGGAAGTTGGATACCTTAAACTAGTTACTGAATCGAGAATTGTGGTTAATAGATTATTAACGTCACTCTTAGAAGCAACGCAAGAGCTGTTGGAAACAAACCTCATAATTCTGAATCATGATAAAATGATGAGAACGATGTCTGAGTTGGAACCTCACTCTCTTAATTTCTTTCAACGAAAAACTCAGCCGAATGTATGAGTGTATTTATATATGTGTGAATGTATATGAATTAATGTATATATATGCATGTGTGTGTGTGAATGTGGGATTCTTTCTAGAAAATTTAGTATTCTCCTTTTTCAAATATGTACCCCTAAAGGTGTGTGTCATTGATTTATAGTAATATAAAATATGAATTTAGTTTTAACACTAGATTGCCCAAGGAGGTCATTTAGACTGCTTTTTAATTTCAATTAGAAAAAAAGTGACATATATAATGCACAATTTCTTAGAATTTTTTTTGAATATATTTTTTTTCCAAGTGAAATAATTTTTTGTTGTTGTTAATATTTACTAACATGTTATATGACTGTAAATAATATAAAAAATGTTAAAAGTTAATTTTAAACAAATTTCTTTACACGTCAATCATTCTTTGACAATGCAGCCATTTTGACTGCTTTTGGGCAATATAGGTATATACTATATATATATATATATATATTTCAGTCTTTTAGTGTTAAAATTAAGACAAACACCTTTTTTAAGGTACCCGACTACGTTCGGAACAATGATTTTGCAAAAGCGTATAAATGGATAATTTTTATGAGATATTTAGATTAGAATACATGTATAAAATTGTATTAAGAATATTATTACAATAAAAAAATATTTAAATGAAATATTTTGGCAAAAAAGAACGTAGAATTACATATTTTCAAACCTCTGTACAAAATTTGAACTAGGAGTTTCGAAATATATAACTTAGAAGTAGATTTATCTATATTTTAATACATCAGAGTGGACAAGTTTTAACAAAAAAACACGATAATTATTATTTCAATTGTTAGTGATTCTGAAAGTAATGTAATTTTTTTAAAAATTCCAGTTCAGACTCTCTGGAGAAGTCTTAGTTATATATAAGCAAAATATTATTATTATAGAAACATTTTTCATAGAAGGAAAATATTTTAAAAATAAATAATTCTAAATTCTTTTCTTTTTTTTTTGCCAAAATATTGCCTTAAATAATTTTTTATTGTAATAATATTCTCAAAGCAATTTTATACATGTATTCTAATCTAAGGGACACTAAATATTATAAAAATTATCCATTTAAACGCTTTTTCAAAATCACGGGTCCGAACATAGTCAGGAAACTTTAAAATATGAACGTGATTTTTTTTCTTATTTTGTGAAATTATTTTATGTTTTTTTACATATCTTTGAATTTAAAGACTTATTGCATTGTTTGGGCTGGCAATTATCCTTAATTTTCAAACAAATTACGTGTTTCCGCCTTTCCTTATATAACCTCTATGTTGAAAATATTTACCAGCAACGACTTGTAATATTCGATATTCAGCTCCTTCGAAAATTTCTTAAACTCTTTCCAACAATTAAATCAATTTACGACACATCTAGTATAATATAGAAATGGTAAAATTCAAAAAAAAAAAAAATCAAAACGACAGTTTACATTTAGTCTTTAAATTCAGATTATTATAATTATAAGCCGCCTAGGAAATAAGGAATGAGTACCCATCAAATAAATACGTGGGACTAGTGCCGTCATACTCAGACCCTCGATTTTGAAAATTTGATTAATCCTTCTGGTAAGTTGCATTCATTTCCCTCCAGAGATTAATTTTACAGCTTTGAATGGATCGATTTTATGCATTTCCCGAATGATATTAAAACTTCTGTGTATCACTAATTTATGTTCTAGGAAGATATCCATTTTAGGTACGAGGTAAAACTCACGTACAATGTTGAAAATGTTCGATATGATAAAGTATTTTGTGCGAAAGTTGTGAGTAAATAATCCTTTTGGAGTAATAAGGCCAATATTTCTCTCCTAAAACTCTAACGTGCCTCACACAAGTATTTTACTAAACGAGAGTGCATCACGGCATTTTCTATCTCTTCAGCTTACATTTATTTACAGCGTAAATCTATTTTAAAAAATTGAAGGAAACAATCAAATTTTATAATTGAGACAGCAATATACTGGAATTTTTGAAAAATTATCTAATGCTACATGTGAGCGCAAAACTTTGAAGGGCTTTTTATATTTCCAAGTAAGTTACACTGAAAATTAACCCCTGTGCATGAATAACCCCTCAAATATTCAAAAAAAAGCAGTTCTGCTGAATTATTACGATGTAATGAAAAATTACCGTTATATGTATATGTATAATATTTACACATATATAAATATATAATATAATATATTAAATATTTAAATTCTCAAAAATTTGTTATCTTTTATACGCATTGTTTTTATAGTAACTACTCATTGTTGAGATTTGGATAAAGTTTTTATTTAAGCTGTTACGCTGAATGTGTAATGACATTGATCTGTCGGCTGATATAAGGAATTATAAGGCTGATATAAGGTTTAGAAATCTGGATTTTTGCTATCGAGAGTTTTGGATTTTGTTAAGATAAAGTTCTATGACATCTATCTTACCAAAATATAATAGTTATGATTTTAACACGAGAAGTAAATGTAGGTAGAGGAATCGAACTATCTTAAAATAATGTTGTCAGCATTTTTTTTATCAATTTTCATTGTTCTCATAATTAAAATATTAATTACTACAGAGCTTGAGGATGCAGCTTAAATCATGGATATCATATTAAATTGTCTCTCATACCAACTATGCTAATAAGAACTTTAATTCCTTTCCCTCTCCAGGGACATTTAAAATAATTTTGAATGAAATAAAACTTATTTGGGCATTTTTATCGTATCATCTTCATGAACTGTACAAGCTAAAATGGGCTCATTGATTGTCTATTAACGACGCATCTCAATATTTTAATAGAACTATTGCGATAAACTTCGTAATTTTAAACCACGATCTTCAGTGTCCTCATGACTGGTACCCCCGACTGGACAGAAAGAACGCTGACACGACAACCATGCCCACAAAAGCCAAAATTAACAAATACTAATTAAACGTTATTGATATGAAAATATATTACAGAAACACGTGTAGTCTTGTGGAGCGAGCATATTTTTAAGAGAATTTCTTCTGTGTTGTTTTAGTTTGTTTAACCAGACGTGAATTTGTTTAATTAAAATTTTATTCAAGTTAAGTAAAGAGCAGCTGGTGATAAGGTACATAAACATAACGCATGGTCATTAAATAAAAATGTCACATAAGATCAGTGTACGTAATGATTTGCGGTCCAGATTAACATAGCATAGCTGCTCTTTATATTCGGGATATTAAGTTCCGTGGTCTTCCAGCCAATAACAGCAATTTTATCATCAGGATATCAAAATTTCACGATTGAATATCAGAAATATAAAGCAAAACTCAAGGACTTACAGTTTATGCACATTATTTATTTTCCGTTATATTGTTGCTGACAAAAAAATCTCTATACGACAGCGTTTCTTAAACCGTGGGGAGCACCAACTAGGGCAAGGGTGGCGAACCTTTATGGATCAAAGTGCCATTTTTTTCTAAAGAAGCTTTTAATGAGGTACAGACGTACCGTTAAATAGTTTTGACTTATAATTAATAATAAAACTACTAAAAACTAAAAACTGTATCTAGTATGAAAAAATACCTTTTGCACTGTATAGTAATAAATGTTTTAATTATACGTGTAATTCAAATTAAAGTAACATTAGTGTGATTTCTGTTGTTGCAGATTGTGAATGACAGATAACTTATATTAGGATCGTAAGATGTTACTTTTTGTAGAATACGTGCTGAATTGAAGTCATCTGCCAACTGGTTTCTAAACAATTCTTTATTTTTGATGTGGTACACTTTTTTTGACATGAGGGTTTGTAATTTGTTTCAAAATACCGTTTTACAGACGATGTTCTGCATACTACTATTCCAGAACATAAAACACACACCCCTTTGTCGCTTTTACTAATAATGCCATGTTTCTAGGTCCACCAAATTTAAAATTCTCTGTTATATTTACTATCTTGCACTTTTTGTTCTTTTGCTGAACTACTCATTTTAAATAACAGTTAAAAATCGTAAATATAACACAGATGAACTTTAAAATACAGTTGTGTCAACAAAATTGACTATGCTATGCGTAGAAAGACTTTACATCATAAGCAATTGTAGTCTACGACGTAAATAAGGCAAGACAATAACAAACGAGTGTGCTCCCCGCCTAAAGTTACGATCACTCGCGTTTGTTCGTAATACTTTATAACTTTTAAACTTAAAACTGAAATTTTGAAATAAAATGCCAAAAATTTTTATCATTGGCGTGCCAAAAATATTTGGTCGCGTGCCATCAATGGCACGCGTGCCACTGGTTCACCATCCCTGCTCTAGGGGGACGCGTGATAACCCAACAAGGGGAGCACGAGCATATTTGAAAAGTTAAAAACAAAACATTATTTAAAAATATTATTAATTTACTGAAAGGAAGCAAAACAAAATACATTCTGACATAATAAAAAACAAAATACGTATTTATACTGTTATAATAATATATTTATAAATGTATTAGTACTGCACAATGTGTGTGTATTTAGTAATTAATTTAACAAAACCAATTTAAGAACAAGGTTAACAGTTACCAGTGACTCCATGAGCTTGCCATATATAAAATTATACTAAAAAATTTTAATACTTATCTTGTGTGTGTTAATTTGTACGGTTTATAATTAAAGTCGTATTGTAGCTTTACGACAAAGTACATTATTATTGAATTCAATGCATTATTATTGTATGGATGGGGGAGGGGGCGTGAAGAAAATTATGACTGAAAATTGGTTCTTATTGAAAGTTTGAGAAGCACAGCTATACGATACTAATTTTACCCCAATATTTTTACTCGAGAAAAAAAATCACGTATAATAACATCAGTCGGTGAAAAAATAATACTTGTTCTAAAAGCTATTGAAAAAATTATGTGTTGATGAACGACCCACACAAGATTTTTTTAAGCAAAAATATATATCTAAATATTTTCATAGCATGATGTGGTACATTTCTTCGCAAACATTTCACTTAATTTTATGAATACCTAAAGGTAAAAAATAGAATTATATGAAATATTTCAAATATAATATTATTTTAAAGGCGATACTGAAAAGACGGTAAATATACATATAATCCTGAGCCAGTTAGAAAAGTTGCTGTTCCCAAACACCGCCAAAAGATCCAGGTGCAAACAGAAAATGATAGTGGGAAGGAGAAATTTTTTAGAATCTCTAATAATAATAATCTTGTCATCTCGTAGCAGTCTCACTCAAAAAATAGTCCTTGTCCCCCACTCTTTGGAAACGAATTCCAACATACTTTGTTCGATTGGAATCTAAATTCACTGTTCGGCAAAAGTATTGTTGACATTTGAAAAAAAATCATACATTAAATTTTTGCTGTAAATTTTGAAGTGCTGAGCTTCTTATAAAATGATACATAAATATGTTTTTTAAATATGTTAAGGATATATAAAGATGAAATCGGCAGTTTTTCCGAATTTCATAACAACATTTCGAAACACAACGAATTTCATAAACAAATTCTAAGACATTGGCTTAGGAGCTATATTAAAATTTTTCTAGATATAATTGCTGTTCATATATTAATAGTAGTTAACACTTTTGTCGTTAAAATGATTGTAATCATAGAAAATGTATATAAATACAATTAAGTTAGAACGGAGTTATTTTATTTCTAAGGGAAATACTCCATATGTATAAATTTCTCATTCAATATAATGTAAATATAAATTTTTCAATCAGATATTTATGCCGTTATTTAAATGTTTAAAAAATTCGCATTTTGTTTTGAACGCATTTATGCATTTTAAAAGCATTCCTATATTATATCCTGGACATCCAAAACCCTGGACATTAAAAAAAAGGTAACACATAGTACAAAAATAAAATGATCGAAAATACAACATTTTCAGTTATAAGGAAGATAAGAAAATGAGTATTGAATCTTACCGCCACTGCTATATTCTATATCATTAAAGGAAAGAGTGTTTGGAAAACTTACTGGGAAATGGCAGGCCATGCTGACTTCACATACTGCGAAAATTGATCTGGTGTAGCCGCGGGAGAATCGTTCTTTAAATATTAATGATGAACTTCCCAAAACATGTTGATTATTAACTTTTGGAGACCAGTGTATACATAGACCAGGGGTGTCCAACCCAAATGACCTTGCGGGCCACTTTGGAAAAACATTATAATCTCGCGGGCCGCACATAAAAATATGTACCTTTACATCAGATTTGGAAACAAGAAACCTTTATTGGAGTGAAAATTTAAAACAAAAGAAATTATTATTATTGTTTTAATTATTTTTCATTTATACAGATATAGATAGTATAATAATGCTTTTTTATAATATAATAATGCAATGATCAAATAATATTTAAAAAATATTACAGTTGCTATTTTCTTGAAATTTACGGTGTTCCTTTTGAATTGATCTTTCGTTACTCATTCTTGAAATCTGATTGTACTGTCATTCGCAAACGATTAAGTATACATTGCCTTTATCTTAACCATCCTGAATACTTTTTTTTAAACTTTAAAAAACATCTCTGATTGCCTCTTACTTTTTGGGCACTCCAAACAGAAAAGAAGGAGGAGAAATGAAAGTCGCACACACACAGAGAATCATGTACCATCCATAGAGTAAAGGATATGCATAATGCAATTCGGAATTTATTATTTATTTATTTTAGTAAAATCAAATGTAACTGTTGGATAAAATATAAATCTATTTTAACCAAAGGACATCTCTATTATCAAAAAGGATTTATTTTAAAACATGAACAGGTAACAGGCAAATACATTGTAAATTTATATATATATATATATATATGTAATATAAAAATAGATATATTATTTATAAGTTTTAACCTAGACTTTGGATGATGCTAGATCATGTAATATTTCGTCAGCTTTTTCTCTCCAGACACTAATCCTTCCCTATAGACTTGGTACCACCTCTGTCTAGGGGGACAGAACCAATAGACTCCTAGAGAGCCCCATAAAGCATGTCTTTTGGGAATTTCACTCTTCGCTATCTCTTCCGATTTTCCCCCATATAAATACCTTTGTTCCCCTAAGTCGGGGTTCTTTTGCCTTTTAAAAAGTATTGTAACACGTGGCTTCAGTGCTCTTCCTATGAAGGAAACCCCGTACACTCAATAAAGATTTTAAAGTCCATAGCTGTCGTTACTGGTCGCTAAAATGTGTCATATATATATATATATATATAATATATATATATATATATATATATATATATATATATATATATATAAATTTCCCCTCAAATAAATTTCAAAATGAAAAAACTTTAAGAACCTGATATTTAAAAACTTTTTTAAAAGATTTGGTGGGCCGCAACTTATGTACTGGCGGGCCGCGTGTTGGACAACCCCCTGATCTAGACAATATAGGTCATATTTAAATAGTTGCAGTAATACACTGCCAACTTGTACTTTCAAAAACTGAGATTGTAGGGTTGAATATTGTTTAAGGGTGCCAAACTTCCCCCATATTTTCCTATATTACTTTACTGGAAAAGAAAAGAAAATAGAGTACTAAAACTTATTTGTAAGGCTATAATAAATTCTAGGAATAGAAATTTTAAATACTATAGTAATAGCTGAGAAATCTACATACCCAAAAGTAAGAAAAACACAAATATAAATACTAAATAAAAATCTAAACATCAGAAATCTTAAGCTAACCCATCAAGGAGAACCTTCCAAAACGGTAGCTATAATGAGGCAGTGAGTGTTTCATAAAGACACACTCTAAAACAACTAGAAGGCTATTGGTGACGGACCTCGTAATTTTGCGCCATGGTCAAATAACGAGGACAACACCTGATCTGGCACCTCACTCTCCTAACTTTCACGCCATGCCAACGCGAGGACTTTGAGCCAGTGGCACACAGGAATTTTTCATGGGGGAGGGAGTCCATGATCAAAAATCCTCCATTCTCGTGCCATGCTGCAATAAGCCGCCCAACATATTCTTTTGATTTTTCGATTTTCAGAAACAAAACAAAAAAAATAATTAATTATTAAATAAATAGTTAGCATTAATTAATAAATTAATTAGTATTAACAAATACTTAATTAAATTTTATGTACTATATACATAGGATTATAATCAATTGAAAAAAAATCAAGGGCTTTTGGAGGGGGCTCCAGGCTCCGGACCCGAGAAACCCCCCCTACTTGTGTGCTCCACTGCTTTGAGCAATGATTATTTAACGTGCATTAGAGCCCTACACGGTGGATCTTCAGTAACTCTAGCGAAGCTCAACAACACTGGCTACCAGTTCATGACCATGACCAACAGGTTACGCGACCACAGAGCATTTACAGGAAAGAAGACAAGGATAAAATTGACCCAAAATACTTCAAAAAATCTGTTTTAATGCTTACTTAGTAAGCTTAAGAACTATAGACAAGTTTTTTAAAAAATATTTTATTAGAAAATAAAGATTTGAATACAATTAAAAAATAAGAAGGGTTTTGAACTCAAAAATTACAAAATAATTTAACACCGGTCCCATAACTTAGATGAGCGTTAATAAAATAGTATGTAATAATGATAATAAAAGCAAACAAAAAACGTAAATAAAGAATAATAACAAATTAAGAAGGAGTTATAACAAATCACAACAATATTGAAGAGTATCCTTTCGTTCTGAAATGATGAAAATGTAAAACAACAAAAACTTTTACCTACCGTAACAACAATTAGCTTTAAATTTATTAAATACACGAATTTTTTTAACGAAGTATTTATTCTTCAATAGAATTAACTGTTTCAATGTCATCCTTTTATGTATCAATGCCTATTTCGGTTTCTTACTTAACCTTACGTTATTTTAAATGATAATCATGTGTTAAATCAATTGAGATTGTTTGATATTTGTTTGTAAACATAATTATTTTTCAAGTATGGTTTCATGAAATATATCTTCAAAGTATAATTCCTAATAGTAATTATAATTATATTATTTTAAATATGTCTCAGAAAATAAAATTCGATATTCTTGAAAGAGATATAGCCAATGGTCACTCATTACTGTTTCGGAAACTTTTAGTGGGAATGTGTTTGTCCAGTTCTAATTATTTAATTATACTGAGATTTTTTAAGTTTCAAAGTTCTGTCAAAAGAATAGTGAAGAAATTTTTTTCATCTTAAACTGAGTTTTTAAGATATTTATCAATGATATTTACTTATTCTATTTATTGTGATGAGATTGCATTCCTGTAGTATAAGATGGAATTTGAGTCTTGTACTAATAATCCCAGTTTTCCGAACCGGTTTCTTATTTAGGTTTAAATTTTAAAAGAAGAAGAAAAGAAACTAAGAGGGATTGTGCATAGCGTTGCCTTATTTGTTTATACAAATTTTATTTCTCCAAAACAGCTAGTTTTCGAGAATTTATTTTTAAGTGAAATGTGAACAGTATAAGAGTTGATCTGCAAATAGCATGTTTGACAAGAGATATGATATAAGAAATACCTCAACATGCCATCTGATCCTACAGAGATTAGTTCTTTGAAAACAAATGCAAGTGTTGTAGAAGAAAAGCATTAAGATAAGCAGTAACTAAAACTGAATCGTTACAGATTTCACACAAGACCATTTATTTTTTATTTTGAGGGATCTGTCAATTATAAATTTCTGTTGTAGTAACCTATTTCTTTGTGTGTAAGTTAGCCATTCAAATGACAAACATTACGCCTACTTCCAATTTATCTCTCTGAAAAAACACACACACTTTCTTATGACTTGATTCACATAAAGGGGTTCATTCAATACAGTGATTTAATTGTATTGCATTTTTAGTTACACATATTCCATGCATCTACCAAATGTATACTCGTGTATTACGTGAACAAAGGGACATATGCCTCTCTAAGACGATGATGCTCTTTGCCACTATGGTAAACTAGTTGTCTACGAATGTGTTTAATTCCTTGGGTAGATTAATTAAAAAAGCAAAAATATTTTGCATAGGTGAAAAATAAAATTTATTTCAAAGTAACTTTTCTTCAGCACACAGAAAGGTAGGTAAAATAATTTTTCAACACAGTTATACCGGACATTTTTCTGTGTATAAGTGTGAATTGGGAGCATTAAACAATAAAGACAATGTTTAAAAAGAGTATATAGTTCTCTTTCTCTCTCTCTCTCTCTATATATATATAGCAACTGTTATGCATCACAAAATATGTTAATGTTGTGGAGTGTTTAAACTATTTACGTACATCTGAGTGAATAAAGATATATCTTCATAGAGAGATTTCTTTATTAGTTACGTAAAAAGATAAAACTGTCGTAGGAAAAAAAGAGATATGAAATTTACTAGTCGCGTTCCTTATATAACCTTCATCTCTCCCTAATTAACTTTCTCATCCTGAAATTGATTAGTACAGGCTTTTATTATGTTTTTTCCCTTGAATGACAAGTTTTATTTCTTCTTATATTAAAATTTTAAGAAAACCAGTTCCCTTAAAAAATTCTTCAGAAAAAGGCGTCTTTCCTCTAGCACTAAATTTAAATCATTACCAATGGCCTCTAAATTTCCTCAAATTCGACATTAAACTAAAATCTAACTAATCCGATGATTATCTTTGCAATTCTTAAGCAATTTAATTATTTTTAGGGTTATTAGATATGACCATAATTCAGACTCACTCAAGACGTAGTAGGTACAGAAGGAAACTCTTTTTTAGTTAACTAAAGAATTTCACAAGGTCTCAATTTGAGAGGTAGAAACTTGAGGTAAAAAGAATAATTTTACTCAGGAAGTAAGATATGCGAGTTACAACTCAATCCTAAATCTAAATTGTTGTATTTCATATAAGATCTCCTTGAAACTATAGCAGTTGTTAGGGCTGTCTCTTTGGGAATTAATGCATCTCTCAAAATAAATACAGTCGAAACTCTATATAACGAAGTCACTAAATCCCGAGAAAAAGTTCGCTATATGGAAAATTCGTTATATAGAGGTTCATCTTTCAATATCTTTTATAAACCACATCAAACAAAATTTTAAATTCATAAACACTATATATTAAAAATAGTAATTATTCACACTTTTTTTTAAAATTAATATATGTTTAATTTATAAATCTTTCCCATCAAAAAAAGAAAGAAAGAAAGAAAAACTGCAAGGAAAACAAGAAAGAAGAATGTCAAATACGCTGTATTTTCAATATAATGAAAATAATTTTAGATTAAAATTTATGAATTTTAAGGACATTTTCTATAATTGAAAGCATCCAAGTAATATTAAACATACATTATTTTATAACTAGAATTCTGGGACACAAGACAACTCCTCTAAGGGTGAAAGGGGATATCGAAGAAGTTTCTAGTGAACTGGACAAAGTAAAGGTTGTACTTCTTGGATGAAATGTCCAGAACTCTGTTGCTCTCGGCGAATTGGGATCTAATAAAAAGATAGAGTTAGAGAAAGTGTTAGGAGAGAATAACTTGAAAACAGTAGCGCAGCACACACAGGAATTTTTCAAGGAGGGGGGGGGTCCAGGGTTGAAAGTTCTCACCATTCTTATCATGCTATTTTAATTTTGTTGTCAATTTTCAGAACAAAAATACAGTAAAAAACTAATTATTGAATAAATAATTACATTACCAATAAAATTAATCATTAATAACAAATATTTAATTAAATTTTACGTATTATATACTTAGAATTATAACCAATCGGAAAAAAATCAAGGGCTTTGGAGGGTTCCGGACCCCCAGGACCCCCCTTGTGTGCTCCACTGACTTGAAATGTTCAGAAATATGTTAAAAATAGAGAGAAAAAATATTGAATCACAAAAGAAAAAAGTTCGTTATATAGAAAATGCACTTCGCTATAGAGAGGTGATCTTACGAAGAAAATCGTGAAATAGTTCCAGGAAAAAGTTCGTTATATGGAAAAATTTGCAATAGAGAGGTTTGTTATATAGAGGTTCGACTGTATTTCATGTCAACTACGTTCAAATGCGCCGTTAGATATTGAACTGGAAAAATAAGTTTTAGTTTTTTAGGAAATAAACATGAACTCTCTAGAAGTAGAAGGATTGACAGAAAAAAATAAAAGAAATTCTAAATTGAAATACAATGGAGTCCTAAAAACTCGGCACTCGATAAGCCGGTAGACCGGATAACTCGGCATCATCCTTGCAGGTCGAAGAAACCGGTTCATTATGTTTGATGCAGAAATTATTCCTGCAGTCACAATTAATGAAAAAAAAGGCCATAAAATGATCAAGTTGTTAAAGTTGAGGATACCGTACAAATTCCTAAAATATCACATAGTGAGAATCAAAAGACTGTCGAAACCGCCCTTCAGTATTTTGAATAAGATGCGTCGGTAATGGACTCACTGTTCCTTCATCATGTTCGTGATGATGCAGAAAAACTCAAAGCGTAGTACGGAAGACAAAAAGACATTATGCATTTCTATACAAAAAACGAAGCCAGTTTTTTGCAAAGTAGGTTACTTAGTTTTCATTATAGATAGTTTCATGCCTTCATAAAGTATTTTTCTGCGGTGTATCTGATCAGGTTAATTACTGTATACTAAATACTCATTAATTTTCATTTTCATTTAGAATTATTTATTTGGGCGGCTTATTTATCAATTCCTACAATTAGCTCTCTCTCTCTCTCTCTATATATATCTTGTTCAAATTTTCAATCGTTAAAATACTTTTTATTTATCCACTCAAGCTCAAATACATTTTTTAAAACTTTTTCAAATATTAATTAATTAATCAAATTTAAAAAATGAATAAATAGAGTAACAAACAAAAATAAGAGTCCAACAGCCTATATAGGAAGGAAAATTGTTCGTTGTGTCCCTGCAGCGCAATGGATAGCAAGTCGGACATGTAATCTAAAGGTCGTGGGTTCGAATCTCACCTGGGATAGCCTAATTTCTGAGAATGTAATTTTTTTTACTATACTATTTTATTAGAAAAATTTAATTTTTAATGAATGAATAAATAGTAACAAACAAGCAAAAAAAATGGTATAACAACCTGTATAGAAAGGAAAGTGGAAAATTGCAAAGAAAATCGTTTTTCTATTTTGTCATTTAATATTGGGATTCTGTCATATGTATATACATATTTTTTTATTGTAATTGTTACTATTTAATAAAAAATAACTAAAACAAAAATTTTCTTTGTTGATCTAAGTAGGAATTGACTTAATTTTTTTTATATATTACATGAGTGTCTGTAGTATTCTAAAGCAAACAATACATACATATAAGTGCAGTACAATATTTTCTGAGGAAGCTTTCATACTTATTCTTTTTTAATCCCATTTGCAACAACCAGGCCTTTTCACAAACTTGGTCATCTTTCGGTCCACATTAGACTGAATTACCAGGACTCTACTGTAACTGTAAAATAACAGCAAATATATCTCATAACATAATTTGCGTTCTATATTATTAACATTACACCATTCTTACTATTTCTTTCCATCCCTTCGAGCATTTTTTCCATATATGTGCATTTTAATCCTTAAATCGTCAACCTTTCACCAATTATTTTTACTGTCGCGTGTTATCGAAAGATCAGAGAGTGCAGCGTAAAAACTATTACTTCTACGAAGCTCTTTAATCCTCTTTGAGACTCCCAAATTATTTCTATTTCTGAACAATTTACCAAAGTGGAAAGGAAGAAACAAAATCTTTTCACTTCCTTTTAATCATAAAATGAAAGTCGTTTTGTTATCTACTTTTATTGAATAGCTATCGGCCAGATATGATGGCACATAAAAAAAAAATAAAAACATTAGTTTCCAATGACACATTTTCTCTCGTTAACGAAATCAATTCAATCCAATCAACTCGATTGTCAAAGTATTAAGATGTAAAAACGAAGTGAACTCTTTTAATGTGTATTCTTTTGAGGAAAATGTCCTCGACTATATATATTTAAGAATACTTTTCTCCCAATTATTCTGTACGAAAAGTCGTCATGTTTCCTTTTAGCCACTTATACGTAACTAATGAACTGTCAGCATTCTTGACTGGATGATGAAGTCGTAAGAGTTATTATCATTTTTTTTGTAAAAGCTCTTTGTTTTAAAAAAAAGACTATCGTTGTTCGTTTTTTATAAATCTGTTCTCCTTTCCTCTTGCTCTCGAGTTCAACTTGAAAAATTACGGCGGAAAGATTTTTTTTTCTGCTTCAATTAAGTGAGGGCATATTCATTTGAGAGAACTTCACGAGAGAGACTTTTTCATTTGCATGACAGAGAATAGTTCTTTTAATATAAAGATGACATTCACCCGTTATATCGTTGAGCATTTTTTTTTCCTTTTCAGTTTGTGTTTTATTTAATTAAGATAAATTGAAATGCTCTTCGGTCGGTCAAGTATGAAGAGACACGGTTGGAAAAATTAATAAATAACGGATGAAACTCAACACTTTTTATATCTTTATGTCACTTAAGGGATTAACTTCATTCTTAACGTTTTTCTTGAGTAAATTTATGCTGTATGTCAACGAAGTTCGTTAATTTAAACGTACTTTCTGAAGATATGATTATGTGTAAAACGTGCATTTAACATAAGTTTATTCTTTCTTTGTGAATTTTCTGTATTATTTCTTCATTTTTTTGTGGAATTTAATTCCAATAAACTTAAATGGGATAGATTTTATATTGTTGTTGCTTACATTTTGAGAGAGCCCTTCAAAATGTATGAAGATTCTTGCCTCTTTAATATGTCTTGAAGCTCTTGAAGTTATTTCTTTTTTATTCGTTCAGCAAAGCTCTTAAATGTTACTTTATACACCAAGATATGAAATTCCATTAAAAGAAATGCCTTGCCGTCGATGTTTTATTACTATTTATTATACAGAACCATAAGGTTCCTAAGAGTAAATATTAATATGCAACTATATTTTGTTATAGTTTACTAAGATGTAAAACAAATAAAAAGCATAAGAAAAATACATAACAATGCATATTTTTTTGGAATGTTATTGGAATATAATATAATTATTCCCATAAAACTATTTCTCATTATCAGGATTATGTTTTCATGTGTTCAAATATACTTTATTACTGCACAAAATTATATTTACCACATAATATGGAACATTAGAGAAAACAATAATTTATTATTACCGGACGAAATAAACTGAAATAATAACAGAGTATAAGTATATAGTCAGCGAATATTTTATCATTAACGCCAATTCTGATTAGACAGTTTTTTTCTTGTAAACATTCCCGGTTACGTAATTACGTTCGGTATACGTTTCATTTTGACATAAATGATGCAAATAAAGTTGTAACTAAATACGACAAAATTCTATTTTAAAATGGGAAGATGTTTCCCTTATTTGTGAAAGGGTTAACTTCCTTAATATATATAATCCGTATTACTAAACATAAAGAGCTAAATTATAAACATATTGTCAATTTTTATGTCTAAACATCTTTTATATAAGTATTGGTCAGCAATTGATCGTGATTTGTTCCTTCAATCTTAAAGCAAGATTTGATTTGATCCCAGAAATGAAGATGTTAATACTAACAAATGAAGTTAAAATTCCGTAAGCTGACCTAACCCTAGAAGCTTAATAACTTGAGAAAGACTTCGCAAATATGTCAGTTGAAAAAATTATCTAAGCCAAATAACGGATACATATCTACACGTGTTTTGAATTTGTGTATTAATATGAGTGAATCGGCTTTTTCATATTTAAAATTCACAAAGACTAAACCATGTTCTTCATTTACTGATATCTTCCTGTTGAAGACTCATTATCATTATCTTAGTCTAGAGACAATTTATGAACACTTAATTGGTACATGAAGAAGCAGGTACGATAAAAAGAAAAGAAATTTTTATTTTTCGTGGCTACTTTTAAATTAACAAATATTTTTTATTTTTTAGGAAATATCATGTTGGTTTAATACTTCCTCTCTATTTTCAATTATTAGCACAATAGACACAAGTTTAAAAGTGTTAAATGTCAAGATTTTAGTGTCAGATCACGACACATTCTAATAAAAAAAAGGTCGATCATTAACAGAAGAGAGAGGAGTTGGCCAAAAGTTGTATGGAGTGCATGGTAAAAATTGAATATCACGTCAAGGTATCAAGAAATGATGCAACATTTTTAACATGGTCATACAGATCAAAACAAAATAAGTGAGCGAACTTAAAATTTTAAATAAAGAGGTTTTTTTGGGTTCCCCCTTGCCATGTTTTGGTCTCTGAATTTAAAAAGTGAATATACAATTCAGAAGACGAGGTGAAAGTTTCAACCCAAGAATGGTTATCAGAGAATGGACGGGATTTATTTGTAGAAAGTACTGAAAACTTTGTGCCAAATCTCGATAACTGTTTAAATAATGGAAATAATTACTTTAAAAAACAGATTTTTTATTAAATTTTAGGATAAAAAAAAAGATATCGTAAAATTTCGATCGTGTCTTGCGGTCTGTTAAACAGTACAACTAACTTTCTTACTGACCCTCGTATTTAACTACAATTTCGTTGTGAGAATAAAAAATATAGATTAAAAGAAAAAAGCGCTAAAAATTTTTATTGCTTAAAAGAAAAATAGAAAAGTTAATTTGCTATTTTTTGCTCCAGTGTATAATTTCTTAATTAATTTTATAATTTGATAAATATTCATGTAGCTCATGATACTTAAAATTTTTTTTAAAAAAAAAAAGTTGTTAATTGCCAGAGTTTTAATAATTTAAGGCAGTTGTCTCCAACTCCCGGTTCGCGGACCAGTACCAGTCCGTGGATCAAATACTACTGGTCCGCACAAGAAACATTAAATTATTTCCATTTTATTTACTGCGGCATATTTTTCTTGGGTTTTGGGCTACTTTTTATGAAAATCCCTTTATATTCATTTTTGGTGTATCTATATTTTATTCTGAAGGCACGCTTATATATATATATATATAAATACAATTAAAATAAAATTATTAAAACAAAATAATCTAAAATGTAAACAATCAACGTCCTCCCCCTCAGCGGGTCTCGGTAAAATTATCCAACGTTGACCGATCCGCGGGGATAAAAATGTTGGGAAACACTGATTTAAGGGGAATATAAAATTAATATTAAAAAAACGGTTTACCTGTGACTACAATTATAAATCTCGTAATGTTCTTGAGCACCAAGTGTCATATCAACTAAAAAAAGAAAGGGCAGAAGGAAAAATTGCTCAAGACTTTCTCATATATACTGGAAATTTGACCACATCTTAGAAATTAATTTTTCAAAAATTAAATTTCAGAAAAGTAATGTTAGAAAAGAGTGACTAACTTTTAACTCTGAATTTATTTGTGGTACTCATTTTCGTTAGCATTTTTGGTGTATTATACTTTTAAATTATTCCAAAGCTCCCAATGCTCATAATTTGATTTCGTTTTCTATTATTAAAGGAAAACTATACAGAATAAAAATGTTCATGTTCAGGTCAATGTTTCTTTTTTTACCGTTTTTCTCTTTTAATTCAAAGCATGAAAACCTATTAAAAATTTGTGATAAATGCCTTTTTTTTATTCAAATCACAAACAAATATGTCTTTCCACCTAAAATGTATTGCAATATATACATAACATTCTAATTTCTCGTTATTAACTGAGAGATCCTTCTAAATATTCTAAAATGTCAACAGTTGTATAAGATAATAAACCAGAAAACATATATTTTGAAAAATTACTAATGATAACTTTAAAATTATTTAAATATTTACATCATTAATCACTTTTGTATTGTCTCAACTGGGTACTGAAGATTGAACTAATAAATAATCTCATTTGTAATAAAAAATAACAAACAGGGGCGCAGTTTTCGACAACTAGAGAATGATCTTTATTAAAATCTCTCCTGACTTTATTGAAATATTATAAAAAAATAAAAAAAGAGAAAATATATATATGTCAGGGGTGGCCAACCTTTATGGACCAACGAGCCATTTTCTCTAAATAAATGTTTGACGAGGTATAGACGTGCATCAATTATTTTTGACTAGGGATTATTGGGAAAATAATAAATATAAATAATAAAAACTCATTATTTACTACGAAAAAAAATATTTTGCACTGAAGAGTGGTAAATGTAATAGTTATACGTGTCTTTCAAATTAAAGTAACATTAGAGTGATTTCTGTTGTTGCAGATTAGATGACAACTTATTTTTGAATTATAAGATGTTACTTTTAGCAGAATGTATGCTGTATGGGAGTCATCCGTCAAGCGGTTTCTATTTGAGTCTTTACTGTTATTCATAGGTAGATAAAAATATAGTTAAAATAGCATGAGCCAGTTTTTTCAAACGGTTAAATGTGTCTGGAATCGAACTCCATGTTTCCAAAATTTCGTTACTGGCATTTTAATTTATTTTGCTTGTTAATCTCTTCTGTTTCAATCAATTCCACCTTTTTCCCTGTTTCAATAAATTTTTGAATCGGTATTGAACTAGCCTGGAAATCAATCAGTTGCATTTCAAATTCCTCAATTTCCAATCAATCGAATGGGGGCAGGTCCAGTTTGTCAGATGAAGTCACATAGAAATTTTCTGTTACACTTAATATCTCGCTCTTCTTTTCCTTCTTTTTTTTTACTTTTGCAAATGTAGCCTTGTTAAGTAACAGTTAAAAATCGTATATATAACACAAATAAACTTTTAAACTCAGTTGTGTCAATGAAATTGACTATGCTTTGCTTGGACAAACTTTGTATCATTAGCAATTATAGTCTACGATATAACTGAGATACGGCAATAACAAAGGTGTGCTCCCCGCGACCGATCACTAGCGTTTGTTCGTAATACTTCATAGTGAACTTAGTTATTTTGAACTAAAATGCAAATGGTTTTGATCGGTGGCGTGCCCAAAATATTGTGTCGCGGGCCATCAATGGCACGCGTGCCATTGGTTCGCCATCCCTGATATATGTCGTGTACTGGAATGGTAGGAATTATTTGCTTGATTAAATTTCCATTTTTAATTTGTGGATGTAAATATCGTTGGCAGGATGAAGTAAGCTTGTTGAGATTTTGATACACATTTATTTGATGTAGCAGAACATTTCACTTAGACAGCGAGCATACACATACACAAAATAGAACAAAAGACGATGGACAGAAACTTAATGCAGCATTATACATACAAGTAGCTGCCGGAGAATTTTCCCTGAAAACGGGAGCTTTTATATGAAGCAACACCCGGAAGTTCCGAAATTCACATGACTTCCGTGGATGAACCTTGTGATTGGTGGAAAGATATAGTACGAGGACATCTCAAGTAATCTTACTTTAAATACGCTGCGATTTTAATTTTTAAGAGATACAGTCTTGATTGAATCTCGTTAGGTGGGCAAGCTACAGTTAATTATTTACGTGCGAGTCCTGAAGGGTGAGAACCATTTAAAAGTAAAGAGTTGCTTAAGATGAAATTAAAGTGAATTATGAGTTACAGCTATTGATAAAATTTAAACCTAGATACATGAGAAAAATAATTAGGATATAAATATTGTTAATAAATACTTCACAACTTAAAGAATAATAAACAAAAAGTGGTTTTGTGCCCATTTTATTATGAGGTCGCCGTAGTTGAGTGGACATGGTCGCTAACTCGAGGATGACGTTGCTTTGGTCGAATCGTGTACTCGAGATCTGGTGCCACTAAAGACCCGCCGTCTGATGCATGTTAAATCTGTCAAGACTCGAAAGTCCTCACGTTGGTAGGGTGGAAGTTTGGATAATGAGGTACCAGCTCCTGTGTTGTTCTCGAAACTTGACCGTGGTTCAAGATTATGAGATCCATCGCCCATAACCCTCGTGTGTTAATAAGCAATCAATTAATGCATTTTAAATGAAATATTTTGAGGTTGTAACAGTTTGCCGCTTTCGAATCCATTATTGTTCCGTATGTTTATATATATATATATATATATATTTATATAGGTCAATTTCTACAACAAGAATTCCAAACAATAAACTGACAAACACATAGACACAGAAAAATCCACAATGAAAGGGCAAAAGGTAATCAGGAAATAAAAAAAATGGATGCTGCGTGAGAACAATACTGGGACAGTTGTATATAAAAAAATTTTTTTAAAAATGGGGTTGAACATGTTTTGGCCAAACCTTCCCCTTTATTTGTAAATAACACTGAGCAAAAAAAATAGGAAATAATGGATAGAAATATTAAATCCCTTACAAGATAAGGTAACTTACCTAAAAATTGCACTTACAAATGCAAAACCGCGCTAAATTTAGTGGAAACATTCAATTTGTTAGATTCTATACCCAATACAGATTTAAATCAAAAAATGGCTGAAATGTGCATAAAATAGTTCAAAAAGGAAAAAAAAAATTAAAAATAGTTGCATTTAAAAACTAACTATAATAACACCAGAGTAAATATGAATAAAATAATAGTAAGTAATTTCTAATCTAATATTATACTATGGAGATAACTATATCAAAATTTTTTTGTGTATAGAAAAAAGCTATTATCAATCTCAAAATTTTTAATTCAAACCCTATTTTGAATAGTTTTTTATTTATAAAACCCATTAATAAAATAAATTGGGTATTTCTGATTTCAATATTTAGTAAAATGTGTATAGTTTATTTATAATGTCTGTTTTTTTGACACAAAAATTTTTATTACGTTGTATATAATTAATAAAAATATTTCTGAATATAGAAACATGTACATTACTCTCCCAGTGAGGAACTTTTATAATTTTGGGTTTTTTTCCCTTTTTTATTGAAAAAACATTATCATATAATTTGAAAATGTATGCCAAGAAAATTTGCTTCATTGTTGTTATTATTTGTCTGTATATATATATATATATATATATATATTATTAAGGTTAACGTCACTTTACAATGATATTGGCAACGGAACCCCCCATAATTTTAACTTAGTGAAGAGTTCGACATTTCAGCAGGCATTCTACTCACTAAATTTCCACACCACGCCAATCTTAGAGTTTTGAAACTTGACAGAAACATAAATAGCCACGTGATAGTAATCATGGTCAGTCGGCTACCTCGGCTACATCATTTTATGGGAAAATACAAGAAGCGTATGTGAACATTTTTAAATAAAATCATTACAATGATATGAAATTTGAAAAGAAAAATATATATTTGAAACACTTTTCAATGAATGAAACCCTTTAAACCCCCTTTTAAGGGTTGTTGATGTTTGGGGATTAGAAAAGATAAACCCCAAAACCCATTTTCCCAAATTCAGATCTTTTTTATTCTAACTTGTTGTGTGTGTTTGGTAAAACCCACCTGTCTGACTTTTTCAGAATGAGGCCCAAGAAATTCATCTGGGAAGGGGGGCTGGGAAAAGCTTGTCGTTTTTAGGCCCTTTAGCACCATACGGTGACGGGAAAGAATTATCTTGGCGAAATTCCCGAAGGGACAATAGATGGAGCCATGGGGCTGGGGGGGGGAAATATTCTTTCCGTCCCCTGCACCGTGATTCAGACCACAAAACTTTTTTGGGCCCACAGATTTAACGAGCACGTACTCCGGGATACTGGGAAAGGGATTTGGGGGGCATCGGGGATTGAACCCAGGGCCCCTTTCCCGGGCTGGAGTCCCATGCCCCTAACCACCAGGCTACCCACGGCCCAAACTTAAATCAAACAACTAAAGGTAGTAAAGGCTCTACGCCACTAATTAGAAGAGCAATCACACGACTTGAGGATATTTAATCTATTTTTAAATCTCCCACTTTTTTGGAACTTTTGGACTTTGGATAATTCAGTTTTTTGTTATTTTTCCCGACCTCGGTCATAATCATTAAACTCAATCATAACTTATTCCCCCCTTAGCAAAAAACCATCAAAGTACTGTCGACAACCTCGATTAACATCAAAAGTCTACAATTTCCCGGTACTTATTTGTCATCGCTTAAATATAACAATTCATTTGAATAATTCGTCTTCTTTTTCGGGAGAAAGTTTTCAATAGAACTTACAGTTAAAAAGAAATAAATTTACCCCAAGAGTATCAGTTGAAGGCTCGCGGATAGACCCGTTACGCCTAGACTTTACCGATAATAAAAATTATTAAAAAAGTTGGTCATGGGGGAAAAATTTGGGGATTTTTTATTTGTAAAAATTTGATTGAACTTTTCTATATAAAAACATTTAAGGATTTTTTAAAATAAAAGTTAAGATTTATTTATTAAGATTGAAACATTTTTAGAAAAAACTAAGTGCGCGATAGGTGTGAACGAGTAGTAACATATTATCAAGGTATCAGAAACAAACATTTTCTTTTAGACAAACCACGAATTAGGTGCAGAACAAATTATATGAAATTCTGAAATGGACTTTTTTGATTTAGTGAATTCCTAAAACTAATGCCAAAAGAAATTTGTATAGAACAATAGGTGTTAAAAGTCCAAAAATAAATAAAGAAAGAAAGAATATATATATATAACAGTAATCATATACTAAATTGCCCTAAATCTAATATAAAGCTAAGCAAAATAAATAATAATAAATAATCTGGCAATAAATAAATATATTACCTGACAGTATAGATCAGATGGAGATAGCCACAGTAATATATTACCAAACTCTTAGTCTTAGAAGCTGAGATTAGAGAGTTAAACTTAGTTTCAAAACTAGAAACCATATATAAATATTCTCGCTTCAGACTGACCATCCTCTGCCCTAGCCTCGGTTTTTTAGGATGGGCACTGTAGGCCCTGGCCCTCATGGGCTGTTGAGCTACTGAATTTGAGTTTGTATATATATATATATAGCAAGTATCCAATAAAAAGCAAGTTTAACCCTTCTTCACTGGCCTAAGTCAGTCGAAGAAAGCAGAAGCTTTCCATTTTTGTTAATTGACTTTCCTTTATATATTAGTTTTATTTTTCCTTCTGGTTCTCGATTCCAGAATTTAAGCTTCCTTTGATTTGTAGGATATTTGTAATATCTATACATTTTTCTTTTATTATATATATATTAAGCATTCGTAAGGGGTTCAAATCGTAGATATCAAAGAATAATTCAGTAATTTGTAAAACATAGTAAGCCTTTGTAAAGGGGTTTGATTACAAGATGACGTGTTTGTTGAAAGGGAAATGGAAAAAGAGGGAACCCAGAAGAATTCTGAATTCTGAACCTTGGAATCGAAATACTTTCTCCGTCAAAAACAGCCCACAAAATTCCAGATGTTTGGAACAGCATTCGGATGTGAAGGTCTTTTTTAGGCTGATGTTCTGAATGAACAAAATTATGGTTTTTAAAAAAATTTTGAGCATATATGCATGTTAATTTAATACATTATTATAAAATTTATCTATATAACTATATTTACCACTACACATAGTGTATTTTATTCTTTGGCCTAAATATTTTGTTTGAAAATTTTAGTAAATAAACAAAAAAAATAATTAAAAACCCTTTGCAAATCAAAAAATCAATGAAATACAGGTTCATTTGATATCTACAACAAATTCCTATATAAACATTTTAAAAAAATTTACCAGAAATAAATATATACATACTTGTTATCAAACGTGTTCAAATTCAGGAATTATCTTGTAAGAGTAATAAAAATTAATGCTATATTGCTTGTAGAAACTCAAAAACTATTTGCTTTCCACAGATGTCCAAATACTAAGAAGTATTTATGAGTACTCAATAATACTTAGAAGTCCAAATACTAAGAAGTATTCTTAGATTTCCCTTGAATTTAAGCTATACATATACGAAGTTTAACAGTTTCGCTGGGATTCAATACCGAATTTTGACCATTTTTACGATTTTTTAATCCGGTATTTACAAGTTTTAAAAAGTTTTTTTTTTTTACCAGAAATTTTTTTAAAACTTCCCCCATATGTTCAGGGATCGCCAACATAGAAAATAATATACGTTTTTGTTTTAATGACTCCCTAAAAGGCTAAATTAATTAGACTGGACATATAAAGTTGCATCGAACAATCAATCAAGAGAAGTGATAAAATAAGAAAAAAAAAAAAAAGTTTCAAAAGCCCAAAAACAAATACGAAATCCCTTTTTATCCAAAAAAACCCACGAAATCGATTTATTTGAAGATGATGGATTTAGAGTAAAATACTTGGAAAAAAATACAAGTATATCGGTAATAGTACCACCAACTAACATAGATGCCGAAGGAGCATTTTCGACAGCTGGTAATTTTTGCACAAAATTACGTTCCAGGTTTATTGATAGTACAGTTAATGCATCATGTTTTTTAAGATCCCATTTCAAAAGTTTAAAATAGAACTACAGACTGAATAGTGATATTTACACTTTTATGGGATTTCAAATAAATAATATGCTCCTTTACTTTTTTTGTGATTCTTTTTATACTGTTATAATTTATAAGTTACAAATTACTTTTTGCAATATTTACACTCTCTAATAAAACTGGCAAATCAAAGAAAGAAACACAAGTGCTTTCTTTCTTTTTCTAAAATTTCTACTACCGGTATTAAAACCGGTATCCCGGTATTAAGATTTAAAAAATACCAAATACCGGTATTGAATATTTGGTCTGATATTGCAATCCCTAGTTACGCGCTTCTTCACTAGAGTAAAGTTGTATAAGTTCTAGCCTAATTTTAACCCGACGGCTATCTTCGCACAATGTTAAAGAATAGGACTCGAATTCAAAATATTTTTTTCCGATATAAAAGTTTTCCAGCGTTAATATTATATTCTAGCCTCGCTATCCTGTAGAGAGATCAGCATATTTCCACATACTGTTATTTTTATGTGAGTTTGAATTCATTTTTTCCGTTGTAAAATGTGTTTTTCACAATTTGTCTCTTATATCATAATGCTAAATAAGCTATCCTATTACCAGTTAAAATGAAGAGCTACGTATTTATGAAATATTATGAAATTTGAAAAACGCAATATGTTATTAACGGGTGTAGGAATTACATACAGCGTTGCAAATTTTCATGAAAATTGAGACATTTTTCTGTTTGAAAACTTGTTCCGTGTTTAGTTCAGGTTCTCGTACATTTGGTAAATAAAGCTTTTAAATCCATAGATATTGATTGTATAAAGAATTTTGTAATAATTATTTCTTATTTATAAAACTATTCCGGTTACATTTGTGGTTTGTAAGTTAGTGATAACACAAGAATTTTTTAATTCAATATATATTTTACTCAAATGCATGTAGTTTTGTGTTGTCGAACAAGTATATAGCTTATTTCCTATTTATTTATTTATTTTGAGAGTCATATTTTTATGTAGAATGTTGATAACAGATGAATATGTTAAAAAATAAGTTAATAAAAACTATTTATTTATTTATTTGTTATTACAAATTTTTTAAAAAAGTAATGCACTATAACTGGTAATTAATTACAACTGTATTTTTTAAGGATCAAAAACTAAATTATGGGTCAAATCAACCTAAATCTGCTAGCAAGAATTGTTTTTAAACTATATAAATCGAAGTCAGAAAGTCTGTAATAAATATGAGTTCAAATAAGTTTGAAAAGCTTGCTCTTTTTCCTTGTTCCCCCCATTTTGTTGCTAAAGGAGTGCTCCAATTCTCTATTATGCTGTTACTCATAATAAATGATCAATATTAAAAAGTCACTTCCAACAATTATTAGCAATTCACATTACCTAGATATTGCGCCTCAACCAGATACTTATGACCTATTATTTCATTTGTTTTCAATAAAAACGTTCAGCCATATAGCAGGTCAGTTTAGTGGAATATTTTAGTTATTGTTTAGTTCTTCACAAACCCCCTATTAAATGAACAAATAGAGAATTGATTATTTTTGCGTATACAAATTATGCGTTGATTTTAAAATGCCCGTTTGGATCAATCAAATTCTAGAACTATTTTATGTAATGCAAATTATATTATTATCAAACAGCCAAATTTGTCTTCCGAACTAATGTGTTTTATTTTTTTAAAGAACTGGAAAAAAATAAGATAAAACATTTCATATATATATATATATATATATATATATATATATATATACAGTCGAACCACTATATAACGAATCTCTATATCACTGATCCACGCAAGCTTTTTAACTGACCCACGATTGCTAGGCAACCACTTGTTTGAATACGAGGGTTTATAAAGATTTTCTAATTTGTGTGGACTATTTATATTCTATTTGAATTTTTCAAGCCCATTGACACAAATGCGATTTAAATGCTGTCTATAACCTTCAGTTTGATCATTACAGTTCCAAACACTAGCGTAGCTAGTCCTAAGTGGACCCCGTATCCAAATTCTTTGGAGGCCCTTTTCGGTAGGCTCTTAATATTTTATGATCTCTTCTTACATATTTTGGGGGCCCTGAAGCTTGGGGGGTCCCGTATCATCGATACGGTGGTAGCTACACCCCTGGTTCCAAAGCTACGCAAATGACAACAAATGTATATGAAAGTATGTATTATTTGAAATAAAGCAAAAGTGCTTACAAAATATCAAATAAAGTGTATAATTTTGCTCACATTTTGTTTGTTGAAAAACAATCGGAAACCAAAGCTAAAAACCATATTTAAAGCACTTTCTTCAGATAAAATGCACTTTAATCAGTTATGTTTGTAGAAAGAGACTTCCATAGCGCCCTTTTTTACCCGTTATAAGCCAATTGAATTTAAAAATGTTTAGTTTTAAAAATACTCTGTTAAAATTTTTTAAAGTTAACTCTGGTACAAATGGGCATTAGTAACCCAGGAGGTAGTACTAAAAAAAATATGAACAAAATTTGTCCCACGTCTCAAAAAGGTTCGCCATCCCTGCTCTATATTGCGAATTTTTCTATATAGCGCACTTTTTCCTGGAACCTTGAACATTTCACTGTTTTCTTCGTAAACTAACTTCTCTATAGTGAAGTGCATTTTCTATAAAACGAACTTTTCCTTTTGTGATTCAATTTTTGTTCTCCCTTTTTTTAAAGTATTACTGAAAAAATTTCAAGTTATTCTCCCTTTAACTCATTTTATGGTGGTCAAAAATCTTGAACTGGTTTTATTAGATCCTAACTCACTGAAAGCAATACAGTTCTGAACGTTTCATCCAAGAATTGCAACCTTTAACCCCCATTGCCCTGTTCATTAAAAACATCTTCGACATCCTCTTTCACCCTCAGTGCAGATGTCCCGTGTCCCCGTATTCTGATTGTAAAATAATTCATGTTTAATATTACTAGTAAGCTTTAAATTATAAAATGTCCTTAAAATTCATTAATTTAGTATAAAATTATACAGTGAATTCTTCAACATTCTTTTTTCTTGTTTTCTTGCAGATTTTCTTTCTTTTTTGATGGGTATGGTATATAAAATAACCATATATTAATTTTAAAAAAGATGTGAATAATTACTTTTTTAATATATAGTGTTTATGAATTTAGAATTTGTTTTATGTGATTTATATATATATAAAAAGTATATTAAAAGATCAACCTCTCTATATAACGAATTTTCCCCATAACGAACATTTTTCCGGAATTTAGCGACTTTGTTATATAGAGGTCTGACTATATATATGTTTATATAAGTTGATACATATTTTCCGTTTCAATCTTAAAACGGCTGCAGTAGCCTCGTGGTCATAGCTCTCAACTCATAGCTTACATTATTTCTGTCGAGTTATGCGTTCGAGACTTGACGTCACAAAGTACCGTAGCCGCGTTTGTCGAGTGGTCATGGTCGTGAACTCAGGGCCATCATTGTCAAGTCACCGTTTTGAATCCTTGTGCCATTGAAGACTCGCTATGTAGAGGGTAGGATGCACGCAAAATTGAACGTGGCTCAAAATCTTCACTTTGGCGTGGTGTTGAAATTTGGAGAACGGGTGTCAGTCTTAGGTGTCAGTCTCGTCACTTGACCGTTCTTCAGAACTATGAGATCTGTCACCTATAGCTCTTGTGTTTCTTTAAAAGATCGACGTTAATAAAACCGCCTATAAACCTCTGACAAAAAATAAAGAATGAATTAAGCTACTGAGAATAGATCAAGTAAAAAGAAAAAAAAATTTGTGATCTCTCAAAATTAGATTTATTTAAATTCAGTTTGAATTATTTAATTCACTCACAGAAACAATAAGCAGTTGAGCCTGTATTACCTTCAAGAGTTTTTCAGAGGAAAGAAATTGAGATTGATTATTAAAAAAAATGTCTGCTCTGTGTTTAATGAGAAATTATGCTTATTTTACTTTTTTATCATGAATTTAGAAAAAAAAAATCAAATAGGGCTTTTGACACACTTTTCACAATAAACTTCAAAATTTTTACAAGAAACTTTTTCGAGTTTTTGCTTAGGAATAATTTTAGTTTAGATATTTTTTGGTGTTTAAATGTTAAAAACAATTAGACTGATAAATTTTATTTTTGTACTTGTATATATTATATATATATATTTTTTAAGAGTTTACACAATATCACTACTTCTCCTTCAGAAGTTAAGAGCATCGCATCATACCTCAATACGCCGCCAAACATATTCTGTTGATTTTGTCGATTTTGGGACCAAAAAACAATAAAAAGTAAATTATTAATTATTAATTAACATTAATTAATTAAATAAATTGGTAATAACAAATATTTAATTAAATTTTACGTATTATATATATATATATATATATAGGATTATCATATATCGAAAAAAAATCAAGGGCTATGTGCGCCACTGATATATATATATATATATATATATATATATTCCTTTAGGGGCCGCGGGTAGCCTAGTGATTAGAGCATCGGACTCCAGACCAGAAGGCCTGGGTTCGATGCCCTATGCCACCAAATACCCTCCGAGTACATGCGGAGTACGTGCTCGTTAAATCAGTGGGTCTGAAAGTCTTGTGGGCGGTCGCAGCAGAAACCACGAGTGCAGGGGCTGGAGAATATTTCCCTCCCCTCCAGTTCCATGTCTAAATTGTGGAGGTGGAGTTGGCGGTGTCGCCATCTATCGTAAAGAAGTCCAACCTGTCACAGGCTCTGGCAACATTCATTCCTTTCCTTCGGGAAGGACACGACAACAACAACAACAGTATTCCTTTACAACGGATACTTATTAAACGAACCAGTGATACTTAATTCATTGAGATAAAAATAAAGCAGTTTGCTTTAGCTCTTTCTTTATGTATTTCCATAAACAATCTTAGGAAATTGAACCTGAGTTTGGTGATAAGAAGTGGAATGGATAGATCAAAGTAAAATCTTACTGATACAAAATGAAGTTACAAAAAAATGTAATAGGCATCTCTTTTGTTAACAAACGTCGTTAAGAAATTTACTTCCTGTTTCGTAAAATTATTTAATGATTAGTATAAAACACAACATTACTCCTCCAATATGTAACACTAAGGCTCTTAACTCTCAATCCATCTATCGTACCTATCTATATCTTTATATATATATATATCTGTGTGTATGTTCTCTTTATACAATAAATTAACTCAGTAATAGCATACGTAACATCTTGCTTTACATTAAAGAGAAGTAAGTTTTTTTAAGAACACAAAAAATACGCGAAGCTTTAATTTCATTTTCTTTACAAAAGGTTTGAAAAAACAAGGTGTATAATTGTCTGTCCCTTCAGATATGAATCATTCAACCGATGTATTTGTTCTCTTTGCATTTTGCTGTCCAATTAATATGTAAAATTGAACAAACACACCTGCAACGCGAATCTCAAAGCGGTTAAAACAATAACATTACTTCAAAAATGTATTTCTAATATAATATCACAATCACGTCCTAAATTATAAGGAAAATTAACCAAGTACATAAATAGTTGCAAAGTGTATAAAAGAAAAGCATTATCTTCGAAAATATAATTCCAGCTCTGTTTAGGCAAACAGATAGCCTCCTAAGGTCAATGTTTTCCGAAAATTGGCATGAAAGCGTTTCTTATAATATACAAGTCCTTGTTTCTGATTTATAACCTTCTTGAAAATTACTGTGCTGAAGCCATAAGAGATCTTAAGTGTTTTAACGCCGCTGAGAAACAGCAGCTAACTCTTTATGTGTAAAAAAAATCTCTAATTTTTAACCTCTTCAAAGAATGTCTCAAGTAAACGTTTCTCTCTCTCACGCATGTCAGTTTTCTTTTTAAATAAATCAGATTCTCTAAGATGAATCCGCGAAGAGCTTTGACCGATAAGTCAATATGAAGTTACTTTTTGTTTGTATACTTTTAATAGCGAATACTTCTATCGGTTCTGTTTGTTTGTATAAGCTGTAACGAAAATGAAGTATAAAGAGTTCAAGAAGCAATACAAAAAATTATAACTCGTCAGTTTTCATCTTATGCTTCCCATTAATTTTATTTATTATTTTGATTTATAAGTACATTTACTCAATTTTGGATTTGTATATTGAATAAACACAACTCTCTTTTAAAGACAGTTTATTTTGCATTTGAAAAGAGGGTTAAAAATTAATTGAAAAATATTATCGTTTAATTATAAATATAAATAAATAATATATTAAACTTTATATGAATGTAAATAAAAAACGATTTGCAGTATTTTGAATCAGCAATTTTATTTTTATTCTTTTTGTGGAATTTGTTGCAACGTTATTTGTTTACTCTTTCATTTTTAAGGATAGAATAAACGCGCAATATTTTCACGAATGTTTTCGAATGTAGGTTACTGTCTACGAAAAGCGGAAATAGTTAAATCCTTTGTGTTATTGATATGGAAAAAAACATGCAAATTCATTTTAGTATAAAAAATTGAAATTGTTTTGGCAAATAAATTGGCAGGCGGAACTGCGTCGTCAAAAACCTTCGATTGATAATAAGCGACATTCTCAGCATGAAATACAAATAAAAAGTTTCAAAACGATAACTCAGCGTTTGTTTTTAAACAATATTTTATGTTTTTTTGTCACGAATTTCGCAACTTGTGTCTTTGGTGTTATGAATAACTTTGTTTTGCAAAAAGTTTAATAATTACGTATACAGTAAAGCCTTTTCAATAGTATTTTTCATATTTTTGTTTATTATCTGAAAGACATATTTTAAAACATTTCCAGTCTTATATTAAAAGGTTACATAGAAAGAATTCAAAAATTATATACGAAAAAACTTAATCAGTTTATGAAACTTTACAATACAATGCTGTTCAATCGGTTTATTGTGTATTTACGTCACGATTTTTAGCAACTCCTGCAAGAACGACACCTGAGTTGACACCAAACCCTGTATAAGCACCCAAACCATGCCTACGTGTGGACTTTTAGCTTTGACAGATTTAACTTGCAATAGTCCCTGTACAAGGTGAGTTTTCGGTTCTTTGCTGAGTCCCCGTTAGTGTAAATACATGATACGCGATACAGTCGGCATTGAGGCATATAGCTCTTGGGTGTTGTCCTGCGTCAGCTCATTCAATAGTTGTAAGAGTGCTTCTAACTCAATCAAACGAGTGGTTTGACCCACTTACAGTCCCAAGTAATGTCGGATACGCTTGATCGATGATTAATCTGAGGATAAGGCAAACCAGAAAAGGGGGGTTATGTGACGAAGGTATTCCTGAGATGTCCTTGTTGTGTGTGATGCCCTGAGATGCCCTTGTAGTGTTTCTTGAGAGTTATGCCTTGAATGGCCTGTCATGGTGTCGTGGGTCAATACCAGAAGTGACCGGGCGTAGAATACTGCGACATCACGTACCATCGCACCAGTTATGGGAACGGAGTGCGAAGGCAGAATTAAAGCGTTTATCAAAAAAGCCTATAAACAGGCACACTGCTGTTATGTCTGCCTAAATCGAATCTTTATTCGTCACTGCAGGCAGCCTGGTTACATTTAGTTGCGTTCCAATCCCTTTGAGGACGACACCACTCTAAAAGTAAGTGATGGTGGTGAGATGTCACTGGCAGCAAACGAAATAGACACTTTGATACCGAATGTGTTTCATTTAGGTGCTTCGTCATGGAACGGACAGACACAGACGTCTGTGTGAAGATGCTGCTTATTCCCAGATGCCGCCAAAGATGTAGTTGATGGATGCTATGGGTGTTTGTCTGCTTGCGTCTTATCGGTAGTTGGTTTGATGAGCCTCGTAGCCGTGTAAATTACCTCACCCTTGTCCTCTGGACCCGATACTTTCTCACAAAGATCAGAACGGCCTGTGTGGCAGACTAATGACCACCCATTCCCATCATTCGGAAGATTCTTAATTCTAATATCTGATCATAGTGTCTTCGATGGTGACGTAACAACATATCTAATGTAAAATTATCCTTCTGGAACTAATGAAGTACTTGCAAAAAACCTTAGTGTATCTTTTTTAAGCACCAGGAAGAACGTTCACAACACTTTCTGATGGCATTTCATAATGTGCACTACCCTGTTGTATTTTTAAGCATTTGCATATTACTTGGCATGTACACAATTATTTCTCGGTTAGCAATTTTTTATTTCAAGTTCAAAATCAAGTTTTGAGATCAGTTTCAAAATCCTCGATTTCAAATGTAGTTGGTTTGGTTGACTAGAATGAACGCCACTTTAGAAAAAAAAAATACATGAAGATTATTGGCAATGGAACTCGTAGTTTGAGAAACGATCAAGTATGAGAATGACATCTGAGTATGTGTCTCAATGTCTCGTCACATGCACAAGTGAGGAATTTGAGGTTGCCTTATTTATCTAACGGCAGTTCCTTTTATCTGCACGATGGTTCCTTAAATAAAAGAAATCTTTCGAAAAATTTAAGTTCATTAAAATAAAACATCATTTGCGTTCAACTAAAATTACAAGCCAATTTTTTTTTCTAAAATTTCCTGTGATGGAAGGACGAAAGGATGAAAGGACGATGACAGAACTTGATAGAAGTGAAGAGAAGAAAATATTTTTTTTTCCTAAGCTTTAATGAGATTTATAAATACTTTTTTTAATTTTTCTTTCTGATTTGAAACATTAGATACTAATTTTCTCCTTAATTAGTAGACAAAAGTTTCAAATTTCAGAGATCCTTAGTAAAATTATTACTGAATAAATACAAACTGTTTATATAGGATGTTCATAAACTGTGTAAAAAAAAATATGAATGGTCAACTCGTCAAAACAAATAACATTTGCAACGTAACCAAAGACCGCAATCCACATACAATGTCAGAAAAGTATAAGATAAAATGATCAGGCGATTCAGTAACAAGAAGTCGTCAGTGAAAAAAAATGATAATTAACGAAAACATAAATTTAACAATCCTTTTCATATTAGAGGAGTATTCAAATGATACCATATTCAATTTTTTATTGAAAAAGAAGCACTATCGGACGCAAACAAAGTGCAATATCATTGTAGCTGATTAGATCATTAAAATTCAATTGGAAACCAGACGAAGAAGAGGTTATTATTCTTCAGAAATTAGATGTCCTAAAAATGCCTTAAATTAGTATCATGGCAACAATCACTCGAAATAACTTCGTGAAAAGCATTGAAGTGTTACTCAAATTACGGAATTCGAAAATACACAAAGAATGATCAAGCCACTACGAACTACTATGAATTACAGATTGTATACAGGAGAGAATTTCCGGCCTGTGAAGAATTGTGTTCCATATTGTTCTTCCTTCGCTAGTGTAGATAAAAACCACTTGAAACCAGCTCGTTTGCTATCCCAAAGATGGTGGACAAGAGGTGGATGTTGGTTCACGATAAAAATATTATCTCATATTGAGGAACTTAATCCATCAGTATTATATTTCATTTAAAATCTAATAAATTTCGTCATTTCCTTTAATCTAACTTATCTTTTTAAAAAGGAAACTTGTATATTTTAAATATACGCGTTTCCTCATAATATAAAGTTACCCGATGTCATACACTTTATAGTCGCATCTTTTTGTCATGGTCACCACTTCCTGGCATTGTCAGGGCTTCGTGGTGGAGTCACCATTTTCTGGAATTAACACTGTTTCGTGGAATAGTCACTGCTTGCTAGCACCATAACTGCTTCGTGTCACGGTAGCACACACACAGAAAAGGTATTATTATACAATACTTATAGTAAGAATAAGGAATGATATATATATATATTCATTTTTTAACTATTATTTTATTGGTTGTACATGGGAAAATTTTAGTTAATAGTAACAATTTTTACACATACTGTGAAAAAAAAATATTACTAGTGATGATTAAATAAACACAAAAAACTTAAGTTACTCGTATAGGACGATAGTTTTTAAAAAGATATATTAAATGTTAATAAAAAAATAATTTGCAATACTATTTATTTATCGACAAATTTCAAATATCTAGCAACGTTGTTAACAATCAAAAAGACAGGGTTTAAAATTTTAAACTAAAACAACAAATGGTTCAACTGTACTTAATTTTTGATTAAAATATAAGTTGCATAGTCTTGATAAATACAATTTTTATTGCAAAATCCTCATTTTTTTTTTTTTGCTATTCATTAACTAAGAGAGGTATAATAAAATGAGGATAGTTTTCTTTTAACGACATTAACTCTCTTAATTTTAATAAATAATAGATAATATGGACAAAAAAAATAACACTTCATCTCGGCTTAGTGAAATATTCTGTAAATCTTCTGAATAACATATACTGATATTTACTTTTCTGTTGCATACCAGTTTCAAGAGAAGCTTAAAACATTTTATAATGATTAACCTGCTTTAATTTTGTGTTTTCGTAGCATGAATATGTCATAATCTTCCAAAATGTTTTTATTACTACTGTAATTCAAAGATAAATATTTATTTGCCTCCCAAATAGAAAACTCCTTACAATATTTTAGCAATTAGTAGATTCCAGTAAAAATCCAAAAATTCAAAATTCTCAAATTTTAGCTTACTGACAAATACAGATATATACGGAAGGTTGTCTACCTATTGAATACATTGACTAATTGAGTAACATAAAGCACAAAATGATTTTATAACAAAAGCTGGGCTTTAAATTTAAAAAAGAAACACAGTAATTCTTTTATGATAATTTTGCTTTGTAGATAGTAATAAATGTGTAACTATATAATTGTGAAGCATTTAATTTATATTGTTTCAGACTTTTATAGTTTTCAAGAATTACACTTACTATGTAAACATAAAAAGCTACGCATAAAGAAAGAGTTGTCTGAATGAGAAGAAAATTGAAAGATGAGATGTACAAGTATTGAAAACGAAACGCAAACAGTATCATTGGAATTCACTGTTTCATTCAGGAAATACAGCAACGTGTAAAAGAAAAAAAAATCAACAATGCAATGGCACACCTCTTTCCCTTATGCAAGTTGTTATGCTACTGGACGTTGTGACTCACAGAGTTAGCAAATGTCCTCTTTCGAGATTGCTTCTCATCCACGTTCTAAATGGCGAGATAGGATAGGGATAGGTACTATTTGGAGACAGTCGAAGATTCCTACTCATTGAAATTGAAACGTACTCTACTAAAGAGAGATTTGTGATTGTGGCGACCGGGAAGTGTTGGAGAAGTTTGAAGATAAGCAGTAGAAAGGTATGCCGTATGCGTAGGGACATTATCCTGATATAATGTAAGTCCAGAGGTCTGTAAAATGAAAAGTAACACTATAGGGTTCTGAAACTCTGTAACGTTCCGCAATACTGAAAGGGTGTCATGGATAGTATCCAAAAGGATCCGGCTATCAAATAAAATAACACCCCGTACCTTAACTTCTGTTTGTCGAGCTTTGTGGTGGGCAACACTCATTTGAGTACCCCAACGTTATCCTGGAGGTCTCTAGCCATGTTTTCACTAGTCATCTGAGCTCAATTCGAAGCGGTACTAGTCGCTGAAAACAACTATGCTTCGATCCGTCTTCTAGATTCTTAAGCCGAATGAGCCCAGCCTTATTACAAATGCTCCTGATGGTATGCAACAGTGAGGTACCATCAATGCAATGCATTCCAGGACATCAGCTCCATTTACTGAGTTGCCTGTTGATGATCATTGCAGCTATTAGTGTCCCGGTTACACGTTGGATCTTTGTTAACGGCAAATCATGGTCTATGGAAGTCAATCAGACAATCACTCCACTCTCGTGTTCTGCCGTCGCTTTCGATTGATTGCTACCTTCTTCTGGCTTTGTTCATTCATTTCTGCCAACATAATAGAATTATCGCATTGCTCTCACTTAAATGTCAAGCTATCCTACGATTTGACCTCCTCTCAGATAGTGACATCTGCTCATAATATTCACGAACCCGTCTGTGAGATGTTGGTATAATCCTCGTGGATCGACAAAACCACATTTGCATGCAAGTTATACTTAAGCATTCTTGACGTTGAATCTTCATTGTCACGTGTTGTATTTATACTGAAGTAGGAATACTACATGTAAACATTAGAGAAAGTAGTAAGCTTAAAGTATTTCATGTAAAGAAAAGCTTTAAAGAAAAAGAAAATTGATTTTCTGAAAAATCAAATTTTTGAAGATCTATTTTTCCAATTCCCTAAGTAATACAGAAAGGAGAAAAATAACTCTGTATAAATATATAGAAAGAATTTTTTTCTGGAGTGGATTAATATTCCTAACAAAAGAAAAGAAAATGATTTTTTCTCCATTTATAGATAAATAATCTTGAATATTAAATATAGCAATAGTTGTGTGTACTTAGACTCAAAACCATCTACGAAAATAAATTAATTATAAAATATTTTTAAAATGACACTATGCATGTATGAAAATATTTGAAATCAGATATTATAAAGAATTTGAAGTACTCTGATTTAAACTGGGGGAGGAGAAAAAAATTTGTTTGGATAGTTTTCAAAGGACTATAGGTCGCTTCTTTAAGATGTTAATCTTTTTAATAAACCAACAATGCAGGCAACCTTTGAAAAATACGTTTCTGGAATCACGAAAACTCTTGCTATCTCTTCTGACCTCCCTAAATATTCTCTTAACTGCACAGAATTGAAGATTACATTATTTTCGCTCTTTTAAACTAGAAAAAACTAGGTCAGGGTAAACTGAGACTATTAATAATAATATTCCGCTTTTCCGTAGATGATTCTTTTACTAATGTACGGAGGCATGTTGGAATTGCTAAGAACGTGAACATAATTATGAAGTTTTTTCTTGAAAATTTATATCATTTAAAGTAATGATGGACTGGGAAAAGATAAATCCGTAACTTTTTTAGATATTTTTTCAGAAATCTAATTAAAAGATAAATTTGCGCATATGTTTACATGTATAATGATGTTTTCTCCTAATTATACAGAGTTCCTGTTTATCTAAAATAACTTTTGGTCTGGTTTCTTTAAATAATTTGACTGTTTTAATTTGCATTTTCTTTATCAGTTAAATATCGTTATGTATATATATACTGATATCTTATACAAGTAATCATCACTTACGGAAAACACACTGCATAAACTGAAAGAATGATTTTTATGAATTCTTTCCTAAGAGAAATTTTTGTGCTAAGAATTTTTGGTTTGAAATCTGTAATTCTTGTCTAATTTTTTATTAGGTTAAAATTTATTTTAATTTGAAAACAATAGTTTCCCATTATTTTTTCAATTTTTTGTAAATTAAATATAACAATATTTCCTAATTTTCAACATTTGCAAAAATCGAAATACTAATTGTTTGCTCCACTGTTATATTTTTTTAGTTTTATTCTATATACATACATATCGCAGGGTTTTTAAACAAATATTAATTTGATTGTATTATTTATTACAAAAGAATTAAATTTAAAATAATTTAGATTTTGAAATTAATTTAAAATTATGATTCAGTCTTCAAATTCCGCAAGAGATGGCCAAGCAACTAACATCGTTTCAGATTGTTTAATTTAAAAAGATAGCGGTTAAGTTAAACTTTCAATGAAACTTTAATATTTTAAAATTATTTGCATATTTCTTGTTCGCATTCAGATAATCCTAGTCAGTGATTTAGATGTAAGGAAATTGAAATCTCAATATAATGTGTGTTCTTTTAAAATGTTAAGTTGAGACTATATACAAAAAAAATTCAGTGATGTATTCTCTTAAAAATATGCAGTTAGTTATTTATTTAAGTTTCAATTTTAAAATATATTAATTAAAGAGAGAGTAAAATTTTTATATGTGCATATTGCAATATATATTTATGCTGAATATTGCAATAAGCAGACAAGCAAACATTTTCCTCTAAATTTACGGCCAATTACTACTTTTTGAATTTGTCAGATACAGCTTTTTTTGTTTACGTGCTTTCTGAAAAAAAAATTATGCTGTCAATATTCTTTTATATTGTGATATTTATCCCATATTTTATAAATAACTTCTTTTGTAGGTATTTAGATATTGAAAGACATGAAAAAGTACATAAAAATGGAAAATGTGCATCTCCAGAACTTTTTCAAACAATTTTTTTTATAAAGCATGGATGATTTTATTAATAAATTAAAACGAATGTTTGAAATAAGAAAAAAGGTGATTTTTTATATTCAGCTGACATCTTATTCCCTTGTTAGAATATGTTCAATTCTTCAAACTTCTATGTTAAAACTTCGAAAATGCTGGTATTCTATGATCAATTATTTCAAAATGTCCATATAAAGGACAACAATAACACAATACTCAAAATATGACAGCAATGACAGTTATAAATCGAGATTTACAAGTGTTTATTTATTTATTTAACCACAACCCTTTCACCTAGCTCTGGGCTATGAATCCAAGAAACTGAAAGTGTCCTCCTTTTCATACAAAAGAAAAATGACCACGCTACGAAAGATAACTTTTAATAACATCTCGGTTCTTTATCATTTTGTTAAATTACAATAAAAAAATAACAACAACGGAAAATCCAAGCAATTTATTTGCCTGATAGGCCACTTCAGCTTCACAAACGTTCCGAAATTAATTTCAATTTTCTCCTTTTTTTTCGATCACACGCATTCAAATAAACACGAAGAACTCGCCAAACCATATTCTCTAAAATCGTGACAAAAACACATCTCACAACTGATGGTGTTGCCTAACATGGCGGAGTACTTATGGTTCATTGTTGTAGGCCCTACTTCACGTCTTCGCTCTCGTTTCGTCAATGCATCGTGCACTTTCACCGAGCCATTAGAAGAAAAAAAAATCATGTATATGTTATATGTATAGATATATAAACCGTGAATCGCTCACCTCCTAGTTGCTTCCGCGAAGCCAATGACGTGACCTGACTTAAGACCCTTTGCTCCATCCAGCACTTACTTTTTTCTTTCGCTAGGATCAGCTCGATTTTTTCTTTCTTTTCTTTTTCGCCCCTTTTTTAAAGAGAATGTGGGTGGCGTGTCCCGCAAGGGCCCTGTTTCACGCGAAAAAAAGTTAAATGGCCAAAAGGGGACCCCCCGGAAAAAAACTCAAAACCACTTTGGGATGAAGCTTTTTAAATCATTCCTTTCGGTAGCATTCATCAAAGTTGCCGAAATTATATCAAAGGATAGTTATTATCATTAATGGTTGCCTTTTTTTTTTTTTTTACAGCTCGTGTTTTGTATTAGATCGGTATGCTATTCATTTTGGAAAGCTGAAACAAATGCGAAACAGAACAATAACAATGGAAGATGAGTTGATATAAATTAAATAATACTATTTTTTATTAAAGAGTATCATTAATGCAGAATTCGCTTAATTCAAACGTGATATTTTGATGAGTTGATGAATGGTTTCGGTTTTTTTCTAGGCTCATTTATATTAGACTTCTCTTTCATTGTAGCTAGTAAATATATTGCTTTTACTGGAATGTTCAAAACATCAGATTTTTTTAATAAATAAAAGAAGAGAGTTATTACAACAGGTTTTAGTATAATACTAATTAAAATAGGTAATTTAGTATCCAGATGTGGTCATAATATCACATTCTTTAGAAAAAATTATCATTGAAACGGAACAAATTTAAAAGCAATTATTCAAAATCCAAATAACAAAGCTTTCTTGTTTATGTTTTTATAAACACATACAAAAATAAATATTCAAGGCTTTAATCTATTTCATGCAACCATTAGAGGTTTTTTATATAAATCTTTTTCACAAGTTTGTTTGTTTAAAATATGATTATGATACATTCATAACTGATATACTTAAAATGTTTTCTCAAGACAGAATTACAATAATTTTTTTAATAAATATTTTTCTAAAGGGAATTGTGTGTCAAAAATTTTTTTCATCTAAACAATACTTAAAGTAAACTTATTTTACGAAGGAAATGCTTAAAAAGAAAAAAAAGAAACTTTCGAAATTCAAAAAAAGAGTTTTAAAGAGGTTTTAAAAATCATTATACACAGAAGATAAAATATTTATTGTTGATCCTTGCAGAAACATCTGAGGCTTCTAAGAGTAAATATTAGTATGCAACTATTTATTTTAGTTTGCTTGGACGTAAAATAAATTAAAATCATAAGAAAAATACATAACAATGTGTTTTTTTATCAATGTGTCAATTCAATTTAGATCAATGTGTAGTTTTATCAGGTATTTGTTTTCATTTGATCAAATATACTTTATAACTGCACAAAATTTTACTTCTCGAGTAACATAAAACATGTGAGAAAAAATAGTTATATATATATATATTATTGTACGACACAGTAAACTGAATAACTGCTAAGAATAAAAATATAGCTCACGAAATGTTTTATCATTAGTGCCAATTGATTTGACAGTTCTTTTTTTTTTTTTTTTTCTGAACTTCCCATTTTTGTATTGCATTCAGCAGTTTATATTTTGACATTTTGTACAAAAAAATGGAGATATAGCTATGATTAAGTACGACAATCTCCAATTTTAAAATGGGAAAAGATTTTTCGCCCTTCGCCGCGAAATATTAAGAAATCCTTCCTGCATGTTTTTATCACGCTTTGTCTAATTCTAGTGTACAATGTCAATTAAATAAAACATACTTAAGAATACTGTTATTCAGATATCGGTTATTTTGTATATTTATTCTTTTATTTTGGTTCTAAGACTAAAACAATATTTTAAAAATCATTAAGGGTGAAAAAAGGTTAAATTACTGGTTGAATTTTTTAATGATAAAATTGTCATAAATAAACAAACAAATTAACCCCTTGTTGCAATGACGTCTGGAAGAAATCATTCATTTCATGTGTAGTTGTAGCCTCGGATGTTTCCTAGACGTTAAAAACTGTCTCTGGAGGACTCCGAGAGACGACTCTTTTTTTTTTTTTTCTTTTTCCCTTTTTTTCGAATGCTCAAGATTCTCCCCTCTTCTTAACGGTACCGAAAATCTACAGCTCCGAGAAAAGGAAAAGTGAGCATCAAATTCCGTTTTATTTTTATGCTTAGGAGTTAAGTTGTTCTAAAATATACATGTATAATATTATATATACAGTATATTTCTTCAGATAAAATGACCTTCAAATGGGACAAGGCATAAATTTTCGTCAGTCTCATAGATTTAGCGTATATTTGTCCTATAAAAGACAATCCCTCAACTAGCAACTGCCTATGGCCTAACAAATTTTATTCTACATCACTTCAAAATACTATTTTGTATTCACGAAATTTTAATATGACATCTAAAATATTAGGAGTAAGTTTTGGTCTAGATTTATAAGATAGACATTTAGACTAATTTCAATCTCTTTTTCTGTATATGTTCCATAACAGTGGTCTCCAGCCCCCGGGCTGCCGACCGGTACCAGTCGTGGATCAAATGGTACCGGTTCGCCCAAGGAACATTAAATTGTTTCCATTTTATTTTCTATAGTGTATCTCTCCCTGGTTTGTAGGACTTTTCACGGAAATCGCTTTATATTCTATGTTAAATCATTTTATATTCATTTTTGGTGTTATTGTATTTTATTCTGAAAGCATATTTAAATATAAATTGATTAAAATCATTAAGTCAAAGCAATCTAAAACATAAACAATTAACGTCTCCCCCCTCATTCCCCCCTCATCGGGCCACGGTAAAATTGACAAACGTTGACCGGGTTGCGGCGATTAAAAGGTTGGGTAGCACTGTTCTATAGGATGACTCCCCGGATATTTTTTGGGGGGGGAGGGGGAGTACTTTTATGATATAACCATCATCTTATCTGTGGAAATATATGGTATTTAGGAAAAGTAAAAAGTATGCATGATTATAACAATCATGAAATCCAGACACTTGATGGTAATAATAACACACATAATAAAATCCCAAAACAACACCAAAGGAAATTAAATAAATTTCCAAATAAATATCATCTTCTTCAATGGCTCAACCGCTCTGGATGAGCCTGGCCTTCTCTAGAAATCTTCTCCAAGCATCTCTACTTTTGTGGCAACTGTTTTCTAGTTCCTAACTTTTAAATTAAGATCAAGATACAATCAATTCATCTTAGCAGGGGTCTGCCCCGAGGTTTATTTTCCATGGGTTTTGCCAGAAAGATTTTCCTGCAGCAGCCATCTTCATTCATTCTATCCAGATGACCAGCCCATTTAAGTCTCTGTAATTTGACGAATAACGATCATCAGATGCTTATATTTAATGCGAAATTCGAAACTGCAAATCTACTAATTCACTGCAGTCGAAGTTATAGTTAGAATTATCTGCTTTTAAGCAAGCATTTAAAAATACACTTGTAAAAAAATTTCGAAGATATTAAATGCATATAAACATTAAGTAAAAAATTTTTGACTGTTTCCGGTACAATTATTTAAAAAAATTAGTTATTTACTAAAAGCAAAATGTAACATTATGATAAAAATCTAAGAGAAATTATAACAAAATGCGTTGCACAATGCATACAATTTAGAAATCCTTCCTACCAAATTTATTCTTGAATCCAAAGAAGAAATAATAAAAACTCTCTTAGAAAAGCAACGGTTGTAAATAGGTGCAGTTAAAACCGAGCAGCCGAAAAAACAATAATGTACTAACCGTTAATAAGTGGAGTGTAATACATATTTGAAAAGAAATAAAAGGATAAAGAGATCGCCAACTGATGATATATTTCCTTATAAAATGCGTTATTACAGCTCATCGAGACGATCTCTGGAGTGACCTTTAAATTCTAAGTTACTCTTATAGAATTCCACGAAAGAAGTCACAGTTTTTTATTGATTTCTTAGAACTGAGAAAAACTTTTTTTACATTTAATTCGAGTGTATAAGATTATAAGGCGTAGTTTTCTCCGACCTTTTAATTTTGTACGTACTTTTCATTCATGAATTTTCATAAAGTATTTATAGAAGATGATTACAGCCTTGAAAAAAGCGATGCATAATTTCTTGAGATACATTTGAAATTCAAAGTAATAGATTCATGAAAAAAACCTCAACTTAAGCTTTATTTTTCTGTAGTAGGTACTAATCAAAATATCGTTATATAGTTCAGAGTGATCATGCGTGTATTTTTGTAATAGAAAGTACTTCAATAGAAATGTGTGGGAGTATAACAAATTTGGCATTTAAAAATAAATTCAACTGTACAATTTTCTTTCTTTTTTTTGTTTTATTTCATTTTTACTTCAAAAATGCATTGTAATGAGTATAATTTTGAATATAATGTAATGTATTGTAAATTATTATCAAGCATCTTTTCTTAAATAATAATAATAATCATGTTTTGTTTCATTCTTCTTCGGGTATCAGAAAAGAAGAATTAGTAGTTTCAAATACGGTAAAATACGTTTAACGCGAAACTCTTAAGACGAAATATCAGTTAACACGAAATAATAAAACTGTCCTGAAAAGCTAGTATGTATTTTCACGCATATTTTTTTATTTTAAGATGAAACGAAAACCGCTTAACACGAAAAAATTTCGCATCTGCGAATGAACACTTAATGAAATGTTTGAGAAAGTTTCTGCATTATTGGACTGTTCTATTGTGTCATCGAAAGAATTCATTGCAGTGAATGATGATAATGTGCCTACATCCCCAATTATGCAAAAAGACATTTTGGAGTTTTTAAGAGCTCAAAAAATATCATTGAGGCAATTTCCACGACGAAAATGAAATTAATAAAGTAACTTCTGTTCCCACGCCATCCGAAATGAAAATCATCATGAAAAGTATACGCAGTTATTTAAACGCGCATTCCAATGGTGAAACGAATAACAAAATGGACGACATCAAAAAATTTGTTGAAATTCGATGTTAAGAAAAACAATGAAAGAAAAACATCAGATAGTTTTCCAAAAACTCAATAAATGCTTTGTTTTTCAAAAAACTTGAAAAACCTTGTATTAAATTTCATTAAGTTCTTATGAATATTTTTGTTTCATTTGATTTTTATTAAATACATATATATATACACATCTATGTAAATAAAATGCATTCTAATAAACTTAATTTTATTGAATACATACATTTTTTGCAATATCCTTTAACACGAAAAAATATTTCAGTCTCCTCAATTTCGTGTTAAACCTTTATCTACCGCATTATGATTTACAGCAGTTTTTTTCATGCAATATCTTTTTTTGAATTACTACATTGCAAATTAAGGGATATACATAAACAAAATACTTAACTATGGGAAATTTAATCCGTTAGAGCTAATTAATTAATTAAAGATCAACTATAAAATTAATTACATACACTGTTCACTCTTAAAATAAATAGTCAAATTGTTTTCTAAGGTCTTCATTAACTTAGGAAAAAAATAAGACACTTAAATTTTGACATTACCTATTTTTTCAGGACAAAAATGATAATCTTTGCAATCCACTGAAAACGCCATCAGCGGAATACTCAATTTCTGCTATAAAGCTATTCGCCTTCCCCGCTAAAATACTCATCATAGAACCCGTGCTGCCATATATCTTGGAAGAGTGGATTTCAAAGAATATTCCTGCTAAGTATCGTCAGAATATTCGTAAAAATGGTTATTCTATGTAATTTTAAAGTGAGTGGTACCTATAAGTACCTTCGGTAAAGAGTTAAACGATTTTCACTGTAATTCAAAAGTAAAGACATTAAATTATATACTCAAACTGAACCTAAAGAAAATTCTCAGAGCAAAGAAATTATTTATTTACTACATAATACTTCTCTTATATGCTCCTTTTTACCCTATTATTGAATACAATATTTAAAGAAGCTGATAGATCGTAAATAAGTAACTATTAATAAAAGAGCTTTCATATTTAAAAGTTATCGAATGAATTCATTTGCAAGAAGGAAAAAAATATGCTTAGTCAGTAAAACATTTTTTAAAAACTGTTAGGCGATGAGAATTTTAAAAAAAAATTCATATAAAGATATAAACCAGTGCTTCTCAAAGTTTCAATATTCGTGACCCAATATTTAATCATAATTTTCATCGCGCACCCTCATACAATAACAATGTATTGAATTCAATAATACCATACTTTGATGCTAAAACTACGATTCGACTTTAACCTCCTAAATGCCACTCGCATATATAAACGTCTCGCTCAGTCAAAACGTTAATTTCCTTGGACGTATGATAGCTTTCAAATCGATCTTTTTGTGCACTGCCATTCGTAAATATTCCGAAACTTCGAATGCAATAAATATGCCTTGACAGTGTTTGCAAAGGATTTACTTATTTCAGAGGGTTAGCTTATTTTATTTCTTCCTCCCTCTCCAAACTTCCCTACGCACGCCTACGTGGAAAACGATTGGCATTGGAGCGAACCACAGAACTTAATCGGCAGTTAAGGATTAATTATAAACCCTAAAAAAAATTATCCAGATAAGTTTTATTTTTTTAAAATAATTTTAATGATAGTCCCATGGAGTACTTAAACTGACATTGTTTGTACACTGGTACATTTATAAGTGTAATATATCAGTGTAATTGTGCATTTTATTTTTTAATATGTCAGAATGTATTTTGTTTGTTTTCTTCCAGTAAATTAAGAAATTTTTTAATTCTTTTATTTTCGACTTTTCAATATGCTCGTGCCCCCTCGTACAGTTGTCATGCCCCCCAAGGGGGTGCGCCCTACAGTTTGAGAAACGCTGATATAAACTAACACTAATATCCGTCCTTGGGCTCTACCACACACTTCTCCCAGTGATTCTGCCATTGACGAAAGCAGAATTGGAACAACTCTTCTACGATGGCACACAGCTGGTCCATCTCATTCGGTATAATGTCACTTCTGGATTGAAATATGATTCCTTTACTGATTTTTTTTTCCTGACAGTTTTCTGGTTTCTAGAAATCTCCAAACTTTGTATAAAATTTAATGCTATAGTGTTGTACGGTTTTCCCCTTCTTTTTTGTCAACTTGTAAATCCATTCATTCTACTAGAAGGTAAAACTCAACTTACATATAATCGATTTCGTTTGTACGTGTGATATTGCTTGAAAATTAAAGAATGACCCCAGTGATGTTCTATCAATAAATTACTTGAAAGACACTGTTAAAATATACCTAAAAATCTGTGACTAGAAAAAGAAATTTCGTTCACCTGAAATAGTCACGGATTTTTGTAATATTTATTATTAAATTTAGTAAAAACTAATTTTCTCTTATATGTATGAGCAACGCTTTCATAAATGCAATACGTGTTTATGCTTAAGCCAGAGAAGGACGTAAATATCTATTTATGGAATGTCCATATTATTTTCATAATAAAAGGGAGTATAGGTGCTTCTAAACTAATGAAAAAGTTTGAATAAAATATACTTCACTTTTCTAATGTACTCTATTTAACTGAGCATATAAATTCCTATGTGTAATGATACTACCATCTAAAATTAATTACTACTCTTTGATAACGAATAACAACTTTATTTTTCAACAACTAACTACTTCACACCTTATACACACCTTATTATAAACCTCGCACCTCATAACCTCTTAGAACCTTTCACATACGCTCCTCTCTCTCTCTCTCTCTTGTCATACCCATAACTCTCCCGCACTCTCGGGGAGAAAATTATACAGCACCGCTGTTGAATTCCATTTCCTCCGCAATAAGAAAAAAATAACTATATGAGAACTTCATTTAGAGACTAATATTCTAGACTAAATAATCTAGACATAATATACTAAAACCTCTTAATAATATTACATGGTTTTCATTTGAGAGAAATATAAATGTGTATCATAAACATAACAAGTATAATATTAAATAAAAAAATGGTACTAGCATTTGTTAACTAGTATAAAATTTTGAAAAGTTTCAAGGAAAAATGAATATTCATAACCATCGGAATAATTTTAATAATACATAAAATTCAAATCTCTGGCATAAATTTTTCATTTTTAAAGTTCCAAACACTCTTTTTTACTCGAAAAAAAATTCCAGTGTAATAAATATCAGTTTTTTTAAACAAGTTAAGAAATAATTTTCCAAAAATTTTGAGGATGAGTTCCCAAACACCATTGGTCCTTAACCCATTTGGTAATGCCATTGCTCCAAACTTTTACAATTATGAATAATAATTGAAGAATAGTTAATAATAAAGTTATCAGGGAGGCACTGCATAATTACACTGTCTAGCGAATTGTCTCATCTGTCTTCCATAGTGTCAATAACAATAAACTTCGTTACGCTAATGGCATCATTAGTTATTGCATAGGGCATCATTACAAAAGATTTTCATTCGCACGCTGATTGTATCGGAGATCCTAGATTAGTTATATCCTAATATATTTAAAAATATATATATCTCTTACTCCTAATAGTAAAGAGTCAATTTTTTTTGTTTTGAATATGAGCGTCCCTTTTTTCAAAACAAGAAAAAACCCCGAACTGGTTATCTTTCTAATATTGTCTGATACATAACTTGTAAAAAGGGGTCTCAGGGGTGTTAACTTCGTCTCGGGGGTTAAAAATATAAACAATTTTCAAATAGATATAATTCTTTGAAATTAAAATTAAATAATTCGAATCTTTTACACATTATTTATACAGGAATGAGGTTCCAAAAAAGGGAAAATGTTTTTTTTAAAAAATATATTTAAAATAACCAAATTTAAAAACTTATATAAACAAAAGAAAAAAAGGAAAATTTTTTAAAGAAATATTAAATTTAATTTTACGTTTGGGGATCATATTTTTAAATTTGTGATCTAATTACTAGCAATAAGTTGATTTAGAAAGTTAAATGTATCCTTATTTCACTGTAGCTATTTTTATATAAATAGAATAATAAATTGTATTTTTCAAAAATAAAAAAATTTATTGTAATTTTTTTTTTAAATATTTTTCCAATATTTTGAAACACAAAAGATATATAATACTAAAATTTGGTTGGCTTTAAAAAGTATGGTACATTTTATAATTCTGTAAAGTGTTACACATCAAAGGCAACTATTTTAGAAAATAGCATGTGCAACGTAATATTTGCTTAATATTTTTTACGGAAATATTTCTTAATTTCATATGCTTATAATTTTTAAAGTTATGATTATATTTTAACATTTTGTACCTTTTGAAACCCCATTTCTTTATAAATAATCTGTAAGAGACTCGAGTTATTTAATTTTAATTTCGAAGAATTATATCTATTTGAAAATTGTTTGTATTTTCACCCCTCGAGAACCCTTTTAACACACATTAAAAATATATATCCTTGGTATTTTTTAATACCTCTCCTTAACCGAGTAGGTTGATTCAATGTTTACGTCATTTACGCATGCAAAATCTAAAACCGGTACAAGAGCTCAAGCTTAGTACCTAAACACACAATATGAAATGCTCATTATTAGTCAAATTTATGCTTTGAAAAAAGAAAGTGAAGCAAGAAAGACGTCTTTTAAAAGCAAGGGCACTGAATAAGAAAAACATTTTTCTTTCAGTTATTTCTTCTCAGGAAGTATTTATTGCTTCAGTCTCACTTCCATTCTATTTTACTTTACACTCTATTGTTGAAATGAAAGATTGAATAATAAATATCACGAGTTGAAACAATACTTTGAAATGTGTCAGAAACCTACATACTTTGTATTCAAATCTTCAACCAGTTTATTACACCTCAGCGTTTGAAAATAACTGCAGGTTAAATCTTCAGTCTCGTCGACAGATTATCGTTAATCAGTCACTGATTAAACTATTTGTTTGACAAGTCAATCCTATATTGAATATCTCCTTGTGGCACATCTACTGAAGGTTTTCTTTAAAAAGCATTCCAACCACGGTATCAGCCCAGCAATCTGAATCAAATGCGCAGTACTCCCGAATCTGAACACCGTTAAAAATGGAGCAGTTCTATTCAATCGACCATAGCCTTATCTCCTCTCCTACCTTCAAAAGTACCTTTCTTCTTGAAACCGAATGTGTGCTTAGAATTCAATTGGATTTCACGATGCAATGAAAGGTTTTCATTTCCCCCTGAAGGCAAAGATCGTACTTTGAAAGCTCCAAAGAAACCTTTCAGGAGTGAGAGGAAAAAACTAGAACCTATTTCATACCGTTCAAAAAAAAAAAATAAATAAAAGATTTTCCTACATTATTCTATAATTGTTAGATTAATGGTAGAAAAAAACTAAAAATAAAGCCTGAAAATATTTTGTTTTAAATGAAATTGAACCAGGTATATAGAGGATTCTTATAATTTAATTCGTCTTAACAACTGATATATAGGGTGAACCAAACGTTTTGTCCTGATTGTAAATATTTATTATGCTCAAACTGTTATAATAAGGCATATGTTTTTTTCGATATATGGTTAGTATTATCAGGATTTTTTATAGGATCATATTTACCTCTGTAAATTTCAATGTGTGTCTGTCCCCTTGGTAGCCTGGAAAAGCATTTTATGAAGAATTCTTATAAAAGTTTGTCCATTTGATGCTTCACAAGTTGATTTGAATGTTGAAACGATTGTCAAACGTGTTTAATAGTTGCTTCACTCACACTAGGCCTGCCTTCAGGGAAGATTCTTAACTAGGGATGGCGATCTGAGCTCGATTAATCGAAAAATCGATTTCTCGGGCCAAAAATCGATTTTTTAAATCGATATGTAGCACTGAATCGATTCAGTGAATCGATATTTCATCCTAGAAAATCAACATACGATTTTTTTCAGTTTTAGTAAAAACCATAAAGTTGGTAAAAAAACCATAAAAAAAAGAATTTAAACACTATTTATTGCAGGTAGTTGTGCACCTGCAGTATCATCCTATACTTTACTGGCAAGAACAAAAAAAACTCTATTTATCATCACGTTCACTCAATAGCCATGATGTATATGAGTATCGTGGGATCATCTGTTCCTTGAGAGCACCTTTTATCGATTGCTGGCAACATCGCAATTGATGAGCGGAACTATTTGGATCCCAGTAGACTTGACAGACTGTTGTTTTTAAAAAGTTTAGATATTAAGCATTGGGAACTATAAGCTCTATATAATCAATTTTCTAAACTTTTTAATATAAGAAATACATTTAGAAAATAAACGTCTTCTTTTATTCCTGACAGTTTGATATAGTAATAAAAATAATTGTAATTGTTGAATTCCCTGATCTAAAAAAATCGCCCGATTATACGGATAAGACATCGTTTATTAGGGTATTTCTCTTGTTTTTCATTAAATGGATTTATATTGGCATTGTAAATGCAGATTTGAAAAAAAATCGATCTTTTAGATCTCGATTTTTTTATGAATCGATTCATCAGGTTACGATTCGAACCGATTTAAAAATCGATCTTTTTCGGAAAGAATCGCCATCCCTATTCTTAACGCTGCTTGTTTCTTTAAGCATTTCATACCATCACTTTGTTGGTTTTGCATTAGGAGGTTTGCTTTCATAACAACGTTGGAATTTCCGCTGAACAGAAATGAGAGTTTCGTTTCGAGAAACCAAAGCACACATAGGGCTTTTTCTTGAATTAACGCCATTTCGGCGAAAAATTATGTCTTCCTTGCAAATGCTCCCCGAATCACTCTTGGAAGAGTATTCGCACCCAGTGGCGCACACATAGTGACCCCCAAAGCCCTTGATTTTTTTCCGATTGGTTATAATTCTAAGTATATAATACGTAAAATTTAATTAAATATTTGTTAGTAATGATTAATTTTATTAATTAATGCTAATTATTTATTCAATGATTAGTTTTTTACTGTGTTTTGTTCCTGAAAATCGACAAAATCAAAAATAGCATGATACAAGAATGGTGAACTTTCAACCCCGGACCCCCTTGAAAAATTCCTGTGTGCGCTACTGTTCGCACCATATACTACACAAAAAAGCTACTGAAATTGACCTATCCAATAATATAAAAGTTTCATTGTTGTATTAAAGGGTTCTTTAGTAATAATTTCTTATAATCGTGGCAAGACTTTTGGTTCACCCTATATATCTTATTAAAATATCCGAAAAATTCAAAATTCAAATAAATATTTCTCATTCAGCCTTGGTTAAAAATAATGAAGAAACTAAGATTATATTGAGAACCTCAAGTACATTTACTTATTTTTTAATTTTTAAAAAAATTTATTTATCTCTTTTTTTTACATAAACACAAAAGAATTATAAACAATTTACTAACTAAACTTTTCTTACTTGAATTTTGTTTTAAAAATTTTGTCAGATCTATAAACAAGTATAGATCTGCTCAACTCAAATATTTCAAACATCAGGTGAATTTAATGCGTCTTAGTAATTACAGTTTGAAATGACTACCATTCTTGGAATTCCTTTTAAAGTAAATTCTCACTTATAAGAAATATTTTCACAGATTTCAATTTTATAAAAAATTTTATTGTATTAGAATTAAACAGAATGCGTCGTTACTTTATTCCTATTGTTGATTTTCTGTTGTTTACAATGAAAAAAATCATTTACTATTTCTCAGAATGAACCATTTGATGGAACCAGTATAACAATATTTTATCTTTCAAATCGTTCTATAGTCAACTACATTTAAACTTCAACCTTTCATTCAATATTTTGTCACTTTTCCATCCAATTTATCTATATAATAATAATTTCCCTTTTAAAAATAACACTAGGCAACAAAAAACAACTTTTTGTCTGTTTCCTAGTTTTAAATAGCCTATTCTTACTAGTTTTGGATTGGGAAAAACGAATATGTAAATTAAATTTATTTATTAGCTCTTGTTTTTAAGATATGCAACAGCCCATCCATCAATTTATGGGTAAATTTGAAGAACAAAACATTACTAACTAATAAATACAATACAATAAGTCAAGTTTCAAGAAACTGTGTTCATATCAGAAATCAGCATTATTTTTTAATTTATTTCCCGTAAACATTTCCTTTTGGATTGCCTCTTGTATGTCGAAGCCCGAGTATCCCTTATAGCTGTCCAGCTGTAGTCTGCGAGGATTAACTCATCCCAACGACCCTGATATCTACGTTCCATTGTTCCAATATCTTGATGAAACCTTTCACTGTGCTCATCGCTTACAGCTAAACAGTTCTTAGGGAAATCCAGATGGAAGTATGAAAAAAGGATCTTTAGAGACATATTGCAACCTAGATCATGAAACTTTTGTAAGAGTTATTTCACCAACTCTGTTGATAGTTCTCATTTTTTGTTAACTAGAAATCCTCGTATCACACTTTTAAAGGCTTCCCAGGCTGCTTGGCCGCGGTAGCCGAGTGGTATAGGTATCGGACCGTGGCTTGCCTTGTCACGAGTTCGAGCCCCGTACCACTAAAGACCCGCCGTGTAGGGCAGCGATGCACGTTAAATCTGTCGAGAGCTGAAACGTCCTCCCGTTGGTGTGGTGTGGTAGTTAGGAGAGGGGTGCCAGCTCAGGTGTCGTCCACGTCACTTGACCATGGTTCAAAATTACGTGGTCCGTCGCCAAAAGCCCTCGTGTAGCTAAACAGTGCGACGTTAATAATCAATCAATCATCAATCCCAGGCTGCTTTCTCTTCCCTTTCCAGAATTCAATCAAAAGTGATGTCTTTCATGATTTTGCGTACTTGAGGGCCCACACACACGAAGATTCCCTCCTTAATCTTTGCATTCACTCTCAATCTTGGGAATATTGATCCAAGGTATTGAAAGACTCTCCATCCTTGTTAATGGATTTCACAAAGTTCTTCATTAATTCCAGCTTAATGTGCAAAGGTGAATGCAGAATGTCATTTAGGTTTACTAGAGAGTCATTTGGGACATTTCTCTCACCGGATTTTAGATTTCTGGACGGTCATTTTTTGTCTTGTATGTAGTGTGATTTTCGATCTCTACTGTCCCACAAACACAGAAAACAGCAGTACTTGGTATAGACTAACTGCATTCCCATGAGTAAACCAACGACTTTCAAGTCACCACAGATCTGCCATTTATGTGTGATCCTCGTATTTTATTAACTCTAGAAGTTATTTCTCGTGTGCTTAAGTTCCCTTCACGTCAGTGGAATGAATGACCGATAGGAATGTAAGGAAGAAGGTTGTCGTTGTGTAGTAATACTGCTTTCAAACTAAGCTTGGAAGAGTTTATAAACATCCTCCAGTTATTTTGATCATAAATGATGTTCATGAAATTCATCAAGCCGTTGACATCAATATATGCAAACACATGCTCTTTCTTCTCAAAGAAATGAAGATTCATTCTTCATCTCATTCACACATTCCTGTACTCTGTAACCTTGACCACCTGGTAGGAATAGATTCCATTGCTGCTGTCTGGATTACAGAAGCTCTGCCATCTATTTTGGCAAGTCAAGATCTCTTAGGAGAGTTCACTCGTTTCTGCTTGATTTAATCTGTGGGGAATCGTTTCTTGAATTGTGTACTATTCTCTGTTCTTTATTCTACTGGCGCTGAAGGTTATACACAAAAGACACCTACCGAGGTGGCGCTGTTACAGGCCTTTCGTAAAGTTAAAAATCGATCCTGTGGCAAGTGTTTCCATCTACCCCCTTAAATGAAAATTGCAAAGCGTATACACAGAAAGTTGAGTAAAATACAGCTATTCATGAGTAAGGAGTTCTGATTCTTGAAAACAAGAGCTAATATGCAGTTTTTGTGGTGATTTTCGAGTTTAGCGGGCCCAAATACTTCATAATAAACTATTTTGAGCCCGAAACATTTTGGAGTTGCCTAGTGTAATCAAATGAAAATATAGAGAATTCAACAATTAAGGATTATTTATTTACTTTAGCAATAAATTTTATTAAAAAATTAGTTTCATGTTTTATTAATATGCATTTATAGAGCAGTAATTTTTTAAAAACTAGTTAGAAAATTTAATTTTACAAAAAAAAAGGAAAAAATTGCCTTTGGGGAGAGGATTAAATTTTGGCCTAATAAACTCACGTTTCAGAAAAGAGTATAAAATCATAAAACTATAATAAAATTAGAGGATAACAGATATATAAACTTTATCTTCAAGCCGACCATTCTCATGAGAATGCAAGTTTAAGAACTTGCTCAAGAAATATGAAAGGAAAAAAAATAAAATAACTAGTCTTAAAATAGCATCAAGATGACGAGGTTACAGTACAGTTAAAACCAATATTCTAATCAGGTAATGTTATGCGCTGAGACGATTCAACTTTAAAAAATATATGAATTTTAAAAAATAGAATAAAATCTTCACTATAAAGAGGAAAGATTCAACATAACTTCAGACCAAAACTTAGCTTCAAAATAAGTTTATCTGATTAATGTGCCGCGATTCTTTTTCGGCATTTATAATACTTGAGGTTGAAAAAACTTTCCGTATATGTTATAATCTCTTAGTACAATGATTGATAAGTAACCCAAATTTTATATGAAGATTACAGGATCTCTCTTTAATAGTTATGCACCTGTTTCCTAATTATTTCAGAGATCCGTGAAATTAATGAACAATGCTTGAAGCAATGATTTCTTTTTGCATCTTAAATCTGTTTTAAAATAGAATCAAAGCATTTGAAATAAAAAATAAAATTACTCAAATAGTAAAAATATGCAAAGAGAAATGTGTTTTTGAAAACTTACATATGTGTACCAAATACAATGTTTAGAAATTATTACTATTATGCTTTTATTTCATTAATAACGATTTAATATGAACGAAGAAGTTTTCTGCATGAAAAATAGCACAAAAAATATCTGAAAAACTCATACTCTATAAAATGTTACGAAAATAATTTCAAGTAAGTGAAATAATTTTTTTTTCTTTTTCTTTCATGTAGGTTTGAAAGAAGGTGTATGTAATTGTTCTGAATTGATTAATTTATATGATTCCAATTTGTGAAATGTTTTATTTTGTAAATAAACAGTCACAGAGTTTCTGAATTTTTAAAAGTTCTGTATTAATATCTTTATTCCCTTCGATAATTTTCATGTAAATGTTCACTTTTTTAAAAAGAGCTTAACATTTTCCCCCGGAAAATGAGAATTTCGCACGAAGCTTCTATTAATAAATTTCTAAAAATCGTTTTTAAAGGTGGCAAAAATATTAACCTTTTTCAAAACATTGAATTATTATTAAAATATCAAAGTATTTAAAAATATTAACCTTCTAACCTCTTTTACCCTCTCATGTCAAACAACGCGAATACTTAAAAATGAAAAGGATTCTTGTGTGCGTTTTCCTTCCTTTTTCCTAGAAGAAATAGAAATTACATTATTCTAAATTTACGTTTTGAAAATTTAGCATTAGTAAAAAAAGAAATCCACGGATTTTTTTTTTACTCACTTAGAACAATGGGTTTGGCATGGAGATATCTTATTGGTCAATCAACAGCCAGAACACAAAATGTTAAAACAGGAAATTGTACAATAACTTCATTTTAAACGAACACGAAAGTTCTAAAACTGAATTTAAGTAAAGTAAGTAATGCTAAGTTTACTTCTTTCACGGATTTTAAAATGTTTGTTCTATATTTCTTTTGTAGGTAAGGTGAACTCTAACAAAGGGCAGGGTAAAATTTTGAAAAGGGGAAAAAAACAACTTTTGACTTTTTAAATCATCTTCATTTTCACGCTTGACATGGCACGAGGAAGAATAAGCTTAATTTTTTTCCTCCATTTTGGTTATACTCGTACTTCTTTAGTTTTTAGCTTTACGAATGTATTGTTTCGAATTCTGAATTCTAGACAACATGTTTGATACGCACCAGCAACTCTGTAATTTTTTTCACTAAGTGCGTTCTATAACTTGGCTAGAAAATAAACTTTATGTTTATTATATACATTTATAAATATCAACTCACAGTAAAACTTTCTACTTTTTATTGTTTGTTTGCTTTTAAAGTATTCAGTTAGCTGTGTATGTTTTAAATTCGTGGGAAAATTCAGGTCATACACAGAGAAAGAAACTGGAGAAACTTGTGTGTAACTTTGTTTTACAGCTTTCACTTGCTGAAGACGTGTCCTTATAAAAAAATTTGTGATCTGTGATGGTGTTTACAAAACACTACAGAAGCACTTATATAAACAATCAAGTGTATAAACCAGAGGTTCCCAAACTTTTTTGCCTCATAGACCCCTTGACAGGTTTTGCGGTTTGGGGTAGACCCCTACCTACCTAATATTGAAATTTTGCAAATTCATCACATTAAATGTGCTTTTTACAGCAGGTATATATACAGCTACTTACTTTAAAAGATTTAAATTTTTAAATGTAGTGAGTATAAAGTTTGAAACTTAAGAAAACATATGTTAATTAAATTAAAGTTTAATTAATGCATAAAATAATTGTTACATAAAATAACTGAGCAACAAACAAATGCTTTTAGTGGGAGGGATGAATCTGGGGATGCAATAACAAATTTTCAACATTTGGCATCAATCTTGTCAGGTTTAACCTAAATATCTCCCCGGTTAATAGTGTCCAGTCTTTTCTATCTTCACTTCTTTTTTTGTTTTGGAGATTGGCAAGCACTCTGAAATTCCTTCTCAATGGGAAAAACAATATTAAAAACTTCCTTAAGATATTCCATAATATGAAATAAATAACAGGTTTATATATATATATCTTTTTAAAGCCAAAATTATTGACATCCGTTTCTAAACTCTACTATAAGATCTTCGTTTGTGCCTATACATAGTGCCTAATTCTTGCAATCTGACATTTTTTTTCAAAGTGTTCATATGAATTCATGGCCTACTGTGGTATTACTTAGTCAAAACATTCTCAAATGTAGTTTCAAAATCTAAAAAAGGGCATTTAAATGTTGTGAACGTAGGTTAAAACGTCTTTTTCCTGGCAGATTGACTGTGACAATTGAGAAACTGGGAAAATTTGCGACGTCCAAAATTATACTCCTTTAGCTTAATTCTCGCAAGAAAGGCTGAAATGTGGTCCTTGTTTTAATAAAATGTATGCTATTGTGCCTAGTAACTGCAAATTAACCTAATTAAATTTAGTAATTAAATCTGTTAAACATTTAAATATATGGTTTTCACTTGATTAAATTTCCTTTTAAAATTAAAGTCATAATCTGGTTTAATGAGAGCCAATATCGCAGCCCCCCATTTACACCTCATGGACCCCAAATTATTTTTCCATTGACCTAGACCCTTTGCAGGTCGTCATCGACCCTGGGGTCTATATAGACCACTTTGGGAACCACTGGTATAAACAATCAAAATGTTATTCAGATTAAAGAAAAAAAATTTACATATGTTATATTTTATAAGGATTTTTTTAAAAGTTGTATCATTACTTTCTTAAATGTATCAGAAATTTTAAAGCTAATTCTAATAAAACATTTATTTATACTATCACAAAAGAGCTGATGGCTATTTTAACTTTTTTTCGTTGAATTCATTTTTTCGGTATTCTTTTTTTCCCCATTGATTTTTGATATTTACCCTTGACGTTGTGATGGGTTTTTACGCGACCTTCACCAACTAATCCTCTTGGAGAATCTTTGAGCTAGCATTCGCGTTTATTTCACAGCCATCCTTCCAAGAAGAAACCCTGATATGAAAATTAGTTAGAGTATATAAAGTTAGAGTTTGATAATTGAGGGCAGAAGGAGGAGCTCTGAATGCAATTACTAAGGTGAGATTTAGGAATTTACGCATCATTTAAATTTTAAAAAAAAATTTTAAAAATTTTAAATAAATTAGTGGATCAGGAATGAATAGGTTAGGATTGAATAAAGCTAAACTAATCTTATTACGTGCTCTTATTCATTTTAGGGGGTTGCTTTATTTATATCATCATAGGGCTTCCTTTCGTAGTTTACTTTGTTTTTGAATAGTACAAATGAATAATAATAAATTAGATTTATCATGGAGAGTTCTGGTCATGCTTCGTTCCTCCCATATCTTTAGGTAGACAGAACAATGAGGAAGCGACTTCAAAGAAACGTCGCTTACAACGTTTAAAAATTTCAATACATTTCACGTTGTAACGGTTTTCATATATTATGAAAATTTGAAGAAATATAGAGTGTCCGAAAATTATAACAACACTTTCAAAAATTAATTTTAAATAAGCAAACAAATTAAAATTTTGTTGAATGAAATGCAAACTAGATGGCAAAACGTCCAGTTTTTCAATATTCTAGTTTCAAAATGGCTGCCTTGCAAGAATAAGCATAAGTTGTAGCATGGCTTTTTCGAATTTAACAGTGTAAAATGGGACTCCACCACATTGGAAGTTTGGAAGTTAGAATAAGTTCTCAGGCTGATGGATGGAAAGAGGAAGCCCAATAACGTGGCCACCTAGATCTCTAGACATAACACCTTTGGACTGTTTTTTTATTGAAAAAAGTACCATAAGTGAATATCTTTATTTTTTATATTAATGTTTAAAAATAGTGTCACATACTTTTTGGACATCTAGTATAATCAACTGCAAGTAAACTTCGAAAAACAATTTTCTGCTTACCGTTGGATATCTAAATTATAACTGCATATTACTGATTTTCTCTTACTTTTGTAATCTTTTAAATACACTCATTACAGCTTTTGAGACTATTTATTTACTGAGAAAATAAAGTAATACAAGATGTCTAAAGCACTCTCTAATTTATCTCTTAAGCAACTTGCAATAATATTCTTTATCATTTCTTGTGTATGGCATTAAAATCTGTTAAGAATATTCTGATGTAGTAATTGTTTCAAAAAAATTACCGAGATTAACTTTTTATATTAATTTTTATTAAAAATATTTTTTCTATTAATATTTTTAAAAAGTTCTTCTGCTCATATTTTTATTTTTAAAGCCAATCATACATAATACTTATGCATGTCAAAATACACTGAAACGGTAAAATTAAAGCGGATAGTGTATATGATATAAAATCATTCAACTTACATAACAGGGATTTATTCTGAAATCAGGTTTTCGTCAAATTTTAAAGCATGAGAGAGAGAGACTAATTGATAAATGTAAAATGTATCACAATATGCATCACTTACGAAGCATATTTGTTCTAACATTTTTCACAAAATTTAATTTCTTTTTCACAAATTAAACATTTTTTATTCAGTCAGTTTAAATAAAGTGTATATTTTTGTTTAAATTTAATTTTTAAAAGCTGTGATTCATTTTTAAAAAATACTTGTGTTTTTACTTTATGCTTCAATAAAAGAAAGATCTCAAATTATCTCTTACGTTTAGAATGTAAACTAGCTCTATCGATTTGTATACAAATTGAGCCTATCCACAAGGGAAAAAATTAATTTCCTAAAGACAAACATATATACAAACTTGGAGTGTTTTTTATTTTTATTTATCTATTTATTTATTTTGTTGAAGCTTGAACTTTATATACGCAGACTTGATTTTGTTTCCTTTTCTTTTATATTCAACAAAAATCGGATTATTCCAATGATACATTTAGAAAAAGAAACAAACGAGCAGGATAAAATACTCCCTGATCAGAGTTGCAAACAAGAGTGGGTTTGGGGGGAGGGGGGCTCAAAACTCTCCCATAGACCAACAGATTTTTAATTTTTAGCACAAAGGTTACATATTGGTGCTTTCGTATACATTTTTTATAATACAATCCCTTCCATGAAAGTAGTCAGTGTGTATACCCTGTTCCTGATTGTGTTAAGGTATCCAACCAGTGGCGCACACAAGGGGGTGTTCTAGGGGTCGGACCCCAGCCCTTGATTTTTTCCTGATTGATTATAATTTTAAGTATATAATACGTAAAATTTAATTAAATATTTATTTTTAATGATTAATTTTATTAGTTAATACTAATTATTTATTCAATAACTAGTTTTTTACTGTTTTTTATTCCCCAAAATCGACAAAATCGAAAGGAGCATGATACAAGAATGGTGGACTTTCGACCCTGGACCCCAACTTGGAAAATTTTTTTGTGCGCTACTGTATCCAACTACCCAAAAATGATGATTTTTTTTAAAAAATTGACAATTTCTTATTTTATTTTATTGGCCACCTTATTAGCTTTATAAAAATACCAAGTTTTTTATTGTCCATTCACTAGAACAAAAACTATAAGTGTTTTAGTAAAAGCAGATGCCATAACTTTACATAAGATGTTAAACTTTAAAATGCATTTTACTCGAAATGTGTTTTTTTTTCGTAAAGCTCAAACGGAGACAGTGATTGCTCAAAAGGTTTTTAAAATAATTTTCTGAAATTTTGTGTGGATGTTCTGTATAACAATAGAAGTGTTTTAACCTTCAGATTTATGAATCACTGTTTTATTATAAAATTTACAGTTCTTTATGTGAATATAATCACTGTTTTTTAAAGCAATTTCATATAATAGCTAAGATAAAGTGCTCTAGTTTTTGTAAAAATTAAAATATCTCTCATCCTGAAAATCATTTCAAAAAGGAATAGCAAAGTAATACATCAAAATTGAAAAATTGAGAATTTGTTCATTTACTATTTGTACAGAGTTGGTCCCCGTTTATGTAGATTTTGTCAATTTTTACACATTTTTTCCCATTTTAGTAGTAATCATTTATTTTTCTCTTCTTAATTTTAGTCTTTTTTCTTATATAAATTGTACTAAATAAATCTAAAAACAATAAAAAAAAATCTCCATATCTTCATTTTTTTTTTTTTAAAAAAAATTGTCAAGTAGTCGGATACCTTAATAGAAACATAAATTCTTTTTTCAAACGACCTTTTTCTATAGCCGTTTTGGCTAGTTCGCGTATTCAAACTCTTTCCAACATGGTAATTTCCAAGAACCAACGAAAAAAAAAACTTCATTGAACTTCATCTTCTTTTCAAAATCTGTAAGAGTGCAAAATATAAATCTCGAGAACCTGTTCAGTGAAAATTCCGCCAAAGTGTGGATTTTTTGCCTAAAAATCCACATGGAACAGAAGGAAAAAACGAGATAACCCCACAGAGCTCCCTTTAATTCCCTTTCCCCCTCTTTTCTACTGGAGCACGTGCCGTTTCGGAACGAGACTCAGGGCCCCATTCTGCTGGAGGAGGGAGGAGGTGAAAAAGCACCCCAGTTTTCCACCCTCATTTCTCCTTTCTCCCTCTTTTTACCTGGGACCATCTGGAAACCAAATGTGACGATTTTACGATAGCTTCCGCCGGATGCTCCCAGACCAGCCTGTGTTGTGAAGAGGGAGAAACCAAAACCAGCTGGATTTCAACTTCCGTTAACACATGCGAGGTGTACCATGGAGTCACTTGAAATCTGATGTACTTGAAAATAAACAAATGGGCGTTTCTTTTCTAAGCTTATGTCATGCGTAAAACAAATTCTGTTAATTGTTTGATCAATTTTAGATTAATATTTATTTCAGAGATTAATGTCAGATAGTTCTTATCAATCCTTTATAATAATAATAATTATTATTATTATTCATACAATGTTCCCCACCCCCTCAAATTTTTAAGACATAGCTTTAATTCACTTTAGACGAGGACTTTATGAAATAATTCCTCTCAAAATTAATTCAATTAATTAACAAATTAATTTTCAACAAAATGCTTTTATTTGTAGATAGGATTGTTATGAATCTAATGTGTACACCTGCATCAATGCATAGCTAAAATTTGCCAGACTAAACAATAGTAATCATATACTATACATTCACAAGTCATTTCTATTTTATGGGTGGATATGGTCTTTTATTTATTAATACTCAAAGGTCTGGATCTATCATAAAATTCTGATGCTTATCGTACGTAGATTAAAATGTGAAAAAGTACACATCTAATATTTAAAATCAAATGTTTACTTGTGTATACCGTATTTATTCGAATCTAAGTCTCCATCAATTCTAACCCGCGCCCCAAATATTCATCAAGTTTTTGAGAAAAATGAAAAATAGTGTAAAATGGCTTATCGATACCCAATTTACGAAATTAAAATAAATTTAAATGGAGAACTAATAAGAAATTAATAATTAGTTATTTTACAAGTATTATAAACTTTTAAATATATACATGAACCTATAATTGCTCTAATTGTCCCATCCAACGAATTTCTTTTCCTTCGATTCTAAGCCACACCCGATTTTCAGTAGCATTATCATTGGAAAGAAGTGCCGCTTAAATTCGAGTAAATACGGTATTTACTTAGTTTTAAGTATTAAGCTAACACAAATCATCAACGAACACAAATTCATGTCTACTAAATGGTTTTCATAAGAAAAAAATTTTGGTTTGTGCATTTTTTGTTTCGTTTAAATGTCTGAAATAATGTGATTATGAGTGCTCTCTATCCTTCAAAATAATAATAGGATAGAATTTATGAGTAATAAGTATTTGTCAGTGGTTTTAGTACTTTTTTGAAATTTGTAAGATACTATTTCCCTTTAATCATATCAGTATTGAATAGTATGGAAACTAGATGAGTATAATACCAGCGCGTAAGTGTCATCTTCATTACTTAACCGTGGTTCAAAATTACAAATCCACAGCCAATATTCTTTAAATTGCTACTTAATACAAAGTTAATAAACAGTCAGTCAATAAATCACACTATTATTGACTACTAGTCAGAGTGTTTTTCAAATGCTCAAAAAATATCCAATCATTTGTTAATTGTTTTGTTTTGATTTAAATAAAAAAATACTTTAATAATTTTTTTCTTTCTTAACACAATTTGATTTTTTTAAAATTTTTTTACCTATTTTATTTTGTCTACGTACATGCAAATCTTAAGCTCAAAATTTCTTCACCTTAATCCTTAAAAAACTTTCAAGTTATAAAGCTCAAATTTAATATTGTTGTTACAAATTTATTATTAATTAATTTTGCGTGATATCAAGAAAAGCAATGCTTAGAAGTCTCAAGTAATATAACATTTATGAGATTTGGCTTGTTATTTGTTACTTTAATAATAGATCAAAGACATTTTTTTCATAAAATATACGTACAGTGGCACACACAGTAATTTTTCAAGGGGAGTTGTGGTTCCAGGGTCGAAAGTCCGCCATTCTCGTATCATGCTCCAATACGCCGCTCAACATATTCTTTTGATTTTGTCGACATTCGGAAAAAAAAACAGAAAAAAATTAATTATTGAATGAATAATTAGCATTCATTAATAAAATTAATTATTAATAATAAGTACTTACCGTAAAATCCAGTGTATAACACGCACCTATACTTTCAAGGTCCAATTTTTAATTTTTAGGTATATCGCCGTATAATGCGCACTCCCTTTTCTACGAACAAACCTGAAATGAGTGTGTGCAATGTTCTTCTGTTTTGAAGTCATTTATTCGAGGTATTATCCAAGACTTTTGAAAAATATATATACTATACTTCTAAACAACCATTTAAGTTCACTAGTATGTCATTTCTTTTAAATAAACAGTATTGTGATATATGTACAAGTCTAATATTTTTATATTCATCTCTTTTTATTATTCTTGAAGCTACCTTTTTTATGCCCGGCGTATAACGCGCATCCGTAAATTTCGATCATATTTTTTGTGTTCAAAGTGCGCGTTATACGCCGGATTTTATTGTAATCAAATTTTACGTACTTTATACATAGGATTATAATCCATTGGAAAATAAATCATGAGCTTTGGTGGGGGTGGTCCGGACCCAGGGACCCCCCCTTGCGTGCGTCACAGCATATATATATATATATATATATATTTACACACACACATATATATATATATACACACATACAAAAGAGAATTTATTAGATTTAACTGAATTAAGGGGACGGTGGACCATTAAAACTATTTTCTTAAATTGCTAGCTTAATTAGCTGAAAATGAAATCAGTATAGCAAATGATTATTATATGTCAGAATATATATATATATATATATTTTAAAAACTGTTACAAACTGATTTTTTTGAAAAAATTTAATTTGTTCAACAATTTTTAAAAATGCTCCTTGCGCATTAGTTTTTAAGATATGTACATAATTTTTGTTTTATGTATAGATGTACTACAACAAAATATATCTGTGCATGGATTTTAAATTCAAAATAAAATTTAATGAAAAAAATATATTTTTTCTATACTTTATGAAATATTTCGCCAATATCACCCATTAAAGGTATTCAAAAACAAAACAAAATAAGATCCGTTAAGTATTTTATAAAACTAATGCACAAATTTGTGAATTATATCATTTTTCATAAGTAGTTGAAAATTTAAAAGAGATATGACGTAATTCGAAACGCAAGGAGCATTTTACGTAGCAATGAAAAGGGAAAATTTACGAACTAAGAAAAGTGCATTTTAAACATTTATTTGAGTAAAATAAAAAAAATAATTCAGTAATTATTAATCAAAATGACAAAATTCTTTGACAGAATTATTCTATGAAATATAAGGACTATCATTAGTATTAGTGGCGCACACAAGGGGGGTGTCCTAGGGGTCCGGACACCCCCCATAGCTCTTGATTTTTTTTTCGATTGGTTATAATCCTATGTATATATTACGTAAAATTCAATAATTAATTTTGTATTGTTTTTTGTTCCCGAAAATTGGCAAAAACAAAAAAATATATTGGGCGGAGTATTGGCACATGATACCAAAATGGTGGACTTTTGACCCTGGACCCCCCCTTGAAAAATTTTTGTGTGCGCTACTGATTAGTATACAAAATCCCAATCACAATTTTGACCTAAATTTGACTTTGTGAAGGTCCACCATCCCCTTAAAAATATGACACAAGCTTATAAAATCAGGATTTATTTTTATGTTCTCGTGATTAAATGCTAATTTTTATTCTGCATGAGGGAAAAATAGAATCGCAATAGATACATAAGTAAAACATAGATCTCCTTAAATCTAATACTTGTCACCTGATATAGAGCAAGCGACACCTTAGGTGAATGACACGGTCACAGGTAACTGTAAAGTGCAGAATCCAAATCTAATTCCAAAGGCTAATGAGGAAGAGAAGACTGTGGCCGCGGTGGAGTAGCGGTAGTCGTCTGGCTGCCGTACAGATGGTCCTAGGGTCACATCTAGGTCGGGAAAAGATCGCAGCAATAATGCTCGAACATCCGTAAATCCTGACTCGAGTGACATTAATAGTGGGAAAAAAATGCTTGCGTAACGCTTGTACGAAAAGCTGGGAGAAAAAATTATTTGCTGGATCTTCGGCCCGCCCTAGGGAAAAAAGTGGTGAGTAATAAAGCGTTTGATAACAGCTAGAACAGAGAGTAGGGTTGTAACGTTGTAGAGTGGATACTTCTCAATGTGTAGTAGAGAAAAAATGACTCTTCTCTATATATGCAATACAAAGTTTTGTTTATTTTACTTTAAATCACAGGGGTGGCCAACCCGCGGCCCGGCTTGAATAATTTTGCGGGCAGCGAGATACATTACTTAACAAAATACGATTATTTTGTCCAATATTTTGTTTTAGAGTAGTGTTTTGTAACAAATATATCCCAAAGTGGTTTCTATTTTATTACGTTACTTCTGTTTTTATCGCTGGCGTCGCTAGTCGTGAGTGGGCCCCGTATCAAAATTCCTTCGGGGGGCCCCTTTTTTAAAAATAAATAAAAATGATCACATAAACTAAATTTATTAGAAAGTGTCGAAATAATTGCACATAGATATACGTAGAAAAAAACTTTATTAATTAAGATTTAGGTACTTTTGGGTTAAATTGGTGCTTTCTCAATTTTTTTTTTCTGCAAACGTATTTATGATAATATCCATAGTAGAAAAGGATTTTAGTTTTTCCAGAGTTCAGTTTCTATCAACATTATTACTACGTCTGATAACCGGTCTCGCCCTATGGAAGTTCTAAGAGTTCGCAGCATATTCTCAACAGGAAAAAATTAATGAAAACAAAGTAAAAAACTTCTAAGTTATGTCAACTATGTGCAAAAATAAATATTAGTTTGAAATCAATCTTGGTTAAGTAACTATGAGCACTCGAAAAACTCAAAACATAAACAGAAACGATTTTAGTAATGAAAATTCATGTTACTAACCTTTTAAGCTGAAAGAATGGATTGTGTTCAAAAATATTTTTAATTAGTTTTTTAAGAATGGAAAAAGCTTTAAAATGAAACCGAAACTAAAAAAAACTAAACTCAGTAAACTTCAAATATCTTTAAAACTGATTAGTTACCAGATCTTAAACTTAGGAACATGTTTCCCAATTATAAAAGCCACAGGGAAATGAAATAAATAAAATAAAAATCGATTTCTTGTCGTTTTTAAAGTACTGTGTAGCCTTAAATTTTGTTCTACTATTTGCCTTTATCATTTCATTAAAATATTTGAACACAAGTACCTATCATTAAAATTTGATTTTTTTGGATTCTCCCCACACATGGAAAATTTCTGTTGTTGTAAGAAAAAATTAAAATAGCTTTAAGTAATTTAAGAAAAATAAATCTTCTTTCTTATAATACTGATTTTCTTTTTTAAAAATGTCTTTAAAACACTGCACAATAATATCGCCAACTGGATGCCTTCTTCTCTCTCTCATGCCCTTATGATAAGAAATAAAATATTTTAAGCAAAAATATATAAAAATATGTTAACTTTATTTTACACGATCCTTTTATATACAGTTTTAAAATTACACGATTGTTTTCCTTTTCGATTAATTTACTCTAAAACGGTTTAGGTTGCTCATTGCTCTTGGAAAATGGGAACATAAGTCAGATATTTACTAATAGATAAGCTTTCATGATCAATTTTGTATAAATCCAGTACATAATTTTTAAAATAGGGATCAAACCTTGGACTAAAACGTAAAATCTCATCTCATTAAAATGAATATTTATTTAGTTTGGTACTTAAAATTAGATGATGAATTTGAAAAACCACACAAAAAAAAGTTTCTCTGTTTAAAGAAAAATGTAAAACCGCAACATATTTCCGAAAAGGCAGCTCATTTTCTCAAAACCCTATTGTAAATTGAGAACCTTTATTGGAATTCAGCATTGCAGGTATGATATGTCTTGAAACCGAAGATAGCGATTTCTACTTATCTCAAGTAGTAACAAATGCTATATATACACAAGTAAGAGGCGAAAAATTTATTATTTCTAATATTATCATATCTTTTCCTATTTTGAAACAATATGTATGCGCCTTGATTTTATTTTAATTACTGAAACAGGTATAAATTTAAGATTCATGATAAATGTATGCAATTTTTAAAATACATTCTTAATTTCATATTACATGGCTTGAAAGAACTTGGAATGTAACTCCTTTTTTACCATACAAATATAGTATCTATTTTGCGTGTTTTTACACGGAGTTTTATGTAACGACGTTTCAACCGAGTGATGCTAAAGTTGGATTAATAATAAACTCTATTATACAGTGTAAGGAAATAATGAAAAAAACAGAACCTTTACAATTCTAATTCGTTGACTTGTTGATTGTTGAAAAAAAGATGAATTTTTTGGAAATTTCTAGGCAACGTTTTTTTCTTTCTTTTTTTTCCTTCTAATTTTGCGTTTTAAGGCACTCGAATCATTCTAAACATACTGTAAAATTTCAAAATATCTGAATTTTTATTAAGTTAAGGAATACCTAATTTTTGATGCAGCAGACTAAACAAAACTGCATCACTTTTCAGATAATCTGCTAGAAAAGTGCCTGATGAAAAATGAATTAAACAATTATTTTTTTCCCGAACGCAAATGCGACTGTGGTGTTAATTATTGCACTCTAATTAAATATTTTACAAATGAAATAAATTTACATCCATTTCAGAAGGTGAAAGTACTGAGCCTCTTCATTCCCCGCTCACTCCGTTACTAATACTACATTTCTAGCTGGCTGGTTTAACAGTTCTGAAGCAACTCATTAAATCCATCACTTGGATTCTTTGATTGCTAGATACAACAGGGTAAAAGACTACCAATCTGAACTTAAAAATATGGACATAAGTTATTTCTCTTACAAATAGAACTAAGTACTCGTTGAAAGAGGAATAACATACCCAAGTTCATCTGCCTTCTCCTTCATCCATCAATACCTGTTACTTCAAAAATAACATATGTAGAATTACATATGCAGTAAAACAAATCATTTCAAAAAAGAGTGGTTTTCCGATTGTATACCACTCTGTATTTTCTCATTATTTTGAGTAAAATGACATCTGTGCTTGTAAAGATTTCTTATCGTGGGAACAAAGATGCAAAATTCAGTAATAGACGATTTTTTAAGAGTAAAAAAAAGAACTATGTTAATGACAACATTTTACGACTTTTGCTTACTCGTGTCGGGGCCCCTGTACCTTGGGGGGCCCGTATCATTGATACGGCGGTAGCTACGCTCCTGGTTTTTATGCATACTTATAAGTGAGCAGTATTGCATTGCACAGCGACCCCCTCCCCCCTCCCGCTTGATTCTTGTAATTTCATGCGCTGCTTTTTGCAAGAGCCAGGCATATTTGATCATTGCGTTATTATTATTACATTATCAGTTTTTTATACATGAAAAATAATGAAAACAATAATAATAATTCATTCCATTTTAAATTTTCAATCCACAATAAATGCTTTTAATAAGTTCAATTATAAAATAAAGATATATATATTTTTTTATGCATCCTCCGAAATTATAATGTTTTTCCGAAGTGACCCGCGAGGTCGTTTGGGTTGGCGACCCCTGCTTCAAATCGTCAAACTCTGCGTTAAAGTTTCATTGTTTTCAAATATTGCATTTGCTCGCTTAAGTAGAAAGGAAAAAAAATCGCGCATTAGGTATATAAGATTTTCAAAAAATTAGAACTGAAAAAAAAATAATCAATGCTTTTAGAAAAAGAATAGCACTTTTCCCCCTTCTGCAATAAGTTTAACGAAATGAAATTGTTTTTTTTCTTCATTTCCAATTTCGTAAGTTAAAGCGCTATTCAAATTTCTACTTTCTTATTGATTAACGATTAAAAAGTCGGAAAATTCATTTTCTGTTTCGTTTTTACAATTAGAATTTAACAAACGTGACAAAAATAAATTAAAGTGAAGTCATCAAATATTTTTCTAAATGAAAAAATAATCATTCGATTTTTGGAAGAGTAGAATATCTATATTTTAAACTGGGAAATTCACAAAATGCTTAAGTAAGTGGGAAGTATTTATAAGGTTTATAAAATATAGTATACATAATTTTTTTCTCCATTTTCAGTCAATTTTCTAAAACACTTTTTTTAAAAAAATTGAAATATTTTTTCTTCAAAAAATCCGAGCTAAATACCTTTTTTGTTTCTTTTGTAGTTTGTTTAGTGGCCGCGCCCAGTGGTCAAGGTATCGAACCGTGGCTGGAATTGTCACACAAGTTCGAGCCCAGTACCACTAAAGACCCGCCGTGTATGGGAGCGATGCACGTTAAATCTGTCGAGAGCTCAAACGTCATCCCGTTGGTGTGATGTGGTAGTTAAGAGAAGGGGGTGCCAGTTCAGGTGTCGTCCTCGTCACTTGATCATGGTTCAAAATTACGAGGTTCGTCACCAAAAGCCTAGTGTAGCTGAACAGTGCGATGTTAAAATTCACTCAGTTACTTGTAGTATGTTTGTGATCATACGTCAATAACGAACAATTGCTTTATAAAAACTTTCATTTATTTAAAATTCAAAAGGAGTTTATTTCACTTTTGACAATAAATCCGATTATGACCGGAATCTGATTTTGAGAAAGCGCGTACAAATGAGTAATTTTTGTAATACCGTCGAACCTCTATATTGCGAATTTTTCTGTATAGCGAACTTTTCCTGGAACCTTGAACATTTCACGATTTTTTCTTCGTAAAATAACCTCTCTATAGCGAGGTACATTTTCTATATAATGAACTTTTTTCTTTTGTGATTCAATTTTTTTTCCCCTATTTTAACGTATTTCTGAACATTTCAAGTTATTCTCTCTAACACTTTCTCTAACTCTCTCTTTTTATTAGATCGTAATTCACCGAGAGCAGCAGAGTTCTGGACATTTCATCCAAGAAGAGCAACCTTTACTTTGTCCAGTGCACTAGAAACTTCTACGATATCCCCTTTCACCTTCAGTGGAGTTGTCCCGTGTCCTCGTTATAAAATAATGTATGTTTATTGTTACTTGTATGCTTTAAATTAGAAAATGTCCTTAAAATTCGTTAATTTTAATATAAAATTATTTTCTTAATATTGAAAATGCAGTGTATTCTTCGACATTTTTTCTGGTCTTCCTTACAATTTTTTTTTTTTTTTTTTTGGTATGTAAGATAGATAAAATAAACACATATTAATAAAAAGGTGTGAATTATGACTTTTTTTTAATCTATAGTGCTCATGAATTTAATATTTGTTTTATGTGTTATATAAAGTACATTAAAAGATGAACCTCTATGTAACGAATTTTCCTTATAACGAGCTTTTTTCTGGGATTTAGTGACTTCCGTTATATAGAGGTCCGACTGTATTTAGTTTCATTGGAATTAGAGCATTAGAATAGTTTTGCAATAATAAATTATTTGAATGCAGTTTTTTGATAAAAAATGAAGAAAGAATAATTTATATTCAAAACATTCTCCTTCGGGGAAAATGCTTAAATAATAATAATAGTTTGTATATATATACCAAGGACTTCTCTACAAAGTCTGAATAAAGATTTTCTTTTTTAAAAATTCACAATGTATTTTCAGAGCTGCTATCAATTGAAAAAATAACTGGTGTTTTTTATTAAAATTTCTCTACTCTATGAAATTAAATAAAATTATGCGAATAAATTAAAATATGAATAAATCCACTTCTAAATTAAATATTTCAAAAAGCGTAGTTCAGGCTCTGTACAGGAATCTTAACTATATAAAAATAAAATTATATTATTATTATACAGAAGCATTTTTCAACAAAGGAGAATGTTTTGAAAATAAGTCATTTTTTCTTCATTTTTGCCCAAAAATTTCATTTAAATAATTTTTTATTGTAATAATATTCTTAAAACAATTTTATATGTATATTCTAATTCAGGTGACACTAAATATCAAAAAAAAAATTATTTATATCACGCTTCCGAACGTAGGCGGATACTTTAAAGGAGAGAAACAATAAGCTGAAGAAAATACGAAGTTATTATCTAAATTTATTCCTCATGATTCAAATGAGATGATGAAAAAAAAAATCATCGATTTATAATAAAATTTATGAATTGAGAAATTGAAATGACTTAAGATCTTTATATAAAAAAAACTTATTTTAGAAACGTTAAATTAAAAATAGAGAACTTTTTTTTCAAATTATATATGTCATTTTAACAAAGAATTAGGTAACAAAGAACAATCATGCGTGGATTTTTACCCTTCAATAATATTTTTGTGATTTATTTAAATATTTATTAATGATTCGTGAAAAACAAGTTAACTTTTGTTGAACTTCATTGAATGCAGGGAAAATAAAATAAAACATTAAAAACTATATTAGGACGTTTAAAAAAAAGTTTCGATGAATTCAATTTCGATCATTAAAAACTAATTTGAGAATATTTTTAAGAATTCAATCATTAGACTGAAAACTTTTTTTGAATGTATTGAAAGAAAATAATTGCCATTTGTGGAAATATATAAATGCACATGGCAAAAATGTCGAAATTTCTATTATTAAAATAAGGATGTTCAAATAAATTAGATTTATCTCATTTTATTACCTTGATTTCAAAACAATATTTAATTTTTTTTAAGGATTTTTGTGATATAATTTATTTTACATTCTAAAACGAATGATAAATGATGCGTAATACTTTTTCCTTTTTTTGCCTTTTTCTTTTTGGAGTGCCCACACCAAGCGCTCAATGGATAAACCGGCATTGCCCTGAGCCCCTATGCAAAAGTAGGCCCTACCTGAGATATTTAAATGTAGAGAGTATATTGCAGGGGCGGCGGACCCTTATGGATCAACGTGCCATTTTATTCTAAAGAAGTGTTTAATGAAGTATAGACATGCCGTCAAATAATTTTGACTTGTGATTATTTGGAAATAATAAAACTACATACTAACAACAAAAAACTCTATTTACTACGAAAATGCACTGTATAGTTATAAATGTTTTAGTTATACGTGTAATTCAAATTAAATTAAAATTAGTGTGATTTCTGTTGTTGCATATTGTGTGTGTGGACAAATAACTTATATTAGGATTGTAAGATGTTACTCTTTTAGCAGAATGCATGCTGTATTGGAGCCATCTACGGTTCTAAGCAATTACTTATTTTTGCTGTGGTTCACTTTTTTTGACAAGAGGACTTACGATTTCTTTCAAAATACCTTTTTACAGAAGATGTTCTGCATACCACTATTCCAGAACATAAAACATACACTGCTTTGTCGCCTTTTGTAATAATGCCATGTTTCTCGGTCCATCAAATTTGAAATTTTCTGTTACACTTACTATCTTGCACTTTTTGTTGTTTTGCTGAACTAGTCATATTAAATAACAGTTAAAAATCGCAAATATAACACAGATAAACTTTAAAATACAGTTCTGTTTCATTGACAGTTCTGTCAATGAAATTGACTATGTTATGCGTAAACAAACTTTACATCATAAGCAATTGTAGTCTACAACGCAACTGAGGCAAGACAATAACTAACGTGTGTACTCTCTGCCCCCGATCACACGCGTTTGTTCGTAATACTTTGTCATAGTGAACTTAGATATTTTGAAATAAAATGCAAACCATTTTGATTACTGGCGTGCCAAAAATATTGTGTCACGTGCCATCAATGGCACGTGTGCCACTGGTTCGCCGTCCCTGGTATATAGCATGCATTGTCAAACACTCGTTCAAAAGGTAATTTGAAACAAATTAATGCGCACGGCTCAATCGATGGTCGCATTTCGGCTAAATCAGTTAAATGATTGTTTATGGACTTAGGCCTAGGCCTAGGCATGGACAACGGTCATCACATAATAATACAGTAATTTTTCGGAGAATATGTACAGGAATAATATTTAAGTATTAAAATTGTCCGGATCATAATCTAATTAAGACAGAGTCGAGAACGAAACGAGGTCCCCACCGAGGGTGAAGCCCTGGGCCTAGTTGTGTCCCTTGCTATAAGACGTCCCTGGGTCATTGCCATGAGCTCCCTACCTATGTTGTTGAATCTCTGTTTGTGTTCTAGTGCCACGGAAGACCTGCTGTGTAGAGAGGTTGACGCATATTTCATCTGTCGCGACTCTTAAGTCCTCCCGTTAGCTTGGTGTGGAAGTTTAAAGAGGGAAGGTGCTAGCTCACAGGTATAAACCTCGTCACTTGAACAAGACTCAAAATCACAAGGCCCGTCACCAATTGCCCTCGTATTGCTTTAGAGTGTGACGTAAATTAAAATCAATCAATCAACTGTCGATTTAACCAGTTAAATAAAAGATTTGTTCAGCACGTTTTATTTAACATTTTCCCCAAACTTTGAAACTACAAAAAAGTCATACAATTTAAATCTTAACTTTATTAACTTAGTTTTGTTACCGAGAAGTTTTAAGATTAAATTCCATCTGTACATTTTTAACAAATTTTGGTTCTTATATTAACCGCATCACATAAATATGAAACATAAACAGTTACCATTGATTTTGTAAAAAACATAATCACTGAGGTTGCATTAGAAATTATAGAGAAATATTTATATCAGCCTCTAGAACAATCATTAAATATATTCAAGCACTACTTTCAAACTAATTTTACTCCTAGTGTGTTTCTTTCATACATCAAACATATTATAAATTTTTAAAAAATTATAACGTAGTGCCACAAAAACTGCCTATTATCTACAGAAAGGGAACCCCAATAAGATAATATTCTTCTATATATATATACACACACACAAAATTTGAAGGCAATAGCCATTTTTATTACTCAAAATCTAGATATTGTCCCTCTTATCGTTTTTAGATGAACGGAAATTTCCACATTTGTTTCCTTTGTGGAACTGGCTTTCAAATGTTAAGAAATGCCTTTTTGTTCCTCTTGCAAAGGTGCTGTTTCATAACTTTTCACGTATTAAATAGTATTTTCCTCTTTAAAATAATGGGTATTTCTGTACGTATCACAATTAGAGAACCAATATTTTAAAATGAAAAATGTCCAGATCCGAAGCTAATGAGTATTTCGATAACAGGAAATATAAATTATGCATCTAGAAGTGAATGAAATAGTTAAACATTACCACAGATTATATTATGAAACTTATAAATATTTCATTTCGTAAAAATTGAAATAAGATTAAATATCAATTGTTTAATCTGACGCAATGGTCGATTTTTTTTATCTGTTGAATCGTCTATTATATGATATTTTCTGTGTTATATTCTACAAAATTCAACAAAACAGAATTATATTTCCTTGTTTATTGCCGTATAAGGTAGTTTGATTAAAAAATATGTTAGTTAAATCTGAGATATGCATATGATATTTATCTTTTTTGTATACTTAGAATAATTTGTTCAGTAGATTGTATTTGTTCTCATTAAACAGTATGATTGCAAATACATGAGGCTTTTCTAAGCTTCTTGTATGGGAAAACTATTTGGGGTTCTATCAGTGGGTAACGGAAAATACTTGCCCCCAACCCGCAAAATCAGGCTCTGTGGCTCAAGCCTAAATTCGTACTTGGCGTCAGTCAGGCTTTGTTCCCCTTAGAGTCCTGTTACACCGTGTACGTTACGCCACTCTGTTATATATATATATATATATTATCTCTCTCTATATATAGAACTCATTCTATATAAATCTGATAATTTTTCCATCGATAAATCCATTTCCAAACCACATAAGCCGCACTATTGGTGTTGAAACGTGTATCGAACAAGGATATTTATCGATTCCTAAAAGATACGATAATGATGTGAACGTCAAATGCATATCGATATTCCAGTAGCTAGAAAAAACTGTACATATATTATCCAAAACTCAATTTCCAAGATTTCAATAATATCGTCCCAAAAAGTTTTGCCGAGATTCACTACAACGAAATCTTAAAATCTATAACTGTTTATTGGTCTTGCATTCTAAGAAAAACAAATACACTAGAAGAGTCCCCTTTCTTTTGCAAACTTCCCTAGAGGGGTTCGATTTCACTCTAAACTAAATCGTTCCATTTCCTTAATCGAATATTTTTGGGTCCTTTCAAACTCTCTAAAAAGGACAGAGTATCAAAACATGTGTGACACAGCAAAGGGAGGTATCTGTTTTGAATCTGGAAACGCACTCACTGTCAGGGGCTACAATTTGTTACAATTCAAGCAAGGACGCTCCCAGTTTCAGCAAATGTGGGTTGGGTGTTGCCAGAGATGGGGGACAAACGTGCTGGGGAGCGTTTTGCACTGTGGGGTGAATTAATGGACCATCCTTCGGTAGATAAGGGGAGAAAAAATGGAAGCTTATGTGAAAGTTGAGGGAGGGAAAGACTCTTCCACACAGTTGCCATTTTTGCGGGAATGCGTGTTACGATCAATTTTATATTTTTGCATGCACGCGTAAAATTCAATCTGTGATTCCGTTGAAGCTAGAAATAGAAATACTAGAGGCCGGGTGAACACATTTGAAGAAAAATGCACAGTTTTTCCTCCTTTTCTTCTGTTTTTCATCTTGAGATAAGCTATTTTACGAGTGTAGTAGAGCCAGAGAAGCGAAAGAGAAAAACAGTGAATACCAAATCTTGGTAGACAGACATGGAATTTGCGTGGTGTGTCGGAGACAGTAAAAATTCAATATGCTGAGATTCCTGTCAGAATCCTCACTTTTGAGATATAAAATCTTGGATAGATAGAATAGATTATTGTTTTAGTTTTCGATGTAAGTAGTCGAAATGATATATTACAATAACATCCTATGTGCAGTAAGGAATTTTCCTTAAGAATGTGTGTGTGTGAAAGTACTCTTTTTCATTATTTCTTATATTTTGCAAATAGAAAATGTTTATGTAAAGAACTGAGTACCTGTAAAAATTTTAAAAATATATAATTGAATATTTTGGAATTTTATACAACTATAAATAAATAATAAATAACGAGATCTAACAAAGAAATTTGGATAATAACCTTCTGAAAATTATAATAATTATTTTTCCGACATTTCAACAGTTTATAATACATATTTCAACAAGGTAAGACTATATGTTGTCCGTTGTATCCTGACTTACCTCGACACAAAGGTTGTTCGACTGATGCCTTGGCCAGCACATTCTCCTGATCTCTCACCCATTTAAAATACCACTTCATAGGTTGCTGAGAGACGGGGTAGCCATCGCTCCCTAGGCACTACGGTTGATGAAGTTTGTCATCTGGCTTTTAAGCCCAGTTCGACTCGATGTCTTGCCGGATTAGAGCCGTTTTACCTTCCAGAGGCTGCAGCTGTGTATGCTTTGTATTACCCCAAAATGCTAACAAATTTAATGATGTTTTCTTCCTTACTATGTTGTATACATACAATAAGTAAAGTTTTGTAATTTGCTTCCCTTTCTGGAACGGCAATTTGAATGGCCAACAGTGCAGAACTCATTGAAAATGCAGACAATACATTATTAACTGATTGTAAGATTTGATTCAGATGAACTACAAAATACCAAAAAATTTTCTTTTAGATAAAAGTTTCGAAATATGCATTTAATACGGATACAAAGAAGGTAGATGTATTGAAACATGTCTCTAAAAAATGGCAAAATTTGAAAACACTACAATTTGTCTTTATTAACTAAATGTTTGAAATAAAAATTATGCTCACTGTTTAGCCAAATATCATTCAGTGAATCTATAAAAACTAAAATATTTATTGTGTGCCTATAACGGAAGAAAAATATTGAATATTTTAATCGCAGACGCCTTAATTGCCTTTTATTGTTATTATAGGTTATCCATGATTTTTATTCTTTCAGTTAAATTAGTTATAGGTATCTAACAAAAAAATCTCATTTATCGACTGTAAAAAAAAATAAAAGCAGGTAAAGGAAACTACGCTATTTTCTTCGTAACTCATAAGTTAAGCCTAAACGTTTATTGAACTTTTTGTCTTAATGAAATAATTACTAATGATATGGAAACTTTTGTGTCCTTTTGAAAAAACTGCATGTGCTGCTCCACACACACACACACAGATCATTGTATTAATTACAATGAGTATCGATTTATTTGAATGCAGCTAATTATTCAAGCAATATTCCATTACAACAATTAACTGTACATTTCCCAGATACTTTTGGAGGGGGAATTTTATTCTGAAATATAATCTCCAGAAAGCTCAAATTTTGGAATTTTTACTATTAATTTATCGGTTTTTTTACTTTTATTTCATAAATTTTAATCGATTCTAATCAAAAAGATGAATCGAAAAATGATATCAATAACATGCATAAGCATACTGCATTCTGCACAGTCAACATATTACACTCTACAACACAAAAGGCGACACACCAAGAAGGAGTTATCTGTTTGAGATGAAATTTCATACGCACATACCTTATGATAGAATGTATAAATGATTGACATTTGTTGGACAATGGCTAACAAGTGTGAAAAGGCCCCCTCGGGTGACCTGCTCTTTGATTATCCGCGTGAGCTAGAGGTGCACGATTTTCAAAATGAACAGACATGTTTATATTCTTAATATGTCTTTATTAAGAAGTATAACAAACTTTTAACAGATTAGATAATGATTATATATGTGAGAATCTCTACGACGAACAAACACACACATACAAGTAATACCGAATTAACCTTACTCGGACCACTATCAATATCTAACCTACATAATTTCAATTCCAATAACAACACAAGTCCTAATATTAAATAGTCAATCCTACCTTAATCCAATCGTAACTCCGATTCTAGGGAGTGGCGTCTTTACGCGAGTGCAGTGGTATGCACCTTGACCTAATGGCTTTATCTTCGGAATAACGTCCGTTGGCCGTCCTTTTGCAATTGTATCAATCTTTTACATAACATTCCCCAAATTGCCCTTTTACTTACTGAAACTTCTGTTATTTAAAAGCTATCTAATTTGCATTTAATCTTCAGGTTTCATTTCTTGGGTTTTGGTTGGAAAAGAGTTGCCATTAATCTTTGCCCCAAAAGGTACCCAAAGGACATGCTAAAAAAAGACACGTGAGTTCGTCACACAAGTTGTTCCTTTTCATTGCACCAGGGACTGCATAATGTATAAAATAGTGCGCATTCCAGTACTAATGCAATTTCATCGACCCACGTGGACTATACCTGTGCCTCATAAATGAATTTGAAAAAAGTATTAGCAGATGTCTTCATTTGAGAGATGACATTCAATTAGACTAAAGAAAGCAGGGAGGTCAAATCGAGAGATCGATTGACATTTGGTTCGAAATGATGCAATCATTCGATGAAGGTGACAGTAATGAGTTAAACATGGACGTACAGAGCGTCAAGAAGGTAACAGTCGATCGAGAACGATGACAGAACGTGAGAAGAGAATGGTCATCCGATTGACACTCACAGCCGTTGATATGTCCTTATCAACAATCCAACGTATTACCAGACACCAGTTATTGCAATCACTATCTGCAGGCTAATGAGTGAACAGTGATGAGTTCATGGAGGCCGTTGCACCGACTGATGTTCTCCATTGTACATTAGCAAGGTGCTTTTGCAGTGGTGTCGTATTAAAATCTCACGGACTAGAGTAGAACTGTTTTCAATGATGAGTCCCACTTTGAACTGACCCCAGCTGACCAGCGAAGAAGTGAATGGAGATGTCCTAGACGGCAGGATATACTCATTTGACCATTGACTGTCATACAGCCCCACACCTAGAAGTTATGGAATGATATGATATTTCATTTGATAGCCGAACCCATTGAAATTTCTATGTGACACTCTTACAGTATGGCGATATGTCGATGAGATTCTGCATCCCATAGTGTTTCTTTAAAAGATCCCTTGATCAGGATAATGTCTGCGCGGACGTGCATGGCATGCATTTTACTTCTTATCTTCGTACTTCTCCAGTACGTCACAGACCGAAGTCATAGTCAGATCTCTCCCTTTTGTCTAAGATGAGCAGACGTCTCCAGCCATTTCTGCCTCGCACCGAGGTAAACTCGCCAATTGGAATGTGTATGGCAAGCAATTTCACAAGAAGTTATGCGTCAAAATTCTACGAGTCAATACTGGCTGAATAACGTTTGCATATGAGGACAGTGGCGCCAATGCATATATATATATATATATAGTATAGTATATATATATCTATATAATATATATATATAATTTAATCAACTACTCTTATATATATATATATATATATATATATATATATATATAATTGATTCTTTTAGTATTTATTTCCTGCATAAAACACTAAATTGCTATGATATTATTAGCGTTTCGTTTTCGATACATGTGCAACACATCTTCTGATTTTCTTCCCATTCAGTCAACTCCTTCATGACGCATCGGTATATTGTTAGATAGTGTGTATAAGTGATAATATACATGCATTATTAAATTATTATTTCCAGTTTTGCATTCTCTTGGAATGAAATGAATGAGTTTTGGTTGCCCTTTTAATTCAACTACTAAAGGAATATGTTATTGTTGATCATAGTAGTAAAAGTTGTGTATACTTATCAATCTGAAAGTGGAAACGCCCCGCTGTGTGTATGTGTGATGTTCGCAATTGTTCTGGAATTATATTTTAAATGTAATACCACTTTTAAGTATAAAATTCTTTACTTTTATACTTTTAAGTATAAATAAATAATTAAGTATATAAATATAATAAATTAAGTATAATTAAGTATAAATATAGCTGTAAATTCAGACGCATTCTTATCATTGTTCTTTCTCATTAATTCAAGCAAATAAAAAAAACAGTGCTTTCATAAAACTGTTAAAAATGAATATATATACATTTATAAATATAAACTCTACGCATACATAATATCTGTTTTTGTTAATCACAAAGTCGAAACGCGAACTTGTCATCTTATCTTTCAACTAACCGGAAGAGAAAACTCAACGTTAAAACTTCACTACACAAAAATAAAATAGTGATGATCTTTTGCTTTTGGAGTCCCTACAGCAGTTTCAAGAAGTCAGACGGCATTTCTGATATGTGATCAACTTTCGTCTCAGGTGAGTGATAGTGATTAATAAGTGTTTAAAAGGCATCCACCTGGAATGCCGATGCCCAGAAGTATAGACCTCCTGGGGCCAAGCGTTTTGCACTCTTTTGATGTCAAGAAATTTGACATAAATAAATCATTACATATATGCATAATAATCGTTATTTTAGTATCGGTTTCATTTGAAATTTGCATTTGTTTCTTAAAATTTTTCGATGAATTAAATCATCCTTTGGGGCTTTAAAAAAAAGGAAAGATTTTTATGATCTCTTTGGTAATAAACTGAAATAGTGGTCTTACAGGAAATCGAAAACGCTGTGATTGATCGCCATATGAGTAAGATTCCTTTCAAGAGATATAATGATGGAATACGTATAACCATTTGAAATAAACACCAGGTCTTCGGACCGGAACTGAATCGAAAATCTGAAAAAACTGTTATTTTAGCCAAAACGAAAGCCGGAATTGAACCGAAAAACATTGGTTTATTTCGGTTTGGTATATTTTCAGTCATTTTGTTACTGTAACCAACTTATAAACATTTTCTAATTTAACGTCAGTCATATAATTATCATCATTTCCATGTCAACCATATAATTACATTTTTATTTCCGATAGAATTATATTTTTAGTTCAAATAAGAATATACATGAAATAAAATTATTCATTCGGAACTGAACCGAAAACTGTTATTTTTGGCGGAACGAAAACCGGAACTTAAAAGTGAGAAGCCGAGAACTTATTAATTGTAGCCCCCGTATAACATGGTACTTTTGTATCACGGATTCACTCTAATACGGCTCGAGGAAACCCTTACAACATGAAATGTAATAAAAACCATTAAAGCGAACTTCACTAATTTCTGAAATTAGACACATTTCAGAAATCAGTGAAATTCTCGTACAACAGTTCAATAAGCGTAGTAAAATTGATAAAAAATTTTAGGAGCATATATATATATATATATACAGTTTTCATTCGAGCACATTCGGATTATCAGATTTTCCTGCAATAGTTTCGTGTATACACTTAATACGTAAGCACAATTATACTATCGTCACTTAGGTACACTAAAATATTATTTTTTTGTTCTTTTTTTCAGCTACGTAAATCAAAAAAAAAAAATTTCGGGGTAAGTAGTACTCAACCTTTTTGAAAGAAATAATAATTATGTTTTATTTTTATAAAATATAGTCTGTACCTCTCAAAGCCACGTCTGGTAAACATAAAAAAATGTCTCTTAAATGGTAAATGGCTGCAGTTAATAGTGCTTAATGATGACGAAGAAAACATTTTTTTAAATTTATATTAATATGTATTACTTAGTGAATTTTTTTAATAAAGATATTTATCTTGATTATATATTAAAACATAATATGTTTTTAAATTTTTGCAAACTAACCCCCCATTTTGCACTAGTTCTTTGTTTCGTATAACATGTATTCACGCAACACAGCCCTTTTTTTAAACTAACTACCGTCTTAGACGGGGGTTACCTGTATAATCAGAAATAGGGAGGATATTATAAAACAGCTTCAAATACTGATTCTGCTTCAAATGGAGATACTCTAATATCAAAAAAATTATATAGCATGTTCTTGATCAGATTTAGGAATTGCCTTAAAATCAGGCATATAACGCGTATTTTTAACACAAAAAATGGTCGAAAATTACGGGTGCGCGTTATACGCCGGAGTAATTCATATGAAATTATATTCAATATATTCATATGAAAAAAAGAGATGAATATAAGGGGAAAAAATTGGACTTCTACATAGATCAAAATACTGTTTATTTAAAAGAAATGACATACATTATAAACTTAAAGAGTTGTGTTTCTAGAAGTATATATACTATTTTTTAAAAAGCCTGGGACGACAGTGGCGCACACAAGGGGGGTGTCCTAGGGGTCCGGACACCCCCATAGCCCTTGATTTTTTTTCGATTGGTTATAATCCTATGTATATGTTACGTAAAATTTAATTATGTATTTGTTATTAATAATTAATTTTATTAATTAACGCTAATTATTTATTCAATAATTAATTTTGTATTGTTTTTGTTCTCGAAAATCGACAAAATCAAAAGAATATGTTGAGCGGCGTATTGGAGCATGATACCAAAATAGCGGACTTTCGACCCTGGACACCCCTTGAAAAATTTTTGTGTGCGCTACTGGCCTGGGATAATACCTCGAATAAATGACTTCAAAACATAAGAGCATTGCATATGTACATTTAGGTTTCGTAAAAAAAGGGTGCGCGTTTTACGACAAACATACCATAAAACTAAAAAATACAGCTTGAAAGTATAGGTGCGCATTATACGCCGAATTTTACGGTACATGAAAAAAAAAACAATGTATTAATTTACATTATTCAATAATGAAACGCCTCGCTCGTAAAATTGTTTCTGAAAGTTTCATAATTCATAGCAGTGATGAAGTAGCCAAATATTTTATCTAGTCTATTAAAACCTCGTAGTTTCATCATTCAAAAGAAGAATCACTGTAGGATTTATGAGAGGTGGCAGCACAGATTTGTATGTATTCTTTTCTCGTGACCGAACATTTCATGTTTCACACCTATATCAACATTATTTTGGATTTAAGGATGTGTGGGCTTAGCTCGTGAGATCCCATTCAGATTGATTCGTGAGTACTTATGTGCATTTCTGTGTAAACAGGTGGAGACAGAATTGCTCAACTCACGAAAAGAAAAAAAATAATAGTGAAACGTACGCAGAGATATTTCAAAGGGGCAACGCAGTCTTAAGCTGACACAAATAGAAATTATTACAAAGCTCAATCATTTTTTAATGAGGATATATCATAATTAACATTACTAGTAGAATAGGAGAGATACAGTCCAGAGAGAATTTTACTATATTTAGCTGTACATTTTTTTTTCGTATATTTCTCCGCAGTTTAAGTACTCGAATAAATGAACTACACGAGATAAACAGCAGCTGAAAACATTAGATTGGTATTTATAGTTTCTAAGCAGTTTTTATGGAGGGGGACGAATCATGTATTTTTCTGTGATATTCAGTTGCAAAATTGTTAGAGTGTTTTTTACCACCTTGTCAGAAATAATTTAAGTGTAATTTAATTTCAAGTAGCTCTTATGATTGCTTTGGCTTGTAAGACATTACTTCGAGAATTCTTAGAAACATTGAAAACTACCGTATTTATTCGAATCTAAGCCGCACTTTTCCCCCATGTTAATGCTACTGAAAGTCGGGTGCGGCTTGAATCAAAGTCGTAAAAATTCGTTGGGTGTAATAAATTGAACATGTTACTTACATTTAGAATAATTATAGGTTCATGTATGTATTTAAAAGTATTAAATACTGGTAAAATAAATTAATTATTCCCTTCTTATTAGCTTTCCTTTTAATTTTTCTTAATTTTGTAAAAATCGGTATCAATAAACCATTTTAAATTATTTTTTTATTTTTTCAAAAAAAATATGTTGAGAATTTGGGTGCGGCTTAGAATCGATGGAGACTTAGATTCGAATATATACGGTATGTTCATTTTTGTTGTTTTATATTATCTTATGACATTTGGAAGATCGATTGTGCAATGTCAAAAAAATATCAATACCCCATAATTACGTTTTGCAAGAAACTCATGTTCACATAAGATAATTAGAATGTAGACGTTTTTCTGTTTAACTTCATCGATTTTTTTAATATCAAGACTTTTTGAAATTTTTCAGGTATCACCAAGTACGGTAGGAAGCGTACAGAAGTAAATGAAGTACTATACAGTTAATTAAGACTTCACGAATATCGAAGAGATATTTTTAGTATTAAATATGGTTGACAATTGAGGAAACACGGGACACAAAAACTGCCAAACGTATGAAGAAAAATTTCCCTTGAAAATAGTACCAAAAGCAATCGCTTATCATTAATAACAATTTTTTTTCGTTTTTCAGTTTATCTGATGCCTTATTTTGCAATGAGTGATTCAAAAATTTTGACAGTTATTCGTTTTATTTACATTTATTTTTCACAAAATAATGTGTGTTCCTTAAAAGTTCTTCTATGTAAGAAATTCACTTTAAAAAAAATATAAGATTGCACTTTTTATTGCAAAAGTCACAAATGAGTTATTATTATTCCGAAAATTTATTTAAAATTTACGCATTTGAAGAGATAATTAGAGAGGTTTTTTTCAGGAATAAATTGCACTGCAAAGCATTTAGCTTTTTTCCTCCTGCCTATTAATGATTTCTGATAAATCTATACATCTGGGTTTTTTTCCTTTATGTTTAAATAAAAGTAGAAAGTTACAAAAGATTGTTTTAAATTTGAAAGAGAGATCCCCAGTTTAAATATAAATAAATAACTGACAAAAATTTGAACACCTCAACAATTTATATATATATATGTGTGTGTGTGTGTGTGTGTGTGGAGAAAGAGAGAGAGAATTGTAATAACAATTTTCAAAAATAACAAAAATTAAAATTTAAAAATAAATTCAAACAATAAAAAAATTAAAATATCTAAAATAAGAGTAATGATCATAGAAATTGGAACATTAATTATATATAATAGGCGACTGTTCTCTTTACTGATTATTCCCTGTTCAGCCTAGTCGATGATTATCACCGTAATCTCATATGGAGAGAAGCAGGGATCCATTAACTGGCCTCCTAAGTCCAAGAAATCGACCATTACGATAGCAGAGGCTTGATGATCTGGACAAGCAACACATTGTATGGCCTCACACACTCCCATTTCTTTGAAAAAGGCATTGTAAGTACTATGAGGTATAAGGACGAGGTCTTGGAGCCCTATGTTCACCTTTACAGAGATGCAGTTGGCTCTGATTTCATTTTAAGGTATGACAGCGTGATATCACATAGAGTTTATTTGGTGAAAGAATTTCTGGAAAGTGAAGATATTTGCCGTATAGGTTGGCCTAGATCTCCAGACCTCCCTCCAATTGAGCATACCTAGGGGACACTGGGGAGGGCAATTGCATGTCGCAACCCGCCTTCGAGAACCATCCAAGGTCTGAAAACAGCATTTTTGAACGAGTGGTACCAGTTGCCCTAGAAACTCATAAACTCCCTATTTTCAGTATAAAATCCTAGTGTGAGGCCTGTATATCTGTAAAAAGAGACCATACCCCCCTCCTCTTAACTCGTTTTCTTTTTGTGCTATTCTGCAGCCACTGTTTCATTCTTTTTAACTCCGATGAGTGTTGCGAACGTTCATGCTTGTGCATTATAAACTGTTGAAAGGTTATTTTTTTTTGTATTATTTCAACCCTACATACAAACCAAATTTCATTAAAATTTGTGTGTGTGTGTCCAGTAGTTCAAAAAATAATATAGACCAACTCTAAAAATTCTCTTAATTTTTAACACCAGTTTCAAAGTTCTATGTCATTGTCCTCACCAATCCTACGTCATTGTGAGTCATGTAAAACAAGCAATAAAGTGAAACCCTCTAAGAGATTACAAGCAAATAATTAATGTTCTCGTGTTTTTTCTTTTATAAGTATAATCCATTTATATGCGGTTACGTGATCAGAGGAAAAAAATGCCTTTGTTCACTTAATAACTTATTTTTTAAAAAATCAAGATCGATAACGTTTCATAATTGCTTCGTTCTATGTTGGCTTTGACGAGTTTTTCGATTTTCAAAGAAAAAGAGAAGAAATAAAAGTATTAACGAATTGATATTTTTAATATATTTGCGTATTCATTAACATTATCTAGAAACTTTACGATGGTAAAAAATGTAAATTTAAACTAATTTTTAATATAAATGCGGTAACTACGAAGACAAACCTTATTTGTGACTAACTTAACCAAACACTTATTCAAGAAAGGCTAAAAACTGAATAGTTCTTTTTAACTAAATCAAGTTAAGAACTTTTAGTTTGAAAAGTATAACAAAGATGTGTCTCAACATAAGATGAACAGAAAAATAAGTTATCAGAACTAAGATGAAAATGCAAGGTGCAACTAAATTAATTAATTCTAAGCTCAAAGTAATTACGAAACTAAATATGCGTCAGTTACAATAGGGGTCGGAAATCTGAGAGCGCTTCTAGTGTAATAAGTCCATTGTTTCTTAACCATTGTATGTATATAAGAAAACTTACTAATAGTTAATTAAAATATTTCACGATTGTGTGTGTTCTTCACACAGATTTCATTGTTGACATATATATATAATTTTTTACAATTTTTACAGGTACACATTATATTTGGAAAAAAACATAAACTATTATCTGTAGATTTGCAAAAAATCTCTTAGTAAGGGTTATTAAAATATAATCTAGATTCTTCTAACTAAAATTAGTAATTATATTTAAGTCTTAATGGAATAATTTAGGATCATCAGAATAAAGCATTTTGATCATAAACTTTCAAGACTAATTAGTGCTAGGAAAGAATTAATAAAGTTGCCAGTAATTTCTGACTTAAATTAAATTCTGTGTACTAAATTCTTTAAGAGAATAAAATGATGCAACCCTAATTTTCACCATTAAATGTCTGTATTGTCAAAAAGAAATTGAAAATTACCTACTTGGTAACTTGGGTTTTGAGTTCAAAAGTTTATAAAAAAAAGTACTTACCGTATTTCCTATAATCTGAACCGTCATCGATTCTAAGCCGCACCCGCAATTCTCTACACGATTTTGAGAAAAAAAAAATTTTTTTTTAATGTGTAAACGTTTCATCAATATCCGATACTCAAAAAATTTTTTTCTTAATTTTGATGAGAAATAATAAAAAGTTTATAATATATTTATTTTACCAGTATTAAAAACTTTCATGAACATATAATTACTCTAACCGTCAGTATCGTGTTTCAAAAATGATCCGTCGCTCCGTCACAGCTGACTTCGGAATTGGAGCTGGCGTCACCATTTTGACACATGGTGTCGTCTTCCATGTCATCCAATGCATTTGTTATGCACAACATTTTTTTTAAAGAAGAATGTAAAAAAATTATCAAAGACTATTCAACATTTGGAAGCAAAAATTACATCATTTTGCTTATGCCATCGACTTATATTTGTTTCATCCGTCTCAAATTTTCAATGATCACTGCTCTGTTTCTGTTTTTTTCTGCATATAAAATTGCCTCCCTTTCCATACTTGCGTCACAGTGATCTCGTCTCGATGCTGTTACCTATACCTTTGATGTTAAAGTGACTAAAAGAGAAAGCGTATACAAAAAATTGTCCTAAATACAAACAGGCAGTGTTGTTTAGGATAGGCTGAATACTGAAGATAAACTGCAGAAGGGGATAAGTCATCGATACAAGTGGCCAGAATGAATGATTTTCCTATTGAAAGGGGTGGGAACACAATTTCCTCTATTTAACAAATGTTTTGCCTTCGATTCTAAGCCACATCCGATTTTCAGTAGTATTAACACAGGAAAAATAGTGCGGCTTAGATTCGAGTAAATAGGGTATTTTGTATGTGTTTTACATCTATCTTTCTTTGTCTCTTCAATGGTTATCCTTTCTCGCCTTTTTTTCTCCTTTCATGAATTTTGAATATGCCCTAAAATATTACCTTAATACCCTTTAAAGATAAAGAACATTTAAACACAGCTTTAAAAAACATTTCATAGTATTACCACCATTCGTCGTACAACATCTTGGTTAGATATGTCAGCCATGTAACATGTTTCTGCTTTCTTTTTCCTATTTTTTTTTTTTCATTCCGAGTTGTTTAGCCTTTCATCTTTTTCCATCTTGCATATTTAATTTTTTTTTAAAGTTATCTGCCGATTATTTGCAGCATTTACAGGAAATATCGTGCACAAAAATGAAAATCAGCAAACTACACGCACTGTAAAAAAGAAATCGCATTTCATGTTTGCATATTATTATTAACTATATCATTTTTATTGATGGAACAATGGGGCGATACATTATAAATATTTATAAGAAAATCCGTTTTGACATAGGGATTTAAATTATTTTTTCCAAATTTGGAGGTATGTAGCAATTTTCATAAAAGATGTAAAAAATATTTGTTAAAAAGACATTTTTTTTTTGAGTATTCTTAAAAGGTTTTTATTGTGTCTGTATATTCACGAAGAAGATTCTTAAATTTTAATTTTTTTACAGGGATTTTCACCCAAATTTAGTTTTAGTAATTTTATCAATTTTGCTTTTTTCCCTCAATTTTTATACTGAAATGTTTCTAATAATTAAATTATTGAAATTTTTAGTATAAAGTATAAATACTGCTATTCATGACTTATATAGTTTTTTTCATATTTTCATTTTGTTTTAAGAATAAGCTTTCGCATTTTGTCTCTTAAGTCAATACTTTTTGGAGATCCCTTTAAATGTTGTGTTATGCTTTTTTGTGTAAAGCTGAAGAAATTTTTACTTAGATATATACAATTCTTTTTAAAAAAAATCATCAAGATAGTATATTTTTATTTTTTCTAGACTAATTGTTTAGCAAAAAGCTTGTTTTTCCTCAGATTTCTGTATGGTTGACTCATAACAAACCTTTGTGAAGCAGCCATTGATGTTAAGAGTTAATGGTTTCTAATGCAACTACTTCAACGTAGTAATCTCCTTAGAGATTATACATAAAAGATTCTTTATTGTTGAATAGAACGTTATGAAAAATATTTTGCAGCAAAAAAGTTTTTTCCCTCTTTCCAAAAGAAAAATGAATAAAACCCAACGTAAGGTTTTTCTGAACGCAACTTTGCAATATAAGTTTAGTTTCCTTTTCTTCCTGCCAGGTTTCCATATTTTTTCCTTAGTCGACCAGTTTTGGGCTTGGATGGTTACGGAATACTTAGTTTCCCATTTGTCAAAATCATAACAAGAGGTGCTATCAACATATCTGAGAAATGTGCCATAAAATGTTACTTGAGTTTAGCCCACTTTTAAGTCCATTTGTCATAAAAAATCTTTTCATCAACATTTTTAGGGTATTTTTTTTCCCACTGTCAATTAGTTCCATTCTTCTTGACGTTTCCTTAAGAAATTTTGAGAAAAATGAAAAATAATTTTGTGAACCACACTTTCTCTACATCACCTGTCAAAAAGGTCATTTCTCGGGATTGACGACAAAACTTTCTTTTTCACTTTCTCAGTGAACCAAATAATGACAGTAGATTTTTTTGTTGTTGTTTTGGTAAAGGCGAACACACACACAAGAATGAAAATTCAGGAATTCTTAGCAAGAAAAATGTTGAATTCACATACTTTTATTTTAAAAAGAATTTTTTTAAGGCTAAGCATTCATTTCGATACGCGTATGTATTTTATTTGATTTCATGACCATAGTTGAATGGTCTTGTTATAAATGAAAAAAAAAAGGCTAAATATATGCTATTTTCAAAAGATAGAATCCCAAATCTTTATCTTGAAATAGATTCATATAAACTTAAAACAGTTAAAAGTTTTAACTACTTAGGATCAATCATTACTTCTGGTAACAGGATATGTCATAAAATCCAGAATCGATTATACCTGGCAAATAAGGCTTTTTATGGACTGAGGAGGTTTTTAAAATCTAAATTTCTTTCAAGAAACACAACATTTTTTTAAAATTTATAAACTCTTATTAGACTAGTTCTGACATATGCATCTGAGACTTGGACAATAACAAAACCGGAAAAAAATCGAATAGCATCTTTTGAGAGAAAAATACTTCGATGTATATTTGGAGAACTAAACGAAAATAATAGCTAGAGAAGAATATCTTTTGAATTATATAGAATTTATGAACAACCTGACATCATTAAATACATAAAAATAATTAGATTGAATTGGATAATCCATATAATTTGAATGCCAGATGATAATGTTGTCAAAAAGTTACTTGAGTTCAAAGTCACTGGGATTCGGAAGTGTGGAAGACCAAGACTGAGACGGACAGACTCAATGGAATCAGACTTTGGGATTATAAACGAGAAAACTTGGAGAACAAAAGTTAACAGGAGGTCATTATGGAGGAATCTTCAAAGGAAGGCACTGGCCCATGAGGGACTGTCTTGCCAAATATAATGATGATTAATGACCTTAATTTATATTAAATTATCCGATTTAAAATTTCAAAAACTGGATTTTTTTTAAAGTTTCAAATTTTTGGTTATTTTTTGTTTGGTTTTAGTTAACAAGGGGGAGGGTATAAAATGACAGTGAAATAAAAGGGAAGACGGCAACACCTTACTTAGTATACCTTACTTTCTAACATCCACACCACGCCATGTGAGGATTTTGAAACTCGGCTCACTTAACTGGAACTACTCGAATATCGAACTATGAGTTTATGACTGTGACCACTGATCTATCGTGGTCTCTCTTGAAATTTGTGACTTTTAAAATTTGATTTTTAGAAACATTTGCTGTCTAATATATATATATATATATTGTATTTTAAAAACAAGATTTTTTATTTATAATATATAGTATGATAAGGCTCTACATCTTTATTTAAAAAATGTACTTGCATGTTGTTTTTTATTACGTTTATTAAATTATTTTTGTTTGTTACATATTCTTTCTTCATTCTACTCTAATACTAAAATTTAAAATAATAGACCCAAAGGCTGAAGATTAAATATGTAAATGTTTCCGGAAAAAGAGCTTTCATTTTGTGAACAAAAAAGCCAGAATCCTATGATTTTAAAAAGTCAGTTTCCTAATATTTTAAATCTAGCTGCATGGCCCGGCTTTGCACGGGCTTTCTCTTCCCATATGACGCCAACAATTATGTGTGTGTGTTTGTACACGCGCAATGTGAGTGATTTCTCAAATTATTTCATTAAATTTCCCTTTTTCGAAATTTGTTCCACATATTTTCGATTTAAAACAGGTTTTTTTCCCCTCTCTAACCCGGCATAACACGGGTTTTTTTAGTGTAAAATTATTGTGTGTGTTCCCTCTTCCCCTCCCCCTCATAGATAAGATATAGCTTCAAATTTCGATGTATGACTTTTAAAAAACAATATTGCATTAGTTAAAAAATTATTAATGTGAAGCAATAAAAAGAAAACGATTCTAATGTGCTATGAGTAAAACACAAAAAACTTTCATCATTTTTTTAATAATAGTTAAGAAACTAAAATAATATAATAAATTTCAGATTTTCATGAATCAATCAATCGTTACGTATAGTTAGCTTAAAAATGTCTCTGAAATGTATTTTTATCCCAAATAATAGACGATGTACTTTTTAATTAACAAATAATTAATTTAGTAATGAAATAATAGAAATAATTCTTTTAAAAAAACATATATATATATATTAATTAAAATCCATTTTCTATAAGTAATAAATAAAAGAAAAATTTACAGATAGCTATTGAAACGATTGCTTTTTTTTAATGCTTGAATAAACATATATATATATATATATATATATATATATATATATATATATATATATATATATCCAAGATATAAAAAAACAGTATGAGGGAAAGCGTAGATATATATTTACATGTACTGAAAAAAATATTCAAAAAGAAAAAAAAAACTAACTGATATAAACATTTTGATATTTTATTTTAATTTCATAGTTTTTCCTTCAACTGTCATTGTTACAAATTTTATGTAATGAACGCTTAAAATAGTGTAAATAATTTATATCAGGAAGTGTAATACATTAATATTACTTTTTGTTGTATTTATTTTATGTTAAAATCTTGCCACCACCTCTCCTTTCGAAATCTAGTTTTATTATGAAATAAAAAAATAGTGATTACACTGATGAACGGAATAAATTAAAAGTGAGAGCACTCTGAGGCATGGCGTAGACAAAACAAAAGTGATAAAAAAAGATAGATGAATGCTGTCACGGGCTTTTTTTTGCAAATGGCAGAATTTTTTCCTACTTTCTTGACAATTGATGTTATATTTTGAAAACTTCACACAATATCTTTATAAATTATAGCCTATGTGTTATTCTGATTTATAAGCTATGTTATTGTAAAGTTTCATTAAAATCCATTCAGTTGTTTTTGCGTGAAAGACGACCAAACATCCTCACAAACTTTCGAGTTTATAATATATATTAGGATAAATGTAATGATAAATAATGATTATTGCTTTTTTCAAGTTTGAGAGAGATAAATATGAAATATCAATCACAAAAACATAAAACTTTAGTTGCTCACTTTTTAAATAATTCAACTCTTCGTCAATGCATCCAAAAAATCCACGAAATAAAATACGTTAACTCACTCATAAGGAGAAGGTAATTGAAAAGTTTTGGATACATTTACAGGTTACAATGAAAGCATAAATGATGTTTTGATGGAGTGAGTGATAATGTGGGTAACGTAAATAAAGACTGTAAGCAATCTAAATATACCAACATTAAGATCGCTTTATATGTATCAGAATCTATACCTATACTTAACCATCGACAAAAGCCGAGGCCGCTTTCCTCATGACGTTTATGATACAAATGCTCACTTCCTCGTTTAATAATTTTGATAGAGTTGTAAAGGGAAAAGGATGTCAAAGATTCAACAGATGTGTATCATTGAACTTTATTTAACTTCTTTACTTTTACGAGCACCAGACGGCAGAGTGATAAACCTAGACAGATTCATCAATATCAAGTCTTCGTCAAACAAAACTCTTTCGCTTTGGATGATTGTCCTACTTTTGTATAATCTTCATAACAGATTCGTGAGCTTAATTTGATTTTCTTTGCGCCTTACAGAGATTGTTAGATTCCAAGTTTTGTTTGACACAAGAACTGTTTTACAGAAGCTTTAGATCTGTGAATTTGTCATGTTTGGTTTTAAATTTATATATTATTATTATAACGCTAAAAAAATTTTCCTGATAAATG